>JARQTH010000586.1:147481-306444 GCA_030142595.1 Trachelus iudaicus
CTCTCTCTCTCTCTCTCTCTCTCTCTCTCTCTCTCTCTCTCTCTCTCTCTCTCTCTCTCTCTCTCTCTCTCTCGCACAGTCCATCTCGTCTCTATTCAGTTTTCAGCGAAATTGCACGAGACTCCCGGTTAAACCCCTTCCACTCCTCCCGACAAACCTTCAACCCGTCGGGGTCAAAGTTTCCATCATGCGATAAGAAACTTTTCGTCGCTGTTATCAACCTACCGAATTAATTACGTGGTTCATTTAATTACTCGTAGTGCCAACGAGTTTAATTAGTCGCGCTACGTTCGGTTAGAGTACCTTGGATGGCAACCCTCTGTTTTTGTATTTTCATAAATTTTTGTTGTTGTTGTTCCCCCCTTTACGTACTTTTCATTCCCTTCCTCCGAAATATTCGAAACGCACGGTTGGACTTGTTTTTGATATCTTGACAACGGATCAAGGCATCTTTGCCTTAATTAATTTTCATAAGATTAATTCTTAGGGTGCGACATAATTAACTATACCGTAGGGTAACTATTTCTAAGTAGCCCTACTTTCACTTTCTTCATTTTAGGACAAAGGAGGGTTACAGGAGATAATATATATTTCTTTACGACACCCCCAACAATTCTTCCTTAATTATTAGAGAATTTTATTTCCCCCGAGTACAGATTTATCGTATAAACCCGGACTCCGTTATCACGCGATTCTTTAGCCCTGACGTGACGTCGCTCCCACCATCCCCCCACCCCCCCCCAATACCTTTTCAAACTCATTCTCGCCCTTATCCAAGCTCGCCCTTATTCTACTCACATAAAATTGTGACACCTCGATTAGCAACAATGGCCGCCGGGGATCGTTTGCTTCTTTCTTATCCACTGATATCCAACCTTCTTCCCTTTAGCAACATTTCTTAAAAAGAAAATTGTATATCAGTACGTCGTCCGAATGACAAATTACAAGAATTACAATGTTATCCGTACGATTTGTCCCGTCGCTTCGATTCGTGGTGAATTTTCCTAAGAAAATTTAAGTCTCGCGCGACAAACGTAAGCCAAGAAAATTGACGCGGGAATCAATCGATATTATCGATTTCACGTAACCTGACTAATGACCTTACAGTTCGCCGTGTCTCGTAAAGTATACCAAAATTATCCTGACTTCCGTCGTTATCGCACTGTACCAACATTATTGTCCAGTCACCCCAGTAACGATTTATGAATATCCGATGGGATATCGATGTATCGATGTTACCGTATATTGTAAGTCCGTATAAAGTGCCGGGTATAAGATAAGGCAAAATTTTTATATCACCTCTTTGTATTCCCATTGCAGAAAGTCTTCGGGCGACCTTTATTTTCGTATCTCATAACGATCTGTCAACCATCCAAGTTTTCCTGTTGGCCTTTGCGGTGTTTCCTCGTTTTTCTGAGGCTGACATTTCTGTAACCGTATAACCGTGAGCAACGACCACACACACTTCTGTGTGCCCGCGCCAATGTCTTCGCGGCACAAATTACCCTGGTATCACCTGCTCGTGATTAATCAGGACGAGCATTAGAGGAAAGAAGGCGCGGCCCGTCGGCACGCGGCATTGAAACGACCTGTAGCGCCTACGTGGACGGGAAAGATTCGTTGGCCGTTTTTCTCCTCCTAATGAAAAGACGTTACGAATAAGTCGTCAGGACCTCGTAAATACGTTATGTCTTGTTGTTCGAAGTTGAATAGCTTTCTGTTTTTAAGTTTTACACTTTAGACGGGTCTTACGGTCGGAAGTAGAGGGGAAAAGACGGAGCCGAAGATTCCAAGGGTCGTTAAAGTCACCGTCGCACGCGATTGCAGTCGAATGTGTATCTTTGCCGTGCGCGGATTTACGCTGAAGGAAATAAAATTTTCTGCCGTTTGTGAAAGCACCTTTAAGTGCACGCTACGCGGTGGACACGCCCATCGTTTTATGACCTCGGAAAGAATTTTTCTTTGTGAAAAAACGTGGACGGGGGGGCCAGGAAATATTTATTATTTTTGACATTTTTTATTCCATCGTTATTAACGGCACGAAAATGACTTCCAGTCGTGTTGCGCGAGAGGGAGGAAAAGTAGGAAGAACATTTTGTAGGGTTTCTAGGTAATTTGATGGTTGATCTTTTTTTTTTTTTTTTTTCTTATTTTTTAATACCTTTTTTTAACGTTACTTTTATTTCTTTCATTTTCCTCGCTACGCATCGTGCTTCTTCCGTCTACAGGGACGTTCGCTTTACGTACAGGCTGTGTCTTGTTCGTTCGCGCACCCCGGCTTTGGAAATACTGTTCTCTCACCTCTGGTCGGTTACACAACCCGCGTCGGTTTGCTACGCGAGAGCCGTGGGATGTAAATATTTAGTTGTGACCTCTCGGAGGTGTTTTGCTTCGTCGGTCACACCCGGGGGGGGGTCTCTGTCTGCTACGAAGTTGTTGACTGTCTCGACGCCGCGGAAGACGTGTTACTTTGCTCGGGAACATCCGCGGCCATTGGGTTGGCACAAAACAAATTTTGCCATCTGAAATTATACCGTGAAGCTTTTATTAGACCTTCCGCGTCTATCGGCAAAGGCCACCCCGCGCGGCGTGTAGAGAGCGATAGATTTACCACGAGAACGCCAAGCGTCGCGACGCGAATCAAGAAAGATGTGGGTAATGAAAGCGAGGACGACGTGTCTAGCTTAGGCGACGGTGGCGCGGAGGAGGGACGGATGGGCCGCGTACTAAAAATTCGAAAAGTAACCATCGTAATTCCGGCACGAATTGGAAAAGTCGTGGGTAATAAGAGCGAGAGAGAAGGAAAAAGTGTAAATCGAAGTTATACGGCGCCGTCGTAGAACGTCGCCAACGAGTAATTGGAATATCGATATATTTTGTGTGACGCGTCGAACAAGAAAGAAAAAAAGGGAGTGTCGGGTGTTAGCGGCCATTACGCGTTACCGCGGGACGGTAACAAACGCTAATAAGATTTCCGTGGGAATTATTGGAAATATTGGAGAACTCGTGGCGCGTCGCGACGCTTCGCTCTCGCTGACGTATTTCAGTTTATGTAGAGACGGCTCGCTGCGCTGCCATTAGTTCCGTACTGAAGAGTCACGTTACACAGTGGCGGTAATATATATTTGCCATCGTAAAACGACACTCTAGGAATTACCGTTATGCTGCGTTAACTTTGAGACTGCAGTTGGGTACCCGGTGAACTTACCTAAGGATTTTCACTACCTGGTACCCCTCGTCCTTCTGGTATAACTTAGGGATAGTTAATATTACCCAGAGTCAAGATACTAGATAACCAGGTACTATGTGTAACTGGCTCTCGGCCAGTATCCTCGAGGTTCTACGACGTTCTCGTTAGCGAAATACAAAATCATAATATATATACAAACACGCGCATAATCTCCAAAGGTTTGTTCGAGGGCTTATTACCAATTATACAGTATAGCTTTAACGTGTCACGAATGTTTCAGATGATGGAAACGCGCTGAGGAAAGTTACGGGCGAGCTCGAGCCTACGAGAATTTTCGAAGGCCTGTAGGGGAAGCGGGTGGGGGCAGAGGAGAGGAGAGGAAGAGTCTCATCCGGAGAATCAAGCGAATTCTCACAGTATTGGAAGAGGGTGCGGGGCATCCGGAAGAAGAATAAAATAAAGCTTGATAGCGGTAGGTGGCGAGGAGAAAGAAGCCGTAAGGAAGATAAAAAAAAAGTGGCTGAAACGGGTCCAAAGGGAGTCAAGGATAAGAAAATGTTTTTCACGGGAGTCAAGGAGAATCGCGATAATCCTGTTGCGAGTGGCAATGATGACCTGGAGGTTAGCAATGGTGGCTGTAAAAGGATCAAGAATATATTCGATTTCGATTGGGCATGTACGTCATCTATCCTGCAGAGGAACTCCTTAGAATCTATGAGAATCCCGTCGGCGACAACTTACTGACTACCGTATCGCGTAACCACGCTGTGTCTTCGTCCTCGAGTGTCGATCGTAACCGCAGCAACAATAATAACAGGAGCCTATTTCGTCGTCGTAGAGGAGCCAACGAGGGCAGTAAATTCACTAGGAGACTCTCGACCCTCGCGGTCAGGAATAATCCCCGTCACGGTCAAGCAGTCGCGACTGATAACAAACAGAGACACGAGAACGAGAGGAACTGTACGATTATGCAAAATAATCGTAACTCCGCCTCGGAAGAGGGTAACAATCCCCTTAAGGATCTCACGCACGCCACCCTCAACGAGCCACTCAAACTTTACAATGGGAACGCTCTCAAGCTGGTACAAACTGGTGAGTATTGTTCTTTTATCCTTTTTTTAATTTTCTTTATTCTCTTCAAACCCCTCTCGTCCTACTACCCTTGGATTTAACTCTTTCGCCTCTTTAATATCTCCTTTTTCTTACTGACCTTGCATTTACTTACGCGGTTCGAGTTTACTCCTTGTGCTGTTCTTATCTTTTTTCATTTTGATTTAAACAAAAAAATGGCGACTCAACCCACGCTCAACGTTCTATTTGACCTGCCACTGACGCAAACGACCAGCGATGTTATCAGCCGGGGCTTCCTTTATCGGTAATTCTGTGTAAGTCACTAATTCTTGTACAACCTATCAACCCACCTCCATCCCATATCCTGACACGGCATACAAGACGTAACTCTAACCTCGAAAATAAGCCTGGGGCTTTCGCCAAGATACGATAACTTGTTGCGATCGGCTGTTACCCGTACGTGACACGTGTGTTACGTGTTTTCAGTGAACTATGACCTTTTTTCCCACCCCTTTATTTTCATCGCTCTCTCCTTCTCCAGCTTCTTTCACTCTCCTCTCTCTTTCCTGTCCAGCTCCTTACTTTTCGGCTGACCCTTTTTTTTAGTCGCCCCTTGGTACACCCACCCTTGAGCCACTACTGGTCACCGACACTCTCTGCACAAAGGCACCTTAGACCCCACGTACATACATCTTTACACGTGGTGGTACCGTTCGTGCCGGTACACCTCAGATAAGTCACACTCATCGACTTGCTTGGCGCCTACGTGAGAGCCGTCAAAGAAAACCGGAAGTGGTATACGCTGTCGAGGTCATCTGCCTGCTGAAGTCATCAAGTGTACCTGGAGGACCCGCAGACCAAATTTCCAGTCAATATCCCGAGCAAAATTATAGATTAAGATCTAACCGCCTGTCTTGCAATTCTTCATCCCTGGACCACGTCCTGGGACAGCGGACGTCTGCCGTGAGACAAGGGTCCAGCCAATGACTGCGAAAGGGGTAGAAGACGTTAGAGGGCTTGAAGCGAATGGATGATTGGAAGGGTGCACGTGATATAAGAAAGATTAATTGTCGACGGAAGAGACGGGTTCATTTCGATGAAAGATCCCGAGGAGCTCGTGGAGGCTCGTTTACTGCCTTTCGGCTGAAATCAAGGAGGAACGTGACGTCGGGCAAACGTCTGGCTCCTTCATCCGCTGACGCGAAGAGGCTCCGACTCAAGAGTGCCAGGCACAAAGTTCACGAGACTCTTCTTCGTTTTCTATCTTCGGATTTGATCCACGGTCAACCCCAAGATGTCTTTTGTTTAACCTACGTAGAACGGAAACTAACGGGAGACGAAGTTCTCGACAGCCAAGAGCATCCAAGCAGCATCCCCAAGTAGTGTCTACTGATAGATAGCCCCCCTCCCCTCCCCCCCCCCACCCAGTGCACTTTTACCCAGTTTAAAACTAATCAATACTTATTGACAGATTCTACTCTCTGGCCCACTCGACTTCTCTATTCTTGCTCTTCGCTGGGAAATACCTGCCTGATTCGTCCCTCGTCTCTCCCAGCGACAGGTAGTCCCCGTGAGAGTATGCATACGGACAGTCTCTTGTCTCCCTATGGTCATATGCATACATATATGGCACAGTAGGGTATACAGGCGCACGAGTGCCAACGTCAGGGAGTGTCAGGGTAATAGAGTGGTACGTCGAGGGTGAGAGTAATAGATGTCGATGGGTGCCGGGAGGAGGGACGAAGAGAGCGAAAGAGTACAGGTTATAGCCAATGCGGCAGTCATAATTGAATTTGTCACAGTATTTAAACGAACAGATATGGAGGTAAAGGTTATATTTAATAAAGCAAGGAGTCTGGTCGCCATGGCAACAACGAGGTGAACAGGCAAGGTATTGATTTACCCCACCTGAATTCAGGTCAACCCCTGACTAAACACCTTTTCCATATTATACGATCTTTCACAAGGTTACATGTATTATGCATATAGGTTATGCCAGATAGCCGAGGGTGGGGGGCACGTTGGGAATTTCGCTCTTTGGAATTTTTTTTGGGGCTTTTTTTTTTTTTCTTATCCCTTTTACTTCGTATCTCCTTGATCCTCCGGGTTCTTCATTCCTGTCGCGACCTTTGACTCGGTATTTTGCGTAACTTTTTCCTCGTGACCTTCAGCCACGGGGATATTCAGGGATTATACAGTTTTTATTGGATCACGTGAAAAGCACTTGAAAACGAAAATGAACTTGGTGGCTGTTTTAATAATAGTTCAGGGGAGGGGATGAGTAGGGGTTGATGGGGGGTGGGGGTGGAGGGGTGGGAGGACAACGATAAGCGGTTTCATTGTTCAGAGGCAGGAGGAATAGTAATGGCGGACTATAACGATCCCCGGGCAATTAAGGGGGCTTTTCACGTGGACGCAGGTGAACTTGCTCGTGCCACGTCCTTAAACTTCTCGGCGAGGCTTTTATAGTTCGGTTGGCTTTTACAGCCCGGTACGACCTGACGGAAGCTTTGTAAAATCGACGACCCCTTTGACCTCGGTCTCGAAATTTTTTTTACCTTCTGGGAGCTGATGGTTCGACGCCCGAGTGGGTCGACGACGATGCGCTTGGCGCAGTGGAAATTTCCGCGGGCTGATTCAAATTTTGAGATGAAATTTACGAATTTTGAGAAATCCTTGATCCCGGGTCTGTATAGTTTATTGGGAATGAGGTCACTGACCACTGTAGATCTTTTTTCGCGGATGAGTAACGCGATGGACCTTGTCTCAGTGCTTTTTTAAATTTTATCTCGACGTCTGCTCGGGTAACGAAGGGGAAACGAGGAAAGATATAAATTTGCGTATTAACCCGTAATTATTGTTTATCGTAGAGTTTTATCCTGCTGGTGGCAAAGTGTCAAAGTCGCAGCTGTCGCGCTTGCATCGACGATCGGCACTGCTTTTTGGCTGTAGTTCAAGTACAACAGTGCTCGAGCACTTTTTGGCTGATCCGGCATAGCGACGGAGCTTTTCAAGGTGTCGTTACAAGGGTGCCAACCGGGCGTAAGAAAAAATTATCAAACTACTCGATAATTTTTCATGCAATCGATACGGGAGATCGATTGACCGGAAGTGGTCATATTTTTTTTTATCAACAATTTAACCTGCCATTTTTATTGGTGGTCGCGCGGATGCAAACTGGCGTAACAATTGCGGACCGCGGACTGTCGAACCTCCGGATGACGTGATTTCCGGTTAAATGGCTGATTAAGGGAGAAAGCCACGTTCATTGGAGAACTGCAGATGCGTTCGGTGACCTGAAAAAAACAGGGTGTACTCGTACGAAAATGTGAAATTTTCTAAAATCGTGAATAGGCGGAAAGGGTGATTTTGCTCTACCTATTGATCAGCGGGTTAAGAGTCGCCGGATCGATGGCTATTAGGTATTCATTGATTGGATCCACTTCCGTGTAAAGGGAGATGCATAGCTATAGCACGTGTATCCCGTCAGATTGTTCAAACACGAGATAATGAAACTGTCAGAACCATTCAGCCCTCCTTTATGGAGGAGGATTCAATCGAATTTTATAGGAAATTAATAGGTCAACTCTGATCGCTTTATATACCTAACTAAACACACCGGATGAGTGTCCGCGTGACGTTAATTGTCCAGTCAGTCGAGATATCCCTGATAACGAGGCGATCGTTATCCGAACATCAGGACGTTAATTGGTAGGATGTAGGGTGAATGGGGGGAAGCGATCTTCAGGACGAAGAAAAAAAAATCATACGGCAACAGCTACGAGAATTTATAGAGAATCAGACCAATGACTGGCAGCTACGAAGATGACGCTGTCACCTAGGTGATTATGACATTTTTTTTTTTTTTTTTCAGTATCGGAGTTCGCCCAGGAACTTGGCGGTGCCATGGAAACGCACGCTGCGAACGTCCGACGCCTCGTGGACGATTTTCGTGGACGTTCCGGGGAATCGCGTGGGGACTCCGGTGGGATGCGTCGTGCCTGGGAAAATCTTCTTCGTCAGGTCGAAGCCGACGCCTCGACTCATCTCGACCTGGCAGCTGTCCTCCAGCAGCAGCTCTCCAGACCCACCCTGGAGTCGAGCTTTCATCGTAAGATACAATCGAGGAAGGTCAGAGACTCGACGGTTTGATCGTAATTGTTTGTTACTATGGACCACCTGATTTTCATCTCTATTTGATCTCACGTCGTTGTAACCCGTTCCTCTTGGTTTTACATCCATTTTAGTTAAGGATCGTTCGGCCGTAGAGTGGACGCTTGGATAGCTACCCTTTGTATCAGGACCGAAGCCCATGATGCAGGGGATGAAATTGAGTGGAAGATTAAAATTTAATATCGTCAGAGATTACAGCGAAGGGTCGTTCCCGATCGTAAATTCGAAAACAGTTATTCAATCGTTCCTTCGGGTACCTCTTTCGGGGTAGGCTCCATTGGGGATACCTGAATGTCAATTAGGATTTTCGGAGTGAACCTCAGCGATGCGGATCGAATTAGGAAAAGTTTCATCGATTCAATCAGAGCTTCCGAACGTGCCGTGACCCCAATTGGGATTCGCGATCTTGAAAATGGGAACGAGCTGGTTGGGCATTGCCGTAGGAATGACTGGGTCCTTCGCACAGCATCCAGCTTCTATCTGTTAAGATGAAAAATTCAAAGAACTGTCGTACCATTAAATTAAACCAGTGCACAGTACTTTGAATGGACTTGGCTCGTTGGAAAAATATTTCATGCTTATGTATAGCAAAGGAGAAAGATCCTTAGAATTCCAGTATGCTGTCTCAAGACTCTTTGCCGACTGGACTCTACGAAGTTGGTACATTAAAATGAGCATGGAAGTTTCCAACAAGACGTTCACGAGTCAGAAGTCGTTATTACGTGGAAAAGAAAAATTTACAATTACTCCTTTCTTACCGTATCTTTCGTTTTTGTCAATTTAGGTATTCTCGCACCGCGAGGCTTACGAGCAGGTGGTGAGCAAGACCGAGGAGAAGCTTCAGCGCGCCAGGATGGATTACAAGCGTGCATACGCGGCGCTCCTGGCGGCCGAAAACGGAACTGATCAGGAGTCCCAGAAACGTGGCTACCTGGAGGCGCATAATAATTATGTTTTACAACTGAGAGCTACCAACGCGATAGCCGAACATTATCAGCTTCATTGCCTGCCGAATCTTCTCGGCGAGATGTCCGAGGTTTACGAGGAGCTGTGCACGCTGGCCTGCAATTGCGTCGCCGGTATATCCGAGGCGGCCAGCGAGCGTTCTAGCGAGCAGGCAAGAAGATACCAGGCGGTGGCCAAGGAGGCTCAATCAGTCACGCCCTTGAACGACCTTCAATTATTGGCGAGGAACCTCCTGCCGACGGCACCGCCGCGCAAACCGCCGCGACGGCTATTCGTACCCCCATCGCCACCCGAGCAGGCACCAATCGAGAAAATCAATCAGGTTCCTGCCCTCAGGGATGAATTGGTTCCCACGGGCACCAGCACTCTGCCCATGATGGAAGATCTGCGCAGGGAGGCCGACAGTCTCACTCAGGAGATCAGCAGACTTCAGGATTCTCTTGACACCTTGATACGTATGCAACGGAAGTACGTGGACCTCAGTGACGGACGATTGGAATGCACTTGGATAATTTAAAATTGCTTATCTTTCTTTATTTATTTCAGGAGCGCCGAGAGTAGCCTATACACGAAAGCTGCTGAATTACAAGATGATATATCCATGAAGCGTTTTGACCTTGGAGTAGCTCATCTTCACCTGGCTGCAGTACAGGCCCAGGTACATGATCATAGATAATGTGACACTGTAATAGATGCTACACCTTGTATGGCATACTTAGAAGTTACGAAACCCTTGGGAAACGATGACCTGTGTGACCCATCGGTAGAGGTAGGAGCCTCGTATCCTGTGGTATGTCGGTCCCTGTTATATGAATCATAGTCCTCCTCGAATAATATACTTTGCTGGTGTATCTGGTTCTTCATGAAAGTTTTCCTTCACTCAGGAGAAGTTGGCAAAGTCGTGCGAGTCGCCGGGGACGCAGGCCAGAGGGTAGTGGCGACATAGACGTAGGAAGACTCTGAGCGCCCTTAGCAGGGATAATCTATCAGAAAAACTTCAGGGGGCGGAAAACTCGAAGTGGTCGCTAGGTAGGAAGGAAGTCAGGAAGGTTAAGATAAAAACTAAAGGAAACTGACACTTGGTAGAGAAATCAGTGGCAGTCTTCTCCAGCGCAGCATCCCTGGTCATCTCGTGCAGAAGAAGCTGATGTAACGCCAGCTGGTTCTTCATGGTAGAGGAAAAGAAAAAATAGACTAGGTGTGGGGGAATGGTATGGCAGTAGAAGTCAAGACGCGGGGTCACGCAAGAGCGAAGGTAACGCGAATAGATTGGGTTTAAAATTAGAATAAAGCTTCGATAGCGCCATTGTTTCTCTGCTTTGCTCTGGTACTCGGAGCCAGACAAGGACAGTTATATTGCACTTTGGGAGTACGGTGTACAGGTACCTGACGCATCGAATATAGGCTCACCGGCCCTGACTGTGATGCTGCGTGACGCCAGCTACATGCCCTCATTTTACGACGCTAATCGCAAGAGACTGCTCTCTAGACAAACGCACAAGTTTCTCTCTCTGTTTATTCGTCTCCTTCTCCATTTGCCAATTGGCCAAGAGCCGTTCGAATCCTCACGGAAACGCACGAGCGTTACGTCGCCTTTTCGTTTTTCTTCGCGCCATTCCCCGTGCTGACCTAACCTAAAATCTTGACACTCGCCGCGCTGAAACGTCCATTACTTCGTCCCCCTGGATTAATCATTGACCTGATAGCAATGGACGTGCATAATTGGCCGGTCCAGAGGTTATGGGATGCTGCGGAGGGGTTAGGGGGCTGCCGATCTATCGAATTTCCATGTGGCTGGCGGGGGGGGTGTAAAGGCGAAATAAATACGGCGCGCGTTCTCAAGGCATGCGCGTTTGCAACTGGGTCATCGGGAGCCGAACGTTCTCTGAAAATCCATCCCAGTAGTGTCTACCTAGGTCAGGAGAGGATTGTCGATATTTTCGACATGGGCTGGACTACTCTGCGTTCTCGTGTCGTTAGTAATGGAATTTAATTAATTATATTTATTTATTCATATACGCGTGTCTGTTAAGTTCGAGATCGTCGCTACGCCTTTGTCCCGAGACTCTTCATCTTTTTTTTATTCACTTCTGGTGGATGATACTACTGATCTGATTGAACAGCGGATCCGCAGCATCCATCGAGGAGTCCCGTTGTCTGGATTGTTCGTTGTCAGCGCGCAGGGATCCTCGAGGAGATTAATTATTCATCGTGTTACGTCACAAGATGCACGTGAATGCACCCTTTTTTTTTCTTTCATGCTTCGACCGGTCGATTGAAACGAATTTTTTTTTTCATCTTTGATTTTCAAAAAATTTTACGCAGCTGACGTATATATTCTTTTATAACTTCTCTCTCGCCTTATTTTGCCGCTTTTACTTCCGATCCAATTATCTCCTGCTGTTCCGTCGCATTAAATTACGTTGGCTTCGCAGTAAATTGTGTTTATATCACACAGGTCAGTCATTCGGAGGAATCCAGGAATCTGACAGTTTCGTGAGTTCCTCCATCATGCAATCACAAATTTTCTACGGGTATAATTTCTCTTTGCGTCGTTCAGTGTTTTAGTCGGAATTAGAGATCCTGTAGTGTCCCGGCCGTGTACGTATTACATAGTGATGTCAAAGATGAACGGAAGAAGAAAGACCAAAAGAAAAGGGACGTGGAGGCTTGGTTGTCTCAATGTAATAATTCAGTCCGAATCAATACAACCGTGGAGGACTAAAATGAACGTGATCGCTGATAAGGGCTGCATTTAATCACGTATGAACATTTGAAATTTTCAGAAGGAGCTCTTCAGCGGCGGAGAGGCTGGTCAGCCGGATGGCGTGAGCAGTCGAAAGATGTCAAACGGCTCGACCGGAAGTACCAAACACAAATGGCTAAAAGCGTTCAAGAGTCTAAAGACAAGTTCACCGACTACCCCGCCACCTGTCGACAAGTGAGTAGCACTGCTTACGTAAGAAGAAGAACAAGAAGCAAGAGCGGATGCAAAGATAAAAGTGCAAATATATTGAAACCGTCCCACGGAGACCGTCATTTCGAGGCGTTTTGACTAGAAGAATTCAAATGGAAAAAGCTTTTTGACGCTGAATGCTCGACAAATTTTCATTCGTCGGAGTGCTCTTGCTTCCAGTCATCCACAAGTATTGCGTATCGGAATATCTTTTGAAAGAAAAAGTCAGGAAAATAAAAGCCCTCTCATTGTAGTAAAGAGGCGAAGAAACAGGAGCGAAACAAAAAGGAGAATCGTGCAAAGAGAAACAAACAGTAAAAAAAAAGGGTGACTCGAAGCTCGAGCGACAATGATAAAAGACGAAGAATTCAAGTTAGGACAATTTTTGAACGCTACGTGCCCATTCTTCTTTGATATACTTTCTTGCGAGTACAGTGTGGCCATAAATGAAGCGAATAACGGTCTTTGTTACGCAGTCCGCTATATTAAGTATAAAATAACACTAGCCATTGTTTTTCAAATGTTCGACTAACGTAGAAGCAAGCAGACGATGTACCATGCCGTATCGACCGTCGTGGCGTTGTCCAGGTACCTCAAACTAGCCTAACCTCACGATAATCTATCTCTCAGACCAGCTTGAAACGGCAATATTGGCTTTGCTTCGTTTCCTGCACATACCCCTAAACAGCAAGCACACACCTTATCAACTACACGCCAGCCCTTATGCACGGCTTGCACAGCAGCCCAAGACTTGCACTGCACTTTCACGCCGCTGCCGTCTCTCCTCCTGCCCCTGCCCCTGCCCCTGCCCCCCCAAGACCCACCCCATCCTCACAACCTTACATGGTACCCTAACCAAAGTATGTAAAATATTTATAGGAAGAATTTGGAATCCGAGGGTGGACATTCCTGGCGCGAGTACACCTACCGCAAGATCACGCCCTGCGACGCCTGCGGACAGGTACTACGCGGACACAGTCGTCAGGGCCTACGGTGCAGAGGCTGCAAGGCGAACGCTCACGCGGACTGCATCAATCTGGTGCAACCGGCGACCTGTCCCAGTCTCGGTGGAAAACGTGGAGGCGGTATACCTCTTCTACGTAGACAACGTACCACGGTGCAGCCGCCGGAAGAGACGCCGCAACCTGAACACAGTGAGTATTGATTTCCAAAGGAAAAGACGAGGCTGATTGATGAAACGAAAATTAAAAAATAAAATGGAGATGAAACACAAGGGTTGGGAGGGACAGATCATCTTTGTCAGTCCCGATAAGATGACTCGGTTCGATTGACTGAATTATCTGTCTCTCTCGACCGTTATCTACTCCCCTTCCTAATCATCAACCTCGTTTGATCAACCCACTCCTCCCGATCCCCAATACTCACACTTATGTCTTGGTTGGATATTCTCTACACGTAAATCCCTAACAATCCGTGTTATCACGTCGCTATTGCCATTATCATCACCGTCACCATCAACAATCATCACCAACGACACTACCGCTATCACCACCACCATCCGTTGTGCTTGCAATCTCGACCCCGTGGCAGACGTCGACGCCATATACCAGGTGCTGAAACAGGCCGGAGAGATCCGAGGAAACTCGACAAGCTCACCGCCTACGCCTCCCACAGCAGATCATCCTTCTTCCGGTGCAGCACCTTCGTCAACGAGGACCTCCTCCCAACCCTGTTCCTCGTCCACCTCTGGTAAGCCACCCCCTCGCTGGACTAACTTACTAAAAAAGAAAAAAAGAAAAAAAAAAGAAAAG
The DNA here is from genome assembly GCA_030142595.1 of Trachelus iudaicus. Taxonomy (NCBI): domain Eukaryota; kingdom Metazoa; phylum Arthropoda; class Insecta; order Hymenoptera; family Cephidae; genus Trachelus; species Trachelus iudaicus. The sequence continues at coordinate 161,610 of JARQTH010000586.1, forward strand.
AGAGATGTCTATTAATCACTGGGACATGACTCGCGTTGGCGCTTCATTATTATCAGTCTAATTATACTCATAGATAACGATGCTGCTTCTCATTAAGAATGGATCCCTGGCCATCCCTTTGATCCACCCCGTATAGGCGAAGGTAACCCTTAATGAATTTCTTGGTCATTTATGGAGGCCCCCGTGTGTCACTGATTCCAATCAGTCGATCGCGTCGAGACGATCGATCTTATTGGCTTGACTCTTTTCATTATCTTAAAATCTCCCTTGGTCGTCGCTTGATATTGCGAGTGATAAGCAGATCGACGACAGTCTTAATGGCTGATTAAATCGTTCGGAGGATCTCACGATGCATCTTGGCCACGGGGCGCCTTTAGCATATTGACGTCAGTGCCTCGTGGACTGCCAGTAGCGTCGTTGGAATTTTACTTGCACAATCTCAGTGCACGTGTCGGGACTGTCACATTGTACAAGGCGGTATTCTTGATCAGGATATCCTTCACGGTGTGGATATATTAATTGCGAGCTAAGGAAAGATTGGAAAGGCAAGAAAATATTTTTAATTTTCAAATGGACTTGTAGACATTTATTTATGAAATTCTTACCTGACTGATTTTATTCATTTTTCTTTCTTTCTTTTTTTTTTTCCAAGAACAATTCCACCTGCCAAACACACAGTTGACTTCTTACACCCTGTGGATTGAGTTTCGAATGGCAGACACGTTTGGCAAAAGCGACGTCCACTCGGCTTGTCTAGCTGCCGAGAGTCCAATAAAAATTCTTAAGGATCGTGACCTTAGACCTTGGCATTTGGCAGTCGTCGACCTTCTCGCCATCTTGCCAAAATACCAGACTGTCATCTTGGGAGTCAGTATTTAGAAAAAAAAAAAAAAATTTCTCTCTCTCTTACTCTAGGTTCCTGCCTTCGTGCTCTCTCTTTACTCTGTCTGTCTACCCTTGTCGCAGACGGACGCCATTTCTCCTTCACTCCTCTGTGACCTTTGACACGTTTGCCAGCCAGGTCCGCGCTCCTCTCGCCTCTTGCCTCTCGCGGTGACTAACAAGCCAACAGATCAACGAACAAACAAACAAGCGGCTGCTGCCAACAATCTAACAAGACCTAATCGCGAGCGCGAATCATCGCGTCTAATCGCTTTCTCTAACGTTCAGTAATATCAAATTGATGCTAGAGCAAAATACGATTCGATTGGATAGGACGCGGTAGCGGTGGATCTACCTCGGGTACACGACCTTTTGGACAACCTCTGGTGCTGATGGCTCGAGAGCCTTCGTCGAGCATCTCGCAGCAGTCATCCCTACGGCGAAAACGAAGTGTCAAGAGACGATGATTGGTCATTGAACTCTTTACGTATTTCGTCATCCTCTTATGATCTGTCATCGATCCACGCGAACGATCTGACGACGCGATACGATGCCCGGGGGATCCTGGGACAAAGATCGATAGACACGAGTGACAGATCGATAAGGAGCAGTGCGATTATTGAACGAACTGGTCAATTGTATCCAAGTGAAGCTTTCGGGATTGAATACTGAGGTCGTCGGATGATCCAGATAATGTGCGGTTGAACGATCTGAAATTGTAGGAAACATTTTATTATGAACCTTTTGCCTGAGTTGACCACGTGGATCGTGGCCGGGGGACGAAATTAATTAAAAAAGAAAAAATCTTTTAACTTTCTAACCTCAATTTTGTGTCCCCGGATTGTATCGTCGCGAGGGATTATTGTTGGTAGATTGATAAGACCAGTCGATCTTATCGTTTTATTTTTTTGAACGAGAAACTTCATTCTCTCGATCTTATTTGTCTAATGGCTGAAAACATGGCCTTTCTCTGTTTTCTTTACTTTCCTTTGTCGTTACGCGTATAGAATTCTGCCGCGATGTGATATTAGACACTGCCGATGTTTTTAAGGTTATTGTCATCGACGCTGAGTGCGAACGATTGATAACGCGATTGCGTCGTGCTATCCAGTCGCGTAGCGCTTGCGTTGGACGTAACGTATTATTTTGAAATTATTCTATTGTACGCAATTGGTAGACTCGCGATCGGCAAGTGGGAGAGGATTTCCTTCGACTTTTCACCAATGTTTTTCTTCACTTTCTTCCATGATTGCAACTTTTACTTGTAATTGTGTACTTTCTTTTCTCTCTTTCTATCTCTTTTTCTTCTTCCGTCCTGCCCTGCTGCACGTATCTTCGGCGTATTCAGCGCGATCGAAATTGCGGGACGAAACGATTAAAAATACGTACGAAGATGGCTCTGATAGCACAAATATCGATAAGACGTCTTAAAGACGACTTAGAGACGTCATTTTGCCTGAAGACGTCTCGAAGTCGTCTTCGAAACGATTGTTCGACGTGTGTGCCAGCCAGGGAGCTTTAAGATGGAAACGAAAGAATTTAAAAAGAAAAGCTGTTAACTCAATATTAAGCGATGTATATATTGTAAATAAAAGAAAGAACGTTATATTTTCTGGAATCCTAAAAAATTTGAAATTCATTCAAAGTCGCGAGTCGTGTCCCGTGTTATTTTTCGCACTGCTATTCAAATTTCAAACGACTTTCGATTTACATAGAATTTTACGAGAAGAAACAATGACGCTGATATCGAGTAAATTGAATTTTTTCTAAGAACGAGATTCTCTATGATACTTATTTATGCAATAATTGAGTATCCCAGTTACGTTAAGATCTGCGTGTCGAATCCAACGATGTCAGCGTCGTGACGCCTCACGGGTTAGTCTAATTTAATGAGTGTCATGGAAAACGAAGCGCCGCACAGCCCACAACGTAGACGCGAGAGGCTCAACTTGAGAATGAAAAGTCTCAGTCTGGATTCACCGGAGGGTTCAACGCACGTTCGTCATCGTCCTCGAGATTATTACGCCCCTGGACAAAGAGAGTCGACACCGCCGCGACACTCCGACAGCGGCGGCATTAATAGGTTATGTGAGTATTGAGAATCCGACCCAGCCAGAAACTGTTTGAAGCTACGAGAAACCGGATGGTCCCTTAAAACGTGACATTTTCGTTCAGCCAGATTTAATTTCTCAAGGCAACAGAGTCGATTGGGTCCTAGAAGTAAATTATGTAATTTTTCAATAACTCTTACACGGTGGCTTCCATTATTTTAGCACCCTGCAGTCCTGGACACGGTCACGTGGGTCACAAGCACGTACGCAGTGCTATAAGGATGTCCAGCATGGAGCTTCCTGATGAAAATGAGAAATCTTACTCCTCGGCGAGCACCTCCCCGTGTCCCTCGCCACACGCTGCTAACAGTCAGAATCATCTGAATCCGCCGCCGCCTGGAAAACGCGTGCTGCCACCTAACAATCTCTACGTAATTCTCTACAACTTCACCGCCAGACACAGGGACGAATTGGATCTTAAGTGAGTAGCTGATGCGCGTAATCCTGACTCTGGGTTCAGCAAAAATATTCTAAATAATCGTCGTATCGTCCAGGGCGGGTTGCAAAGTTACAGTGATCGACAAATCGGATCCTGATTGGTGGAAAGGAAAATGTCTAAGTGGTCGTGCTGGTTATTTTCCCAGTGCCTACGTCATGCGCGTAGAATCCGGACAGAAGACATTTCAAGTCACTCGCAATCTACAGCTGTCCGATCAGACTACTCTTCTTCGAGATCAGGTAGGTTCCCTTCGTATACGTGAAAGGATCGATTTTGATTCGCGTTAATTATTCCACTAGATCGTCATCCAAGTCGGCGAGGAGGTTGACGGGGTCGCTATGGTCCGTTGCGCCTCGAACGTGAACTCATCCGACCAATCGGATCGAAGCAAGGACGGCGAGAGTCGCTTCAAGGAAACTCTTTGCCCGCTTAAGTACCTTCAGGAAGTGTGACAACAACCTCCACATGAGAGCCTAAACTCCGCGTCGCATCAGCGCTACAGCAACTTCCGTAACAGGCTCTCGTCCAGTCGTCGCACCGTGGAAAAGTATTACGACTGTCTTCAATGCGGCGAACAGTGTCGCCACGTTGTCAACAACAACTGTCGCGTGATGGAGATCAATGCCAGATATCTCATAGCCAGTAGCAGCAATCCTCTTGCGCCGAAGACACCACTGCGCATCTCCGATTCCCGTTACGGGAACAACGGGCACGTCGGCAGCAGCACCGGCTACGGCAACAACCACGTGGGACTCAGGAATCTTCCTCAGACCCCAGCAAAGAAGCGCTCCAGTCTGGCGCGACCCGTTCGCGTTCACGATTCGTTCTCTCACAATCAGCCGAAATTTATGAATAATTATTCCCAGCAGCCTAACGAGTGTGCCTATAATCGTTTCAACGGTACGGAAACGGCCTGGCCGATGCGACTTCGGCTCGAGGAGATGCTCGAGTTGACTTTACCTCAGAGCAAGAGGAACAAGCACTCCTTCAAAGACACCGAAAGGTTGCTGAAGGTATTCAGCATAAACAATGTGGACCAAGATAGATATAACGTTAAGCGCTGTTCTATCATGTAGAAGAATCGTTTGTTAGCAATATTCCTCTATGGTATATCGTCTCTATTCTCCGTCTTTGTCTGTTGTTGTTTTTATAGCGTTGAGCAATTTTTTATATTATAGAGATTTATCATATGCGTTATAGATCTATAGAGTGCGGCTCAATCTTTGTGTCCAGTATGGGAAAGCTCGTGGTGCCGTACACAGTCGAATTTTTGGACTCTGCCGCCTGTAACTTGCATTTTGCGACTTTACGCTCTAGTCATGCTTTTATTATATCGTATTACAGTCATCGGGTGACTGTTTTACTTTTATGATGATTCCAAAGAGAGAGACTAAGAATGTTAATGCACGTCTGACGATTGTTGGAGCCTAACGCGGTACCGTCCCAGTCAAATGCAAGCTTTTGTAACACGAGTCATTACGTTACCTTGAATCTGCCAATATGACGATCGATGACGATCGTACGAAAGTAGGGAAAGTACGCTCACTTAACGACAGGGGGACAGTAAAGTACAAAAATCGCTACGGCACTTTTGTGGCATGGTCAATGTTTTTGGAATAATGGACTTTCTCGGACTGCGAACGAAAATCTTGATCCGCATACCTCCGTCTCTTATCCCTTCCGAATTTCCACGCGTTTACTCGACCCACCCTAATCGTTATTGTTCGACGAAGCACCCCACCCTGACGAGAGAAAGAAAAAGGTATAATATAAATAAATTTAAATTAATTAAAAAAAATAACGCCCGTGCGATTCTTCCTTCGCGAGTCTTTCAGACGAGACCACCTTGGTTTTTCTTTTGGACACCCACTGGGACTCTCTTCCTTGTTACTTACTATTTGTCGACTTCCGCTATTCTGGTGAATCGTCACATCCGTTTATTCTGCGTAGCGAACGCGAAGGGGGAGTTTGACGCGGTTGCGTGAAAAATACTGGTATAAATATTTAAAAGTAAAAATCGAATGAATTATTGTAATGTTTATTATATATACATATATATATAACGTAATACGAGTGCCCTTCCCTTGTTGAGAAAAAAAAAGAATGTCGATGCGATCTATATTGATTCTAGCTGTAAGCAATTCCAAGTACCACGCCCAGTATTTTCTAAGTATTAACAGCAAAAGGAAATCGGCAGAAAGAAAAAAAATAATGAAAAATCTATATAACTTATTGTTGCCCGACTGTTAGCAATATTGTAACCATTTACACGGAATCCATGTGCGTGGGTATCAAAGACTTTAATTGTTTAGAGTCACAGAATCGGGCTGAGAATTGGTCGGTTGCACCAAGAGCATAGACAACAAGCAGAAAGGTGGGATTATCTAGGCGCGTTCTTGAGAAAAATTTTGTTACCGATTCTTTTTTTGTTTTAAGTAATAACGTTTTAGAAGAAAACAAGCGTCACCATTACCTGTAACAATAAGCGCCGATTAAAAGTCTGTTGTCCTCTTGGACAAAAAATGGGAGATGGAAAAAGAAAAAGCGAAAATAATGGCCCAAGTGTCACGAGTGCCATACACTATCTATAGCGTTTGATATAATCGTTCTAGTCCATTTACATTAAAAATCTTTGGTACACACCTGAGCAAATGTGTTTATTCGAATCATAGACTGCACGAAATATATTATCTAATATATTACAAGATCGTCTTAATTATTTCGTGACTTATCGTTGTAACGTATTGCAGTGAAACTTTTTAAATTTTAAGTTAAATTTAACCTGACGAATCTCTCAATTTTTAATTTCCCCTCCAGCTCAGCTCTCCCACTAAGCTGCGATTTCCACCAATCAGAGCCGCTGTGCGAGTTTGGCCATACACGCCTATCTGTGTGCAATGAAAGGCGCATGCGCAGACACGAAATGGGCGGAGCTTAGAGACGGGAAATCGAGAGTGGGGACTGAAGGGGAAGTTAAAATTTGAGAGGTAGCACGGTGCCGCTAGTTAAAAAGTGAAAGGTTCCACTGTAGCGTTTTGATTCCTAATTATTTTAATCATTGATCACAGTGATGTCGATCGTTATTGATACTCGGTATAAAAAGATTCTAAAATTAGAAGGAAAAATAATGGGTACTTTTGGAACACTTTACAAAAGATTATTCATACTCTTCGCGATTAGAGTATCAATAACGTTCAATGACTAATATAATACAACACTGGCTGAGTCAATCGTTCCTAATTGTTTCTGTAGCATAAATATTGACTGAGTTGGTAATAATTTGATTCAAAAAAAAAAAAATATCGATACTTGGACTCTAGCGAGGTGAGTCACTTGGGAACAAAGGTGGCAGAGACGAAGAGAAAAATGTATCGATTGGTAGCTTATTTATTGATCACGCTATTGATTCGATATGGGTGTTTTCCATATAAAAGATTTTAAAAATTATAATTAATAACACGCTTAAGCCAATATTTGTTAAAGGCATTAAACTGTCATTAAAGTGACATGACGAAATGCGTATATATATTATGTCTAAGGAATGAAGGACAGATAGTAAAGACGTTAAAAAAGGAAAAGGAGCGTCCGCCAGTTAAAACATAATTTACAACTTGTATTTGGCTGCTCTGACAATAGGGAACTTGTCACCAGTGCAAATTCCACGGAAATCGTCCATAGAAATATCAACGATGGCGACGCCACCTAGTCCCTTGGCTTTGGCGTAAGCAGCCTTGTTACCGGCTGTGTCAGGACTCTCGTATCCCACCCAGATACCATCGGTGCCGGCGTCAGAATTGTACGGATCATAGGCGTAGCTACCATACTTTTTAGAAGGATCGTTGACGCGTCTCAAACGACCGACGGCACTTTCGGTCAACCTGGAGCAGACTTCGGCGTAGGAGAGGAGTCCTGGAATTCCAGTGTGCGGACCTTCCGGGCCAGGGCCGTCGGTAGTGATTGGAGGAACACCGGATACCTGACTGTCGCTCGTGAGCTTCCAGGTACGCGCGAACGTTGGAATTCCTACGACGATTTTGCTGCCAGGAGTACCGTGTTCCAGCCAATACCTGACGTGGAGAAGAATTTTCAAAAATTTGTTACGATACTCAAAATTTTTTTTTATAATACTGTTTCTATCGTGGCAACCAATCCCCCTTTTTTTTTACCTGACTTGATTGTTGATGTTGTCCTCTTGGACGCGACCGTAACTCTCGTAGATGGGTGCAGGGTAATCGGCTTCCTTGGGATTGCGTTCAGGCGTCTTTTGATCGAAGCTCCATAGGTGAACAGCGTCGATATTGGGAGCCAGTAACCTTGCGTCGTAGTAGACTGAAACGAAAAGGTTTGTGTAAAGTGATCCTTTGAAAATAAAAATTTTGTTCATAGTAAAAACTCAATACTGACTACTGGCGTTGACGTGAGGTAGAACAGCGACAGTGAGGTCCTTAAATTTAGGCCTGAGAACTGCTTTGAGGTCACGGACAAGGATGGTGAATCCGTCACGGTGCTCGGCCTCCTTCTCGTCCTTGAACTTTCCATAACCAAAGGTCTTCTTAATTCCGTGCCAGAGAGAACTGAAGGTTCCACGATTCTTCTTTACTTTGACTGTTGGGAATTGCCAAGCCAGGTCGATTCCGTCGAATTCGTAATCATTGAAGATCTTTTCCACGGAGTTGATGAACTTCCTTCTGTTCTCGGACGTCTCGGTCTGTCGTGGAAACATTTTTTCCAATTCTTTTCTACTCTATTATTCTAGGCTGTTATTCCAAATTCACTTACCACTTGAAGATACTTATGAGTCGACTCGTAGGGATCGGCATTACCACCGACGCTCAGGTACACCTTAAGATCAGGGAAGGATCTCTTCAACTGGGGAACCATTCTGTAGAAGGCATAACCAGCACCGGTATCCAAATTTGGATTCAACGGAACAACTTCGAGATTATCGGCATTAATTCCAGCGAACCCGTAAACCAGGTGCGTGCAGAGAGACAGAGCTGGACGAAGGTCATCCACTTGGAACTTTCCTGGGCCTTAAGGCAATTAAGATATAATATTATTTATCGTCTCCTCGTGAATTAAGAGCATCGTATGGACACGATTCGATTTTTGGAAGAAGTTTCGATCATCAAAAATTTCGTAAACCCAAAGCACGTAATTCGAATGAGTATTCCAACTGATTAAATTTTCCAAGGTAAACAAAGTTCATTGGAAAATTAACGATAAGTCGAAAAAGAGAAAGTTCGAGAATCGAAAATTCCAATAAAAATTATCCTTCTTCGTCAAAATGACCGTAAAATTATTAAATTACCGATAACTTTCGTTTACTTATTCAAACTAGAATCAATAACTGCACAAACAGACAATAAACACCTACCTGATCTTTCGAAGGATGTAGAATTCCAATAGCAAACTACTTTGTTGTGCTCGTGAACATCGACGGCGAACGTCGCGACGCATAGCGTCGCGAAAATCGCGGCAATCAGTAGCTTCATCTTGTTCAGTCTAAATGTTGAAAAGTTAAAAGAAATTTTTACACTGCACAAAATATTCCTCATAAAAGTAATACCAATATAACATTTATCCACTTTATACAGGATGACAGAATATGCCTTAAGCTTGAATAAAATAAATCTGACTTACCTTGTCCACAGAGAGTAGCAGACTGTTCGAATCGAGCCAATTGCCAGAGACTTTGATACTTCGCCTTGGTCTCCGACTCCTGGAGTCATCAACAATCTCAGTAGTCATAGTGGGGGGAACCGACTTGACTTACGTCATAGAACGCACTACCACTGGAGTCACCGTGTTCGTTAGACCACACGAGGCAGTTCTGGACTTCACTGAACGATTCGTAGAAATACCGTTCGAAATCGTCAGCAAATCGTCAATATTCCCGATAACCACTCCTATGCTTGTGTTTGCTTTGGAGCATTGTGAAAGTCCTAGCCGAAGACTCTCTTTTGATGTTTGACATTGGGAAATTAACGAAAGATCCAAAAAAAGATTCACTCGATGATTATGCAATTCCCATACCGAACAAAAAACATTTATACAGGTTTTAGAGACATTGCTGAATCTTAACGAGCACGTTGACGCGTTACAGCAATATTTCTAAAGAATATCTTAATATTTTGTGATGTATGGCTGGCAAATATGAAGGGGAGTCAATTATGAGTTAAAAAAAAGGATACTTATTGAATTTCACGAAACCAATACAAATCGATAATTCATTTGTACCATCTGTACCATCGTAACCTCTTGGCTCGTATTTACCGATACTGGTGCTGAGGTAGCGAATTACGAAGATTTTGAGTCCGAAAGGATTGATAACGGATTTAATATTTTCGTAAAACCTTCTAGAACTTTCCAGACGGTATTCGACATTTTTATAAGTCTCGTAAATACGTTATAGATGAAAAAAATGAATAACCAAATGCGATAATATATTTCCCCGAATTCGAATGTAACATCTGGTACGTTTCAGTATCCCGGGACAGATGTTATCGTTGAGCAATTAAAATATGTGATTACGATATTTTTACACGTATGTATCGTATTAAATATCCTTTACGCACTACAGACTGCAGTAAAGAAATTTTCCTGGCGTACTCGGTAAAATTATTTTCCTTAATAAATCCATAGACCAGAAGTAATACGAAGAACCGTTCGATATATAAAAAACGTAAAATTATCCCGGCCAGTCGCCTAGATAACCTCTTGATCACAATACGCGAAGCACGTATTACGCCAGAATTATTGAAAGACACAGGATAATACGCAGATAGTGTAATCGAAATTTATAGATCTAAAAAAATAATGTATCTACTGAACTGCAACGGTCACGGTCGCGCGAACGGCGACGGTCATAACCTAGAAGAAGTAAATCCAAACGACAAGGTCAGCTTAGAATTATATCCGACTGAGTATTCCAGCACTGTGCCACTGACTTTCATCGTTATTCACAATAAATATATCACTGAGAAACAGAAGAAAAAATAAATCAAACGATTCAAGGATCCCTCCGTACTTTTATTCGTTGTTTCACCATGCACCATTAAGAATTCACTTTTCAGTGATTCTACTCATACGTGCCCTAACCTTAGCTTACGTGCAAATTGCTGAAGCAATATACTTGCTGATTCAGAGACACTTGAATAGACTGGCAACGAGGTATAATTTACTTCGTTTATCCCCGATGAGATCAGACTTGTTTTCAACAGCGACAATTCGAATTATGTTATATTATAAATTATATTCAACCGTTGACACTATTTCACCACGGAAAACAACTCCGGCTTGTCCTTCCGTTCGAAATGGGTTCTTGTGTGCAAATATACGATGCGTCTATGTGCACGCGTCTGTATATATATAATTCGAAGAAAGATAAATTTTCTCGTTATTCTTATCTGGAGTATTTAAAAATGGACCGAGAGCAAGGAAACTATATCGATGTAAATAAGTCTTGTGTTTATTTAAATCCATGGAGTCGCTACGATAATCGCTTAACGAATAGGACCAATGAATCTTTTTACTCTTTTCCCAATAACATAATGAATTACTGGACTTACGTATCTGCCGATGGTAAATGCACGTTGAATTTTTCTCTTGCGTGATACGGGTTTGCTTTTACCTATTCGTCCTTTCTTCCCATTTAAATCTATCGGTAAATAGGACTGCCGGTACAGACAGAGATGATTTAGCTTGTTTACACCGTGCAGGCGTATCCTCATGAGCTCTACAGAGAATATTCAGAGAACGAAGTCTGCGCGACGATAACCTATGAACGAGAGTTCACGATATTTAGCGCAAAGTAAAAGCTCAATGTTTACAGATTGATTGACTTATTACAACGTAATTGCGCCATTACTTTACACTGTTTACATAATATTCCTCGTTTAATAGATTGATCAAAGAATTAAATATATTTTAAGAAAATTTCATTTTTATTCCACTCTCGAAATCTCTCCTGAGATTTTCTTCGAAGATAGCGTAATTTTACACAACAAATCATACGAACTTTGGCAACGATCGAGTCTGTCGTTAAATTAAAAAATATAGCTTGTCCTACTTATTGTCGAAAGATATAAAAATCGTTCAGCCTTATCAACCGTTTGCACATTTTTTTTTTCTCAATACGTTCGCACACGAGTCCTCGTACTTATGTATATAAGCTCTGGTGTTCGCCTTGATGTAAATTGTTTCTCAGAAACGAATACGTATGCCTGATATATACGTATTATCCCGCGTCGTTCGTGGCTCGAATCTGTTACGTAACACGCTCGAGTCTGAATCACGCAGATGCAGAGCAAACGAAAATATTTAAAGTTTCGAAGCATCGAAACTCTCGAACGTAGCCAAAATTGACTAATAGCGGCACAAATATTGGCTGATATTTAATCAGTCGAACGATATTTGGTAATGTTTTTGTCTTTCGAATTAGTAAACTGTGAGAGACGGAAATGGGAGCGAAATTCGGAATCGAGGTATCTATATACATTTTTTTTTAACCGACAGTAGGAAAGGGTAATTTTTTTCAGATTGGTCCAGGTTGACTGATAGGGCAGAGCGATTATTAATTAGATCAAATGATTACGTTACTGGAAGAGGTCATGTGTCACGCGAGATTGTAGAATAACATTTAAGTGGGAACAGTTGTAAAATGTATCTTGGTAGTAGTGAAGAGAGAGAGAGAGAGAGAGAGAGAGAGAGAGAGAGAGAGAGAGAGAGAGAGAGAGAGAGAGAGAGAGAGAGAGAGAAGTAGACCGTCTGGCCTCTTCTTTACCATAGATTAACATTGGTAGACTTGATAGGAATTCTAATCAACCTAAAGAACGAAAAATAAGGAATTTTCAAAAATTCATATTATTCGTAGAATGACAATGCTGACGTATTTTGGAGAATCAGTAAATTTCTGTGCGAATATAAAAACACTTGTGCTCATCCAGCAGCACGTGAGGAAAAAACAAAAAAAAAGTTCACTGGCAAACTACCATAACTTCGCTCGATGAATTACAAAGTCTATAAGATAGTATGAGTGTAATAGCATTGTCTTTGTCTTTATTTTAGTACGAAAAGAATGTTATATACAATCGCAATTATTATCTGCACGTATGTAATTATAATCTATATTTATATCAAAGTCTGGCTTTATTTTTTTCCAATTCTCTTGACGCATTAAACTTCAATCGTTAACAGAGCCCACCCACAATATTCGAAAACATCAAATTCCAATGTATTGCCTGCACAGTAAGAGCACGTTTTACACGATGCCGTTTTGCTGGCAATATCCTGGGACATTGGAGGCGGCGCAGCCGTTTTTTTTGGGCTATTTCAGCCGATAACACATTTCGTTAGATAAACAATTTATCTACGTGACAAAAATCTATGCAAAAAAATTGCCATCGCTTCCAGTAAATTGCTTGTGCGAAAATTTAGTCCGAGCTTTCAAAATCACGATCTCACGAAAAAAAAAGCCAAAAATGAAGCCTACGACAATAAATCGTAAGTTAAAAGTGCATTCGAGTCTTGACTTTAAAAAAATTAAAGAATCCATAAGGCCTGGGAGAATTTTATATCTAGAAAAATACAGTCTATTCATTGTGTTATCTCAGAGGATATAAACTATCTCTAATTATCTGCTCGTCATCGGCACCAAATAGGTACATTATCTCGAATTGCTGAATACACGATTGCGCAATAATCTGAAGGAATTTTTTTTGATAAAATGAGCATTATCAATCCAAAAAAATAAAGGACTAGTACAATAAAAAACTTATATTCGATCCTCTCATCGTTATTGCACCTATCAGTAATTAAATCCGCATTATTAAATTGTTATCTCAATAAAAAAGGGCTATTTAACCGGTCGACGAAACTGAAGCTTAAAACGATTATGCAAAAGTGCTTGATTCTGCTTCCAGCAATGATCCAATCAGATCCTTTTATCCAGACTCATCCTCAAGTCCTGGACCATCCCTAGCAACGTACTCTCAGTACCAGTAATCTGTTAGCGTCCAGGCAGGCATCTCAGGGGCCAATAACGAAAAGTCCTGAAACGTGAAGGTGATGAAAATTTGATCAGGTGACTTCTGGCAAATCCACCAGTGAACGAACACCTTAACAAGTACCTCTGACTGAATGGACACCCGTTTTACAATCTCTATATACAGATATGACTTTAATTCAATTTACTGGAACCTGTTTATTCACTGGTAGATTCGCCTTGCATCCAGAATCCATAAGAATCGGAGTACCTAAGCAGAAGCTTTACCTTGGTCAAAGAGACTGTCCTCATTTATGCTTCCTAGCTTTCATATTATCGTTGTCGTAATCAGCCCGATCGTCTTCCTCTGAGATAACAATGACACAGAAATAGAATATAAAATTATATTATAAATAATAAAAGAAAATCTGAAGCACGGTACACACCCTCAGCTTCGTCTTCACCTTCCTCGATACCAAGATCATTATTTTTCTGCTGTACCTCTTTCTCGTAATCGCCAGCGTCGTACTGATAATCAGCGGCGTCACCTGCTTCTGGATTTCCGTCGGGTTCGAATCTGAAAAAACCAATATTGATATAGCGATTGATAAAAATATATTTATTTTCAATTATCTATCAATCATAATTACCCGGGTATCTTGTCAAGATGATTTGGCTCGTCCCCAACTTCTTGAACGCCGTGTCTCACCTTTTGCCATACCCAATTTTCTGGTCGTTCGACAATTGGTTCCCCAGGATTTTTTTGCAATGATTCCAAATTTCTGTCGTTCTTAATATTTTCTTTGTCACCAGCCTCGGCCGGCTTTGCCTTTGAATGCTGATTCACCTCGGTATCCTCGTTTGGCTTTTTGACGTTGATGCTGAGCTTGCTCGTTTTCTTTTCATCGGGTCCATCCTCGTTTTCCAATTTGGGATCGTTTATCCTGGGTATAGGTGGCACGCCTTCCGGTAATCGATTTGATCTCACTGCCAGAGACTTGGTACCGGAAATCACTGCTGAGTTGCTGCTGGCTCTTGTTGAGTTATCGTATTTCCCTGGACCAGTAGATCTTTCCACAGTGCTGACTACACTCTGTAAACATTTTATGATAATCTTATAGCGTAAACTTTCAGACACAAGTACAAATTTTTATCTCTCGTCTGGAATCAAGAGCTTATTTTCTATTCTGAACTATTTTTATCGCCACATCCGGTCTACTTTCTCTCTCTAAATATTAATAACAAAATACTGCCATCAACCCATTCTCTTATTACAGATTTCAATACAACAGAATATTCCTCTAGCTTGAAGTCAACGGAAAGACACTATAGTCAGAGATTAATTATCAAAACCAACTATACAGTATATCGAACGCCATATACTGCAGTAAGAAAAATTAACACAAGAAAAAAAAAAAAAGAAACAATAGAAGAGCATGCATCTTGATCAACACAAATTCGCAAGAGAGCTTTTTGGAGCGTGTACAGTGAATTATTTAAGAAGAAAGAAAAATGCAAGAGCCCAAGAGAACGGCGGTAACAAAGATAGTCGCCTGTATAATTAACTTGTGAATTCCATGGATCGGAGATAAAGAGAAAGAAAAGAAAGAGGCTTTTTTGAAAAAAATACTCCCCAAGGAGAATCTTCTGCTTTTTTTTTTTTTTTAAATTTCACCTGAGTGAAATTAAGAAAATTTTATACTCTAGAATACAAAAAAGCAAAGTTACTTCTTTCGTCCTTCTTATCTCATTTTTACTCGTTAATCAGGTGCGAGGGTGCAAGTAAAAAATGCAAGCGTAAAAATAATAACAGTTTTATTAATTTTTTAAGTAACACAGAGAGTACAGGCACATTCAAGGCGACGTACGGCCCTTAAATACGTAATAGTCACATGTAGTCTAATAAAATAAACGCTCGCGACTTTACCACGTACGTCGACGGAAACGTTTAATCTTTAAAATTTTTTATTTTCGTCCTATTTTATCTTTTTTTGCCCCACCTTTAACTATAGCAATCGTACCGTGAAATAACACCGTATGGGCTACATCGAGATCTGTGGCCTGGACGGATAGTATTGCACGTCTCATGCTCGCCGTGTATACATACATCATTGCTGCAGAACATAGTAATTAGATTTAGTAAAGAATCTAAATGAATTTTCAACATTTTATTTACAATTTTTTGTCCCGACCTTCTTAACGACAACCTTAACCCCCGTCGTAGGTATCCCTCGTTGCTTCAATTTCAAATCGCGCGACGTTATAAAGAAAATTTACTGGCACGTGACGCGATATTGAATTTTTCGAAATCCACGTAAATGAAAAATTAAATAAAAACAAATTGCGGCAAACAAATTTATCTCGAGACACGACCACGCAGAAAATACATGGTGATTGCGTCTTACGAATTCGCACAGTGGGAATAATAAATTTGACAATTTTCTACTGCGAAACGAGTCTGCACGTTATTGTCTGATAAGGTTAAATTTTTATTGTAAAAATTTCAAGTCAATTTTATCAATAAAAATTTTTTATTTCTTTTTCGCTAATGCATAAGACGCTTCCACGTGTTTCAGTGGGTCATGATTAAAAAGAATATTAATAATTCGATTCCCTAAGTGTACTTGACTAAATGCAATACTTTACTAATGATACGGATTTTTCACGACAGAGCGCGCTGCCGTCTTTCGACAGTACCGGCTGACTCAAGATTTATTATCTTTATCGACTACACTGGTCCCAATATCCTATGTACAAAGGAGGAACCCGTGGCACTGGGACTGTTCCGGGATTACTTCATGATTCCGTACACGTTCTGACAGTGGCTTTACTTCGAAAGATCAAAAGGAGGCATTTTTCCCCACATTCGTCTGACCTACAACTAAATTTTCTGCTGACCACAGCTTGACTTGATATTTCGATGAAAGTTCAATTTTAAACAACAAAAACCATCGTTATTTTACATGACAACCGTGTCGATCCTTCGACACAAGTAAAGTTATACTTTCATTGAAATAACAACCATTATAAAATTCTTTCTCCTATATACTGAGACATGCAGCTCTACGTTTATTAGACAGAAAAGATCACAAAAGCATATAAAGAGTGACACTGTCCCAATGTGAGTTCAATTACATATAATACAGAATAATAAAAAAAAAAAGGAAAAATATAAGTTATATAAATGCAAAGAATGTCCCTGCACCAAGAAATCTTTGAGTATCAATCAACAATGCGTTACTTTCCTGAGCCCATAAATAAGATACGTATACAAAAGTACTAGAAAGACAAATACAGCATAGAACTGACAAATATAATAGTACAGCGGACAAAAAGATAAATCCAAGTACGCGATATAAAGATAAAAAAAAGGAAATGCTGTCAATAAAAAATTTGACTTCTCAGAGTTAAAATCCGACTTCGGCCGTCGGGCTTGTCTCCAAAAAAAAAAAAAAAAGAAAAGTAACCAAAGTGACAAAATAATTCATAGAAATAAAAGCCATCTAGTTACTGACTATTATTTTTTGAAAATATTTCATCACAAAAGCATCTCCTCTCTTGGCTTGTCATTTCCCCCTGAATCTCAAAGATTGTCAGCATGATCTTGAAATGCAAATGGCGGCATGAAATCATTTTGTCGACTAGCCGCTTGCACCGAAGGCAAGGAGGAGGACTTGTTGTCGTTAGGATTTTGCAGTACGTTATTATTGCTATTGGAATTGGGAGGTGGCAGCACCTGTTTCAGCGTTTCGTCCTGATTAACTACAACGCCATCGACTTGCTTAACGACAGCTAGAAGATTGCTCTGTTTCTCATCAGGATTCTCATGGTGCTTCTCTTGAAAGTCATAAGGAAGAGGGAGAAAGCTTTGCTGGTCGTTCGGGCCAACGGGTACGATGTTGCCATTTTTATTCTGTGCGAATCTTACGTCGCTCATTTGTTCATTCGGATCCTCGTTTCTCTCAATCACGTTCTGATCGCCCTCGGCGATTGGCTGATGATCGCGAGGCGCCTGAATCGGCGATGGATTTTCACCCCCGTTGCTTGGACGACTTACCTCTAGCCGACCAGCGGGTGGTTCGTCATTTTTATGTGCGTCCAGTTCAGCCGGGTGATTTGATTCCTGATGATGTGGCTCCATCTGATGGGACGACTTTATACTCGATGCGCTCGGCAAGACGCCGCTGGATTTACAGGATTTCTGAAAAGCAACGCCATAGATTATAAAAATCATAAGATATTGACAACACTGAGAATTACCATGACAACATAAATTTTAACTGACGATAGAAATTAACTATTTTTTTGGACTTCTCGTTAAGAAACGTTCACGAGTACGACTTCGATAGTAATTTTCATTAAAGATACGTTAATAAAGTAATAATAAACGCAAATAAGTATACCTGAGCTTCCACGAGTTCACGTTTCAACTGGAATACCTCCTTCTTGAGATGCTCCATGTCGCTGGCCGAATTAACAGTGCTCTTCTTTAGTTCACTATACTTTTCTTCCAACTGGCTCTTCTCAGTCTCCAATTCCAAATGTTTATTCTTCAAGTGCTCCAGAGACTTCACCTTATCCTCACGAGCATTACGGAGCTGACCTTTCAGATCGTTCACCGTACTCTCCAACTTGTTAATATCCTCCAGAGCCTGCTTCTGCCTATTACTACACTTCTCCTGAAGATCCTGGTTCGTAGTCTGTAACATCTTATAGTCCTGCTGAAGCGAATTGAACCGGTGAATGGCTTCCTTGCTGTCCTTGTCCCTCAAATCTTTCTCCTTGGAAGCTCTATGCTGAAGTTCCTGTTTGATAGCCAGATTAGAGCTTTTCTCGTCGGCCAGACTCTTCTCCAACTGAACTTTGTACTCGAAGATGACTGTTAAACAAAGTAAAATAAAATATACGAATAAAACATTGCTATTCTTACCGGAGTAATTTGGATGATCTTATTTATTATTCTTTTGTTTTTTCAACACAGTTTTAACAATACTAACCGTGAAGCTGAGCAGCCAGGGCCTCTTGCTGTTTGCTACACTGCATATTCAATTCGCGAAGTCTGGCCATCTCCGAGGTGGCAGCACGGTACAGGAACACCAGGAGTAGCAGAACTACACCGCCACCGCCGTAGACGGCCAGTCGGCCACCACGGCCACGGCCCAGCCGAGAGCCGTTCATCTCTGAAACAAAAAGTGGCAAACACCAGTCAGCACGGAATTCTAGATGCTCAAGACCCTGTGAAGCTAAAGAAGGTCAAGAGGTTTAACTTTCGATGGGAAAGTAACTACGCTAACATAGCATAACAATCTATGTACTTTGATGACCAGAGCTGTTACGGCTTGTGACTGAGTATAGAATTTTTAATTTAAATCACGTTTACCAGTAAAATATTTTTTTTAACAATTTCAATTTCTTCAATAAATTCAAATTAACATTGTTTACCAGTATGATGTTTAATTTTCAAAATTTTTTTTAAAGTATCCTGTAATATTAACAAATATTCTTTTGCATTTCGTACATTCTTTTCTAAACAATCGAATTGAGAATCTCTAAGGGACATGATTACAACAGGCATTACGAAGGTAAATGTTGGGTAAAATTCGACAGGAATGGACTATATATATATATATATATATATAACATTCACACAGAACAAGGTCAGCAGACAATTCATAATTATACTACGATGCTATCAAGGATTACCAATTCAAAGTGTCCACGGAGACAATGCACTATGACTTCGTGTACTCGAATTATGTAGAAACCTGCGCCATACACGGAAACACCTTTGCACATGACCGGAAGTGAAGTGCACTTGAGAAATGCATAGTTGCTCAGATCAGAGAATAAAGACAGCTTTCATTTTTTCCGGGGAAAAAAAAAGAACTTAAAAAATATCTCGTCAGTGAATTTTAATTACATATTTATATTCCAATCTCTAAAATTTGTAATAAAACGATTCCCATAAGAATAAAAAAACATGTATAACGAATCACCTGAAAAAATTCTTTAATAAGCCAGGATCCAAAAAAAAATACAAAGCCCTGAGCTTAAAGATCAAATAAAAGAGTCTAATCCACCATGACAGTCTGTAAAGGGTGATTTATTTCGCAATCTTTGATCTTAATTATATTAAAAATTATTACCCTCGAAGAGGTCACATCCCTCTTAAAGAATTAAAGTTTTTTTCTTTTTCCCTTTCCCCTGATAAATAACCAACAATTTTGGAACAGGCACTCTGAAAACATGACGTGCTAGGAAAAAGGGACCGAGAACATTCATTTGACACTGAACGTTCTGACATCTAGCGGACAAGATGGTAACTAAGTCTACATAATTTCTGGAACAACGCACGAAATATAATAAAAGACAGTTATCATTCCTGATGGATCGATCTATTGATTTAAAAAAACGTCAAATATCAAGATACACCGTATCGATACGTACGTACGCACGAAACTAACACGAGTAATAAAATTTGTAACACTACAAAATGATTAGATATGGTCTCACTTTATTGTCAAGATGTTTCACAAGGTATTTAAGAAATTAATTGAACAGCCAAAGACTGATTAAATTTACTAAAGAGTCCACTTAAGATTCGCTTTGCTGGTTACGTCGTATAGAAATTAGTAGCATAATCAGAAGTCTCGAGGGCAGGTTTACTTTTGAGGAAAAATAAAAACAGAAAAATATCTAGCTATAACTCAAAATCGTCATATGCGTACACAGCTACGAGTCAATAGTCAATGCACCGACCATAAATATAAAAACTAATTTAAATGGTAATCAGAAAACATATATTTACAGCGAAGAACTAAACAGACTTGGTACGATAATGATAGTAATGAAAGCCGTTAATCATTTGGTCGATGTCATCTTATAAATTATGGAAGGTCTGATCGAGCTTTAATAAATAATATATAAATCTAGCACGATTTTCATTCCTAATACAGAAGTTAAAGGAATAGCAAGAGCGTGACGATTTTGACGTCATCAACGGTCGTACTACGGACACTCAGCTGACCATGGGCGGGTATTTTAAATTTTCAAATTAAAAAAAAAATGTATAATATCATTGCACTTATAAAAGAACTTTTCTCTGCTTGTTGCAATCAGTATTTATATGAATACGATGAAGCAATGCGATGTCCACATATATATACTGTATTATGTTTTAGACCGAGGCCGATAAAAAAAAATAGAAATGGCCTCTCTATTGAACTGGCTGCTTCCGGTTTAGCAAATTTATAAAGATTTCCGTAAAGCCTTGATATCATCGAATCCAGCACCAATGACAGTGGGGGTCTTGGCTTAGCAGCTGGAGTTGAGTTCACTGACATTTCCGAGCACGCGCGTATCCTACCACATGAAATGGCTACGTGTATGTACACTGGTTATATTAACATCTGTTAATATATATATATATATATATATTGCGTGAGATTTTCTATAAGCACGCGAGACTGCTTGTTCTTGCGTACAGGTGAAATTCACATGAATATCTTAGATGTTCTGTACTGCAGACAGCAAAAGAGAAATTGATAAGGTAAAATAATAATTGGATAAAAAGTAGAACCGGAAAGGGCATAATAGGAGAAAGGCAGAGTGATTTGACAATAAAAGTATCGAGATATGAAAAGAAAAATTGTTTTAGACATACGAATTAGCTGCGACTACACAAAATTCATAGCACGTATCGAATCGTAAGCGATAACGTGACTGTAAGTGGAGATTAAAATAATTTCTGTGTCTAGAGCTAGTACTTACATTAAGAAATAACTGTCACGTATCTTTGGCACATAAAGATAGAGATATAAAAAGGAAAAATTATCGACTCTTCTCAAGTTTAAGAACATGTCCCACCGTGTGCGTGGCTGTTGGCAGACACTCTGGCACCGTTTAACCTCGCTGACCCGACGAAGAAGCGTCTAACATGCAAGAATTCTAATAAGCCAATTCAGCAATGAGTAAAGCAGCACTTTCACGAGACGATATTTCATTCTGTTTCATTCTCGCCGTTCGTTCACTCCAAGCTTATACGTGGCTACATTACAATGGCAATAACAGTACCGCTACTATTGAGGTTACACGTCTTACGTCTGTGGCATAATAAATCATTGTCAATCTTTTAATGATAAACACACGCAACGCTTGCCAATACATTATTCGATTTTCATTGAATCCTTAAATTGATAATAGATAAAGTGTCACGCACGCCAGTAAAGATTTAAAGCCGTACCTCGTGGAAGAAGATCTGTCCTCTCAGCTACTCATAGTCGATTTCTCTCCTCGTTCTCTTCCTTTGGGAATAACGAAACGAATACACAGAATCACACCGCGTCGCGACGCCTTTTCCTTTTTTTCTCAGGAACGTCGTCGTCGGGTTTGGTGGTAACACAGTAAAATATTTAACTTTGATCCGATACTCCGTCGCGTCGAATCGTGTCAGCAGGACGCGCGAACGACAGGTTAGGAACGCTGCTACTCGTATTCGTGTTGTCTACGAGTCGGCGCGGTCGACGCATAACCCTGACGGCTAGAGGATCGCGTATCACCCACCGCTCGGAGGAGTACAGAGACGCTTTGGAACTATAAACTCCCTTTCCAACTGTCCAGTGATCTACGTCGACCGTCTTCCCACTTGCAGGTACTAAACCGAATAGACGCGGACAGCCAATCGGTGAAGCGGCCGTTTTGATTCGGCCAATCAGATGCGAGCAGGGTGCCAACATTGTCGAAAAATCTCTACGTCTCGCAGTGACTATCATTCTCTTTATATTCCTGCGTTAATGGTGATCGTGGAAAATCTGGGCGGAACATTGAATTCTTTTTTTTGGGATTCTGGATTGGTTGGGTTACTTTCTCCGCAGAAGGTGAACGGGCTCTTCTCTCTTTCTTAACGGAACGTAGCTGACTGTATTGATGTATGCCGATCCTCGTGTAAGGGTTGTTAGTACATGCCTGTGATCAACACTTTGTTTTTGTGTTTGTAATTACAGTAATGATGGTTTTCTTTTTTTTTTTTTCTTAAAGAAATTCTACGCGGTTTATTACCGTTTACCTGGGAATGGTGTTTGTTTAACGAATTTGAGATGAATGAAACCTCTTGTTTTTTTTCATTGAGGACTCTGTACTGAGGTGACTGAGAGTTTGAATAGAGCAATGAATATGGATAGATATAAATTTCGGACAAGACTTAAATGATTTTTTAACTACACGTTATGAAATTACAGACTGCCGCGTTAAAGAAATAGTTTCAAGCGAGGTTGTTTTACTGGTTATCAGCACCAGGGTCTCTTTACTCGACTGATCTTACCTAGTTTTGTGGTATTGGCAAGCAGTAGGGAATTTTATCGTTTGCCCATGATTTAAATAACAGTTTGCCGCAGCTGCTATAGTTTCTGCTCCTTGAGTTGGTGCATGTGTGCATATTCATATGCGTTTGGCTTTCCTGTGAGCCTCTGGAGGACGTTATAGTCTTCATAAATGTCCAAAACCACTAACCACCTTTTCAGATCATGTAACCAAGCCGTTCAAATACATTCGATGGAAAACAGTGACTCTCAACTGGTGTGAAAAGGGAGCAAGTACTGATAAGGATATCTATCTTATCGATGGTCGTGATAATAATTTTGTTAGAAGAATTTAGAATGAATTACCATATAAGGTAAGGACGTAGCAAGGAATTTTACCTTGACACAAGTTTAATTTAGTGTCCATGTTCTACTTCACTCCAAAATTAGGTATAGGTCCTGCACTTTAAACTGTAACGTTAATGTATTCATACAGAGTAGGTAGTCTTCACGGTATGACCCTATTTTATATAATATGAACATTTAACCCCAAGACCTGAATATTCAATGAGCACGTGTGCTCCCTCGTGACACGTGTTAAGTAAACATTGTAAAATGGATCAAGAGTTGAAGACTATTAATTTCCTATGATAATTAAAGTAATGAAAAAATGTCTTGAAATCCAAAAAATATTCATACGTGGAATCATCCATCATTACCGGATGACTGACTAACGCCTAAATTCAAAATAACCTAAAACACTTTGTAGCCCTTAGAAAGCATTTGAAGGATTTAAAGTCGTGATTCAATTGCAGAACTGACCCTGTTCCCCAGTAAGCAAATTGACACGGATTTCATATCTTCTCAGGAGAAACTTGAAGCTACCTCAAGTGACATCATAGCGATCGATTCGAAGCGCTTAACGTTCAGGGTGCAGGCGTCGTAGAGTTGCCAGGAATCATCGAAATCTGAAAAAGCAAAATTTGAATTTCACCAAGAATCCTGATGTCCGACAGGGTTAGGGTGAATCCCATAGCAGCAAAGTCCAATAAAGTCTTGAATGTCCATACGAGGTTCCAAGCCTAGTACTTCGAGTTCTAGGGAATTTCGATCCACATCACGAGAAAAGTTGGCAACCCTGTCCTCTCGCGGGGCACGGCTCCGCTTGCTTCGGGCGCTCAGTCAGGAAACTCGACTGCATCGAAGCACTACAGAAGCGAAATCACGAGCTGGCCATTACGGTACCGTCGATCCATCGAGCGGAGTAGTGCGAGCCGCCAATCCGAACAATCCGGGATCTCTAATTGGCCATAAAAAATAAGAGAACAGTCAGTCAATCCTGTATCGAAACCTAATCGAGACTCGGTGGAGGCGAAGTTACTTGCGTGCGCGGTCTCAGTCTTCAGCACTCTCCCGTATTTCCTATCGTAGATACTGACTTTTCAGTGAATTTCTGAACCTGGGGGACTCACGGACCGGAGGATCGGTTCGGATTGATCTCTCTCACGATCGTTACGGTGTTAAATCCGCGAGTCTTCGTATGTCACCTGCGAAAGGTCTACCTCGCGTATTTCCCAGCGGATAATCGGCTGAGGGAAAATCATTCTCGTTACGGCCGCCTTGTTGTTCGCGACAATGTGTCCAGGGTTTAGACGTTAACTTGCATTTCCGTCCCCCCGGAAACGCCGTGGTGACAGTGATGAGTGGTGGGTCAGTGGTGCTGGTAGCCGTGGACGGACGACTACATGACTGTGACCGTGACTGTGCCGCGGAGGGCTGCTACGTGCTTCTACACCGTCGCGCTAAACATGCCGTGAGTACCAGCCTTATTGCTCTTTAATCTCAAATTTATACATCTTTTATCTTCTTGTGATATCGCTGAAGGTGGATTTGGAGTGTATCACGTTCAAGGCCATCCTTGCAGTATCCACAGTGTTCTTGGACTATTGGCATGATCAAAATGTTTACCAATTAACCGACTGTCCGACACTCGGGACGAAATTGGGTCGAAAAAATTCAAATTCGATAATTCACGGTTGAGAGTCCCTGGCCGCTCGTGTACTCCTCGACCGAGAGCCATGGAATGGTCCACTGGACGCGTGCGTTTTAAGTACCAAGATTTCTTCTTCGCCAGAATTTTCAACGCACTCGATTATTCCTCGTTGGGAAAATCCCGTTTGGATTTTATGTTTATGTGTACTGGGTTATTATCATATGTAATCAGTGCTGTTACTGGCTAATTATTCCGTACAAGAGGATATTGTATGTATTATTAATCGTTGGAGGCTACGTATTGGAACTTGCTATGGTAATATTGAGAACCGTCGACGTGTCCAGCAGCGCAGTTCGAAGAGCGCATAGATTAAAGCTCGTTACGTTAGACGAAATTAGGTGTCTGCCTGTTCTCTGTTCGACTGTGTTAAAGGGAGATTAGAATTCAATGAAAATTTTCTATTGGAACGAAAAGACAAAAGAGTGACAACGTAATCTCTATCTTTGACATATGTTACGTTTACGTGCCAGTTCACGCGTATGCGTACGAAAATTATGCTGAAGACGTTATGCGACTCTGGTAGAATGTTATCTGACTATAGAAAAATCGTTAGAGCCTGCCCGTCACTGATATCTAATTTCGTGCCAATTTTGAGTCAGGTAGCAACGCGTTTGCCGACTTTTTTTGTTATGGGACCCTGGAAAACCGGTGCAATCCTTTGATTCTTTTACTCATTGAGAATCACTGCTTGTTTCGGACATCTGCATTAGGACGTGGACAGGAATGGATTCTTTTTCTTTGATGATTACCTGCGAGGGATGATTTATTCTAGGTATATTTTATTCTCTTCCATTTTACAATACACGGTAGGCTTTTAAGTAAAGGCTATGGTAAATGATTCGGTATCCCTCGAGTTTCCTGAAAACGCAATAAGCAAGCGTTTGTTTCTCTTTGGTCTTAAAAAGTACGGATTTACATTTCAAGATTGAGCACCACTGTGATTTCATGGTAGGAATTAAGGATCCGTTGTGGCATCGGGGATATATTAACCCCCGGATTATCCGAGTAGGTACAAACTGTACCCACCCCTGTTCTCTTTTGCTTCGCTTTAATCAGACAAACGACTGATCTTGCCCTTTCTTTTTCCTGTTTAACATCTACAGTATAAGTTGATTTTTATTATTTTTTACTCAACAACCGATCGTCCGCCTGACG
Organism: Trachelus iudaicus; assembly: GCA_030142595.1. Classification (NCBI taxonomy): domain Eukaryota; kingdom Metazoa; phylum Arthropoda; class Insecta; order Hymenoptera; family Cephidae; genus Trachelus; species Trachelus iudaicus. The sequence continues at coordinate 187,531 of JARQTH010000586.1, forward strand.
ACTGCGTTCCTCGAAAGAACTTTTAAAGAGAAAGTCTCGCTCCTTTGAGAGATACAAAACGCAGGCGAAGTCTGAAATTATGTTTGCCTAAATGACAAATACTTTTTCTTTGTTTCTCAAGTCAACGCGTGTCGGCATTACTTCAATTAATCCCAGCGTGACGAAGGTATCAAAGAAATTAGGAAAAATGAGCAGCTGCTAAACGCTATTCATTTTTTTTCTTCAAATTGATTTTCCCAAACCCTTTTTACTTTCCCTCCAATTCTTCTTTCCTTCGCTCTATATAGATATCCAAGCATGTAATAACCTTATAGCTACTTATACTCGTTCATTAACTTAATTCGAATGAATGACGGCGTAGCGAAGCAAGGATCGATCGAATTTCACCAGGGCTGCAGCTCGCGAAGAAATACAGCTACCTATTACGGTCTCCGTTTATTTCCGTCTAAGCGTCGTTTCTGCTTCATGCTGTAAACTGCCTTGATGCCGTTAAGTATTTGTCCCAGCGAGTGATATCGTTACTATTCAACGTCCACCGCTCTTCGTAAATCCAACCCCCTCACCCCCAATTTATTTTACCCTTGCCATTTATCTAACCATTACAGCCCTTAGTAGAGTCAGTCAGTAAAATTAGAGACCATAATACAGTAACGACGTATCCTCATGTAAGCGAATATTGCCTATAAAATGGATCGTCATTATTTTTTAACGATTAATAACGATCATTGATTAATTGGATAATAAACGAGCATCTTTACACTCAATTATTAGAATAAATGCATTTAGGGCGCATTTCCATAAATATATTATTCGTCGAATGAATCGAAAGCGTTAATCGTGACATTTTAAAAGATACGATATACCTGGACTCTTCGCAATGAAATTCCACGGTGTATCGCGCCGTGTAAGTGGGTCATAGTGCCCGGTGTAAAAGCTTAAGGCGCACCGCAATTCTGCGGCATTACGAACGTTACGGTCGTATCGCCATCGTACATTAGCGACTGTTTGGCTATTATGCATTATACGGCAGATAAATCGTCTTTTGTGTCGCAAGGGACCTTGTTGTGACGTGTTGTCGCTGGATGTGCATAAAGCTTGAGGATGCTTGGTCGCGTCCATCTGTGTCGTGTAATACAGTAAAGATTTATAACAGCCTCCGCCAATAACTATAATAACGGCAGTTTTAATTTAGCGACCGTACCTTAAGTACCTATGTCAATATTTAAAAGCAGGTAAGAATCCAAACGGTATTTTCATTTGGCAGAGAAAAGTAAGCGACGGCACCGCCACTCCCACGCTGCTTGCCGGCGAGTACACAAAGTAGCGCCTAGGATAAGAATGGAAAAAAAAAAAAAAAAAAGTAAAAGCTTTTACTTTTTCTTGTCTCTCTGTATGTACGAGTACAGTCATCCTCTCGTGTCCTGTTTCTGTTTTCTATTTCCATTCGGTCGCGCTAGATTTTACTTCGATCAGTTCTGGCGAAGGCGGCAGGTATTGGGATCGCTGGAGGATTTTAAGCGACCCGAAAAGGGAGCGTTCTCATGACGCGACCCAATGCGACGGACCGAACGGACCCACTCTCTTGTAGCGAATCGACTTATCGCCTCTGGAACCTCGACGCATAAATATCCATGAGAGCAACTTAAGTATGACCATTGACCACGGTAGTATCACTTATGATTATTCACTTCTCTCTTTTATTTTCTCGCCGTCTCTTTCTCTCTTGAAAAGTCGTTAGTCTCGAGCAGCCATTCGAGCAGCAGCCGACACGTGAATTCGGCTTGAAGAAGAGAAACTCGAGTATTTCTGTTCTTTGTGCTTTGATAGTATTCACTTCCCTTCTTTTCACAATCTTTTTTTCTACTCCCCCTCCCCCCCGCCCCAGCTCTTTCTTTGTCGCTCTTTTGACCTTTTTCGATGAATTACGCGTGCGCCTTTACCAACGGCAGATTCAGCTCGGATTCCTCGCCTATCCTTCGGCATCGCCTTGCGCCGTGACGCGTCAACGATCTACGATCGATATTTTTATATTTTAACAAGGAGAGTCCTCAGTCGTTATCTCGCTAACAAAAAAAATCGCCTGGAGACACTAATAAAGCACGTTGATCAATCTCCAACGTGAACTCCTCTGCTAATGCATCAAAGCTATTAGCGTCGTGCACGAAATTCACTGGCACAAATGGCGGACCATCATGGGAGCTCGGAACAGTACGTCGAAATCTCCCTGAGGAATACGTCGTTAGGACGATATCCTATTTATAGGAAATCCTTATTCCGTGAGGAAGGCGAAAAATGTCTATTGATTCATCGTACAGTCTTCGGCAGTCCTGCGTATATCCGTTTGAATTTTCGATTCGAAAAGATCTCCGGCTAACGGCTGTGATCTTCAAACAAAGGAACAAGATCGTTCCGACAGTTGCCGATGATAACGCTAGAGGAAACTACGGCTGCACAAGCGCCACTTGGGTTCTCCAAGGAATAAAATAAAGAAACAGACAAATTGATATACGTTTACGGGAGTGTGCCGCGGCAGCTACACTTTTATTGAGGTGCAACGCCCTGCCGCACCGTGGCGCCCCTCGTCTCTTTCATCCTCGCCACTGCCCCCCCCACCGCCGTCTCTCCCACCAGCACCCCCCCCTGCCTCCCCATACCCACCAATCCAACCACTCACGACTCTCTTTTTCGTCCCTCGCTCTTGGGAACGTCGAATTTTCCTAAAGGAATTAACCTTGGTTATCAGACTCGTCGTGCAGTTGGACGGTAAGACACGTGGACGTTACTTCTTTTCTCTTTGATAGAGAAGTCCACCTCTAGATGTCACTACTTCTTCGGTTCCCTAAACCCGTCGCTGTAATTGTTCGCGACGCGAGCGATTAAAACGAATAATTTTAACGTTTATTGTGGATGCTGAGACACGGAGTTAGGCCAGTTAATATTGTGATTGATTTGTTTACTTTTTTCTTTATTTTGTTTTTTTAGTCTTGTCTTTGTCTCGAGTTTATCGTGGGTTTGGATGGCCGAGGCAATCGTCAGTCCGTGACCTTGAGACGATTGATTTGAGGTCGAATGAATGTTCCATCCTTTTCGATTATAAGATCAAGCTTAACTGTCAATCGTAACAGTCAAACGGGTATTAACTTGGTCGCAAATTTTTCTTTATTTAGCTTTTTTGTTCTTCATTGATTTCTTTTCAAAATCCGTACTTCGGGCTATATGCTATGGCGCTTATTTAAGTTTAAATTTATTTACGGAATCGGACGCTACTTTCGTTCGCGCTCAAATCCAAACGCTCTTTGGACTGTTTTCGCTTAGCGAATTCAACGCGCGCGAAAATCAATGCGCTGAATTTGCACAAAGGACACTCATACCACTTACGTAACGCGTAAAGGTATGCCAATACACACAAACGCCAAAATAGCCACAGCTGGAAAATTGCACACACATATTTCCCCAAGTAGATTTGCAAACGATATACTCTTGATAGTGTCTTTTGGCAGATACAAAATAAATCCCATTTTTTTCCCAAGTACCGTAGCAGTCAAGGTCTTTTTTTTTAATTCGCAAAAATCACAAGATATTCCTAGCGAAACGTTATCGCCCTAATTCACCGTATTGATCCCAAGGGATCCGATCTCGCCAAGAGTTTCTTCCTCCGTCGAGAAATAAAACAAAGAGAAGCACACATACAGAACCAGACGTGAAATGCACCTGGGGAAACGCGAAGGCACCGGTTTTGAGTCTCAGCCAATATTCTGACATGGGAACTGGGAGGCTTCGTAACGATTTAACACTCCTTCTATAATTTCAATCCGGCTACTGTCCTCGTTAGCGTCAGTCTCGTTACCGGTGCCTAAAGCGGCATTCACAACCAATCGCGAATACTCGTCCCACGTCGATATTGAGCTCTTATCAAGTTATCTTTCGTGTATTTGCAAAAGAGATCCATTTATGAGTTCGCGAAATGCGTTACTATCCTCCAGCAAGCTGATTTCGCTATAAATTAGGTTAAGGTCTGTTTCCAGTGATACTGTGGATAACCCTTTAGGTCCTCGGCAGTATATCCTTTATATCGTCTCTCCTACCATATCGAAAACCGAAACTTTCCAGAAAACCGTGTAAACTCAATATATTTCAATTTTTTTTTTTTTTCTTTCTTTCTTCACTCGATCCCACTTTACGTGTCAAGGTTGCGACTCTTCGGGGGAAACCCAGAGAAGACGCTCTTTAATCGAAAGTAATCTTGACGCGGGGTGTCTCGTTGAACGAGGTGCTTTCTTTTATCTTTCTCCCTTTGCCGGCGGTTATCTGCAGCACGCAGGTTTTACGCGACACCCTGTGTATGCTGGGCGATGCCGCAGGGGGCTGTATTTGTCAGAGCGTCAGAGGGTGGGTTTGCCGATGCTCACGGTGGTGACAGCCGTGGCGACGGTAGTGCCAGTGTTGGCAGCAATGATGCCGATATTGGTGGCTGCAAGGGCGAAAGAAAGCGAGGGGAACAGAAAGGGATAAAAGAGGACAGAATTTTTCAGGGTGGCGTTGGGAAAATATGTCCAAGGGGTAGCGAAAAGACGAGGGCGGAAGGGCCTCGATTTTCAAAATGGATGACATACGCTTTTCAGCATAGAAACAAACGTCGGACATGAGATGCTGATTGCCCTGGCCGTTTAATCGTAATTTTGTATGAACGCGCGTTGTCCACAAAAACAAGGAAAACTTCGAGAGATTAATTGATAAGAACAACATCAATTTCTCAATGGTGCATCGAATGATCCAAAGTACTTCAGGAATTAAAATCATTCGAATTCTCAGTGACGTGGGATAATCGGAATGCCGGCTTTACGAAGGGAAGGCATTAAAAACCCTAGGAATTATTCTAGTTACTCTGTAATAAAGGTCAGTACACATCGACTGTACGATTGCCACGATTTCATTCAATGCTGCCAATGACACCAGGTATCATTTCACGCGCAGTGGCTCTCATGGAAAAATTCTGCAGGCTTGAATTTTTTTTTTTTTTTTTTTTTGAAAATATAAGGGTATTTTTTTTATAGCTTTACCTTCTTGATGGACCTGACGATTTTATTTTTTTATATTCAAGTCACGACAATCTTGATATCCTGTCCTCTTGACCTTGGCAAGTTTGATGGCGCACGATGGCGAGGGAGGGGGTGGGGGGGCGGGGGGGGGAGGCGATGGAATAATTTGGTACTTTATATCGGCTTATTCTTCCCTCATAGGGGAAACAGCACAGCTGTAGCTCACAAGGAGGACGATTACGTAAGAATCCTCCACCTTCTTGGTCTATCGACTGTTATTATCCGCTATTGAATTTCGTTATCGTTAAACGAATTTTTTCATAAACTCTCTTACCTTATCTCATATCTTGGTTTAGTTTAGGTCGATACCAGAAAAAATAATTTTTCGTATCCGACTCGATGACTTCAGTAATTCGATTCGAGTGGTCGATCAAAGTTTTAACGAGACTGTTTTATAAAATTTTAGCCGTAATTAATCTACGTGCAATCGTAACGAAGTGCTTGGTCGTTAACGTAATTCTTTATCTACTAATTAATTATATTAATTTAATATCGAGCACGACTGTATAATTGCTTTCCAAATTGCAACGATCGCATTAAATGCATTACATTTGAAATTCAATAAACTCACTGGTGCGATTGCTATTCAATGACTCGGGAAGATACAGTAGCGTGCAAAAGTTTTTGGACGGGTTAACGTTAAATGGCCCTTGGCCGTGTATAATATTTTAACACGGGACTTTAACTCGAAATAGAATATATATACATGGAAACGTCTTGTTAATTTTGAAATATACTGTAAATTAATATACATGAGGTAACCTAACCTTGTTTCAGTAAAAAATAAATCCTGTCTCTGTACACGCGTGCGAAGATCTAACGCGAAGTCCTGAAATCTGGTGTAAGATATTTTAATTTGCACAATCGAGAATACTTTAATGAAGAAGTTGGCTAAGAGAATCCAACGTATTCAAATACCAAAGGTATTAAGATAAGGTTAATTATAATTGCTTGATTGATTGAGAAAAAAATATATTTTTTATTTATTATTTATTACCGCAGTATCCTTTTTCACTTTAAAGTACCTTGAATCCAATGACAAGCAACTTGGATGTACGATTCATTTTACTTGTATTGTCTGAATTTTTTTCTTTTCGATAAAAATATCTAGGACTTCGCTCCCTGGCACGAAGGCAGACACAACAGTGCCGGTTGGGATGCATCGATTTTTGGCGAAGTAGGTCTCTTGGGTTGGTATCTTGAGTTATCGCACGGCACCTTGGTACTGCCTCGTTATCGTTATCGGAGCACCTTACGAAGGTAGGCGCCTTCGGTACTTTTCGCCAAGACGAAGAAGAGAGTATCCGTCGTTCTCGACAATCGGGTATCTCCTTCCTGCGGAAACGCAGACATCGATTTTGTCCCGAAGCGAAGTAACGTGGAAGCCCCGACAGTCGGCTTTCCTTGGGGGACGTCAATGGTCGTTTGAAAATTTACATTTACCTTCTGCGAAACCGAATGCTCGGAGAACCCGTGAAAAATAACCTGTACAAAAGAAACTAGCTAATTATATTTATAAGTTTGATCGTCGTATTCGAAAAGAAAAAATTAGATAAGAATTAAAACGGACAACCACTGATAATCCTCCATTGCCGATGGAATTTATGTATCCTTAAGTCTCATCCACAAGGACGGAATTTTTCTCGTTATCATCGACCTTCGTTGATTTTGTAATTTTGCCAGGTGGCGCCACAGGCTATGTGCACGGTGAATAATTTACGTCAACCGATGTACTGGAATGATTTTTTAATTATGAAATTCCTTAGACGTATTTATCATATTTTTATTGTCTCATTAAAAATCCCTATAGCCTTTATATTTTCTGTATGGAGTAAACAATCGCAGCAGCTTTCGTGAAAATATCCGTGAACGCTTCCTTGTCAATGTTCCACGCCTCCATCTTGGAACAGACGAAAAATCGAAAATGGACTTTTACAGCATTTCTGTCCAGCGGTGGAGGTCGGTGGATAACAGTACCGCGATAGAAGGTTCGCCACGAATCGTTTCACACACCCACCGGTCTACGAGGAGGAGAAGCGTCACGAATACCCTATAGTACGTATCACGTAGTACGTAACACGTAGCAGCCGGATTGCCCGAAGCCCCCGAGGCCTGTTTCTGCCTGCTTCGGCGAGCCTTCTACGTCCGAGCAGTGGTTGTCATGTGAATTTGCCTGGCGGAGTTTCTACGCGAACGAGAGTGGAAGAGAGAGAGAGAGAGAGAGAGAGGGAGGCGGTCTGAGAAACAGCGAGAGAATAAAAGATGGCGATAGGTGCACCGTAACGTAACGGCAGTGATGCGTTGCTCAGTGTTTCTCATTCGAAACCTTGTAAAAACCAACATGGCGCAGAGGCTGAAGGGAAAATTCGAAAAAATAACGTTACACGGCTACGTTACCCATCTCTGGCGTGTTTACCACCAAATTCTGTGTTTGTCAAAGTGTGGTTAGGTTATGTGTCGATACCCGTGGGTACGCAGTGAGGAAAATACACTGCGTGCAAGATAACGGCATTTGGACAAAAAACGATTCGTACATTACGCAGGGATTCTCAACCACGATGAATTACGTTTGAAACGTAAATATAGATATTGGTGTTGTGCGTATATAAACCGTGCTAGAAAATCAGTCCGATATTCTCTATCCCCTTGGCAGCTTTGGGGAGCGAATCGAAACATTTGGTGTTGTGCCAACGACGACGTTCCCTGTGACATTTTTTTTTTTCTTCGACCTTCTGCCGAAGGTCTGTCCCAAGGAACTTTTTTTTTTCTCTTCGAGGAATCAAATTGGGACCCTTGCAGTGTCTCTTGCTTATCCGAGAAACGGCATGGTAGGCCGTTTTGATTTGGACTTCTCCTACCGTTATATCGCTCTGTAAACTGTCATTTCTATTGTCCTTCGGCTGCGCGTCCTGACAATGGCAAATATCGCGGTATCCATTTTTATGTCAGCTGATTATTTTCCAGCGCGCATGCGCACGCCACAGAGGTTTGATTTCGCTTGAGTCTCTTCGTGCCTTCACGAATCTTACTCACGAAGGTCCTTCCTTCTGTGCTTTTTCTTTTCGCAGAGGTGTGCGGCACGTGCGCCCCAGTTAAATGGTGGCTCCGTGGGGTGCTAGGAAAGCATGAGGGAACGTACGCCCTCTGCGGACGACACCCCTAAGAGGGCCCCACCGGCACCACCCAGAGGTGAGTCATTTCCTCCCTCTTAGAATCATCCTCGAACTTTCTTTATTTCTTTCACTTTCGTTTGCCACCCTCGTATCTGTTCGTGACCGCCGATTTTTTTTTTGGGGGGTCACGACTCCCCGTGGCCATTTCGATTGACCGATAAATCGGAAAGTCCCCCCTAAAAAAAATGAATTTTTTCTACTCTTCCTGGGGACAGTTTTGTCCATTTTTTTGATATCTTTTTTTTCCACCTGACAGGGTCAAGAGAAATAACCTTTGTCAACGTGATCGATCTTTTATTGAGATAGTCGAGAGAGGCTGATCGAGATTATCCACCTTGAACTTGCACCTGGTCTTTTTTCGCGGTCATTATCGATGATTATCGATTGGATCGCGATCTTCCTGAAGTTTTGATCCAGGGCTACAGTGATGGTCATGATTATATAATTTTTTTTCTTTAGATTCAGTTATTTCCCATTCACAGCATCCATTGGATCTCACTTTTTTTCACATCCGAACCAAAAATATTTAACGATCAAGTTTTCGTCCCGTTTTGAATTACTGTTCTAGAACGTTATGACTGTCGCGCGTGTATATACAGGCTCGTTCACACGTACGAGCACGTGTCGATCTTATACACACGACTGCTCTGTTACGCAACTTTGTCATCCACAGTACCAACGTGTTGGGTCTTAACGTGAGTTACAGGATGTTTCGAAAGTTGTCACACCAGTCGATCGTTATCAGACACGATAAGCGGAAGACCACAATTTTTTTGCTGTTACTCTCAGTTTTCCAGATTTTCACGGTATATCTTTTATTCGGATTACCAGATCGTTTACTTGTATAATAATAATATACAAAGAATTGGTATACGTTGCTGTTGGTCTTTCTAAAAAAATTTTTTATTTGTATGAAATTTAAATATTTCATACTCTTTTGACAGTTACGTGAACATTTTGCTAAGGATTATTTAAAGATGTATTTCAACGAGGTTGACGCACGCACGCGTAATCCCGACTGGAACAAACTGTTGGTTCTTGAAACTTCGTGAAAGCTCATGGAACGTGTCGAAATGTAGTTGATACGTGACGAAACGTGGTAAAGTTCACCACTAAAATGACCGACTGAGCGTTCCGTTCTGCTCGCCGCTATTTACTCCCGTTACCGACCCAGGAATCATTCGAATAATCGTATCCGATGAAATTAAATTACCCGCTCTATTTACGCGTGGATCGAATTGCGGTCATCCACGTTTCGCCTAGTGTGAACCAGGCTTTCTGCATGAAAAATATACGCATAGAAGCACAGAGTAACAGGATTGCCAATCTCTAGGGAATTTTGAAATTTTACAGAACCAAGTCCGAGAGACGTAGCAATGAAAACAAACATGACGGTACCCACCAACTATACCGCTACGATGTCTGGGTTGTCTAACGAACGTGGGAGATAAAAATTTTTATTTAAATATTAAATCCCAACAATCTCACGCGCAATTCGAATTTTCCCCGGCTTGAACATTTTTTTCAATACATGTAACCAGTCTTTACCGAAGTACGAAAATCCCTATGTGTTTCGTCACAATTCTACCCAGAAGCCTCCTGGGGACGTGATTCTCAAAGTTCCAAGATGGCCGCCGCCTCCACGTGTACACATTTACCCAGCAGCCAGTACCACCGATCCACAGTCCTTACGATTTTGTCCGACTTCATCTCGTATCGATATACAATTGAGTAAATCGATCTTTGACAATGGCCTATTTGATACTATCGATCGATTACGTACGGTAGTAATAAATCTTTATGATTTTTCACGACACCCTTCGATTACTCACGCAACCAATTTCTTCGGGTTTCAGGTTTCCGGTTTTACGGCATATATCACCTTTTTCGCACTTTCTTTTGTTATCGATTGAGATTACTTTACGCTCTCGCCGATAGAACATTTTCATGGCTTCTTCTTTTTTTTTTTTATACGGTATTTTCTTATTTATCTTTCTCGCCGAAATTTTTTGTCATATTTAGGTCCGTCAAATTTCTCGTAGGGTCTCGGTGATTTTTTTAATTATTTACGGTTTACTAAATTTTGCTGTTTTAGAAATTACTCTTTTCTCCTCTCTGGTGATCGTTTCTTATCAGTCTGTAGTTATCTCGCTGTAAAGTGACACCGCACCGCGAGTCGTGACATTTTCACAGCACGCGGAACTACGTAGATTAGAATTTCGTCATGGATTAAAATATCTGGTTCCGGTAATGACCGACAGATGGCGAAGTTTCGATAGAGAATTTTCATCCTGCGATACTAATATAGATATATTTAGCGTAATTATTTCCTGACAATGATCGTTCGGGATACGTAATCCGGATTGAGATGTACGTCATAACAATGAAATTGATACTGAAGGAATCAGTGGAATTCCGATGTCAAGTTCATCATCCGGGAAAGTGTGGTTATGTTTTGTTTTGTTCGTAGCAGCATATACAGTGTGTTCATTAAAAATTAATCGACTTTTGTTCTTTATTGTTTATTTATCTCGTATTAAGTTTCCTTACCGAATCCGTTAGTAGGTTTATCGATATCTCTACATATGAATTAAAATCTGGATCCTGAAACTATTCTGCGTAAATCAAAATGGTAGCTATTCATAAGAGTGTCAGTGGGTTATCAAAGGTATTTTTTTATTGCGTTACCAAAAATTATGTTATCGTTGATCAAATTGTAAAGATAATGATGTATGATACAGTAGGGGTGGCTAATTTAAAAAAATGTGTGTTTCGATCAAGATAAAATGTGCAATAGACTTAAAGGATTTCAAAGTTCAAGTATCCAGCTAAAAAGTCTGATCAAAATTATTCATAATAAAATTTTTTTTAGCGACGAGATAATCATTTCGATCTCGTATTAGAATCATAGTAGTTTCCGCGGAGGGATAGCTGGCAACGCTGTACATCGTCAGCAGTGCTGTCATGGTCATCGGCGATAATGTTTTTTGAAGAAAAATAAAAAATTAGAAAATTTTTTCTAAATTCCAAATTCCACGTACTGTATGAATCTTAGCATTAAAAAAAAAAATTTTTCAATTCATCCACGTCAATACAGCTTTATGTGTTCCAAAATATAGAGAACCCCGTTTAGGCACCCACGTAAAACGCACCTGCTCGCAATTCCTAAATGGTCCATGTCTAATGATTCTCATAAAACGAAACAACGCTCTTTCTACCACGTCCCAGCGTATATTATTATTTCAAAATTTCATACCGAAAATCGTTGGAGTCATTAAAATCGGCCCAGGGCTCCCGTCAGTCGTCTTGAACATGAAATGATTTTTTTGGACTATTGCCCAGATTTTTGTCACGTTCAGAAGTGTCAGTTTCGTTTTCACATTTTTGCTACTTTTTTTGTCCCTCCCAGCAACTGGATGTCTTTTTATTGTCAATGAAAAAAAAAAAAAATAATTTTTTTTACACCTAGACTCATCAGCGCCATCTACCCTGTGTTCATTTGAATTTTCGACATTAATTATTTTCCCTTCATACGAACCTCCTGACTGACCCACACCGCGAGAGACCCTGTTCCTTAACCCGGGTAGTGGATCTTTTTTCTTCTCCTTTTTTCATTTTTATTTACTCCATTTCTCTCCAGCACCCGTATCCTCCGTCTCTTGCACTTTTTGTTTTTCCCTCCACTTTTTACGCTTTATGCGCTCTGTGGGGGATACCAGGCACTGCGCTGTGTTCTTCCACTTTGCTCCAGACTTCCCTTCTGGCTGCCACCAACGTTATCTCGACGTTTGGTCGATAGAGAGAAAACTGTACGCAGTGGCACGCACGTCTTTGTTATGCGTTTCTTTGTCAGGCATCATCTTCACGGTGCACGTGTGAGAGAGACACGCAACCTACATTTAAATATATATATATATATATCACGTACCCTCGAAAGTTCATAAGGTCATCTCGCTAATCTTACAGAGGACGCGAGCGCCGTGCCAAAAAAAAAAAAAATTGATGAATTTTTGAAAATTTAAATTTTTTTGAGAATTTTTTTTTCTTTTATAAATGCTATTTCTTATTTCCACCCCCTACTTTTTTACCGTTGGATATCTTAAAAAGAGCTTCTTAGACTCTATTGATTATGGCTCTTCCAGATTTGCTCGTCCGATTCTTTTACACCCTTCGGGAACTCCATTATGGATTTACACTTTGGACTCTACCATTGTGCATCTGCCATAACGTTTGGCACGCTTAGTTTGGCTACGTTCAGTAGGAACTTTTTTCCGAATCTCCTGGTTGAGTCGAATTTGGGTTTCGTTTTCTTTTCAGGGTCAGAAAATCCTAATACCAAGGTATCATATTTTTATATAGTACTTATATAGTGTTTTTTTAAATATTTTTATATGATTTTTTATACTCGACATATTTCACTTTCATAATCCTCTTGCGTACGTTTACCTATGTCATCCCAAAAGTCAGACTAGACCATCCTTATCAGCTCTTCGGTAACTGGTTCATCCTGATTGGTTCTCGATTTGATAATTATCGATAATCCGTATCGATCTATCGTTCCATTCAATGGTATTTTTAAGCAACGACCCCAGGGGGTTGACAAACTTTAAGGGGGTGATAATATGGAGATGACATAATGGGCACCGAACAAGTCGTACACGAGGGTACCGAGTTGGACAGTGGGGGGAGGATGAAATGGCTATCGGACAAGGTCCAACAGGGACTGAAAAAAAAAAATAAAAAAAAAAATGGCGAATCCAAAATACATAAGAGCAGCCAGGCGGGGACGGTTCTGGTTTCTACAAATAGTGAGGAAGCCTGTCGCTCGAAGCGGCCTATAAAAAACTGGTGTGCCAGGCAGCCTATAGTAACTGCTGGCGATCTGACTGGCGGTCGTCAAGGTGCCGCCTGGGCGGCAAGTGATGCCTACACCTTTTTACTCCCGTCTCCCTGTTTCTTCTCTCTCGTCCATTAGGACAACTTCCTCGTAGATTCTGAATATCCAGGCTGCGTCCCTGAGGATCCTGAAATTCTTGCCGAGTCCAGAAAAGCTTTTTCCTCGGGCGGGAGGAGGAGCTTGGGACGTACGAGAGCCTGGGAATCGACGAGAGGAGCTCAGATGTTGGATATCCGGGACACCCGTTGGATCGGAAATGGCACAGTAAGGGATAACGGTATACCGGCAAAACCTATGTTCTGGTATCGAACGTAATTCGATGAATTTCGGGAAAATTGGACGGTTTTCTTTAAATAATAAAAAAAAAAAAAAGGAAAAGGAAAAGGACAATTATTGGGGAAAATTTATTTCTAATACATTGATCTTAATGTGATAAATACTTTGGGAATTTGATTTTATTCGTGAAGGTCCTCGGGTTTCGTGAAAATTAAAAATATTTCCTGGGGCTATTTTCGAGACAGATATTAAATTTTAAAAAATAACGGTAATGGGGGAATATTTATTTTTAGAATTTTGTTAATTTAGTGCACGATCGAATTTCTATGTAATATCGATTTTAACTTGGCTTTCAAGTGACGATGATGCAGGGGCTGATGCGTCATTAATTAATTTGCAAATAGAGCCACACCCAAAATATTCCTGCCCGTTTTCAAATTCGGGCAAACAACCGCGCAAAGGGCTTTGGTCATTTAATGGCCTCATCAGTAGGTACCATATTTCCCCAGCGCTCGTAAGCTCGCCTGCAATTTACCAAATACAATGGAGCGTCGTCACCCAGAGTGGGGTAGGAGGAGGAGGAGAGGGGTGGCCTCCATCCCATTAAGATTAGTTTTCATGCACTTAATTCCCAAACGATCTGCCCCATTAAGCCGTCTGCGCAGTTTTCGAAAACTCTTGAAACTCAACGTCGCTGCGTGCGACGCTTATTGGCGTGGCTATTAGTTAATTGGCCACGCGAGATAATTAAGAGATTTTCGCGACCGACCTTACCCCACCTATCACCCATTCGTATTTCGTTCCCGAATTATTTCTCTACGTATTAAACAATTAAGCAAAGCCCTCGACCAATCAGAACAGTCAATTTAAATAATTAATTTGACACGTGTAATCTCTACAATTAAAATCGAGATTTAATCAGCCGTTCGCGCCCTTCGATCCCATATCATTGGTTACGGACGATAAGAATAAAATTTTCACGAAACTTCGTAGAATCGCTCACATTTTGGCTCGGTATCTTTGAATTTCGAAAATTTCATTTATTCTGGCAAAATCGCAACAAAAAAATTTCGTAAACTTTCCAACGCCCATTTATTTTCCTTCGACCTTCCAGAACCTTCTGGTTTATCATTCGTACCGCCGCCATCTTCTGTCTCGTGTCTGACAACCTCTTCGTTCACGTCTTTTTCGCGAACAGCCACAAGTCGCTACCTACGTTTTCGCAATATCCAAGAAAACGAGTAACTGAATTTGCACTTGACAGCTTGCGCGACTATCGCATATACCCTACGCCATGGAAGGTTACGTATTTGCCTGGGTAGACCTGGAAAATGATTTTACAGGGACATTTTCTATACCACGAGGGTGCCGTTTTCCCGCAAGGGTGGTTTGTATCTGTCAAGGGTGTTTCCCATTTCCACTTTCCATTGGGCTTTCCCTCAATACTCGCCTTGCCGTTGCTTTTCTTTTGGCTAACAGCAACACCATCAATCTTCGATTGTTTGTGCCCGAGTCGTTTGATCGCTTCGAATCGTTCTCTGTCTCTCACTGTCGTTCGGCAAAATTGATTTTCTCCCTTTTATCTGTAATTCGGCATCATCCGACGCTTTACTCCCGATACCCATAGATTTTGAAAAAAAATGAAATTTTTTTTTTCACGGGAAATTGAAATGTTTTTTTTTTCCCATCGAAAATTCATTTATACGGAAAAACGTTATAACTCATGGGATCGTGACGTTGGGTATGAATTACGCCTATCAGCGTTTGATTTATTCGCCCAAAGGGTTTGTCGTATGTCGCGTGAAAGGCGAGTAGAAAAAAAAATTCAAATGACGCAAGGCCTCGCGAGAGTGGGAAGTAATGCGAGAGAGGAAGACAGAGAGAGGCTCAGCGAGAGGCGCGAGAGAGGGACGAAGAATTTCGGAAATAGACGCAGCAGGAAGGCGTCGGATTAGCGAACGGCGACGCCTTGCGCCGGCACTTCAATTTAATTTTATGCTCGGCACAGTTCGCAGTTTTGAAGTCAAAAACGTGATAGTTCACCGAGTTCGGGGAAAGAGCGAGAGGGAGAGAGTATAGGGAAACAAAGAAGAAGGGAGAAAATAACGTCAAGTCGTAATACATGAATTTTCCCAGAATTCCCTAGTGGACTGGAATTTCTGGCGTATCAGAAATATTCTGTGAGTGACTAGACGCTAGATTTTTCAGTTTTTTTTTTTTTTTTGGAAATTTTATTTACCTTTCTTTTGACCACTCGACCGTTTCTTACCTACTGACTTTTTTTCAGAATCGGGGATAAGGTTTTTTTGGAAGTTTCCTCGTTGCGCTTACCTGTCCCTTGGAAATAAAATTTCGGCCAAAATCCCTTAAATGATTACGCGGCTTCTTTGGTTTCGAAACGATTCGGGCGTAGCTACGCGAAATTAGGAAATTAGTATAGAAGTTTCTCCCCACCTCTGGGATATCGTAACGAGTTTGTGGCTGGTTGAAGTTACACTTGGAAAGGAAGAAACGTCAGAGTAAATACTGTAAGGCCTGGCTCGAGTCAGCCAACCGGAATTACTTTATTTCACGTGAATTTGTCAGCGAGTATAAACATATATACTGGGCGAAATCGATATTTTGGAATTACTCGAACTTCTTCATACAGAAACTACGTATCTCCAAAGTCCGCAACTGTCAACGCCTTTGAGACCCTTGGAAAATTTATATCCTCGCATTGACTGTACCCTCGAGTATCTTCCTCTTGTCTAATCACTTTATTTTCCTTTTTCTCTTATCTCGCCACTCGTCGACCCTACAAAGATGGACTCGTACAAGACCACTGGAAGACCATTCGAACGCGTTGCACCGGCGGGAAATTCTATTACGAATTCAAATTTCCCGCCGTAATTCTACGTCACAGAATTGAAAATGGCTGCCAGGCAATTTAAGCGAGACGCATTGTCCGCGCGTAACGCGAATAGACTCGAATCATCCCTTAAAGTATATACGTGCTCTGTAGGCAGTAAGACGTCATTATTTCAGGCAATCTGAATATCCTAGGTCGGATAATCAGTTACGACCTACCCCTATTTTCATCCCCTAACCCGTCGGCGGTGTCGTACGTTAAAGTTAACGCGCGATAACCGTAGTAAAAGATATCGGGTCCGGCCGTAGTCGCGGTGGGTGCATTTACGAGGGGTCAGAATTATCACCCCTGAGGACGAAAACCCCCTAGGCGCGCGGCGGCTCGACGCCTAGGCGTCCCGTCACGAGGCAGCAGCAACCCCTTTGGCCTTCTAGGGGAGGATTTATCGATTGCGCTCCCCACCCCGTAGAAAGGGCGCCAGGGGGTGGTCGCTCTCTGGACTTAGAAAAGTCTGACGGGGGGGGGGTGGGGCAGGGTGCGCGGGGACCGGTCTAGGGATGCCCCTACTCAAAGACCATCAGCCCGGCGAGGGGCGGAGAGGAGAGGAGGGGAGGCATCGCACTTGGGGAGGCTGGCTGGCTGTTGGGTATAGTTAGGGCAGGTAGGTGGATAGGCAAAGGTAGGTTGGATGCCTGGCTGGGCTCGTAAGAGGGGATCAACTGGTCGACCGACTATCCAAGTATAGGGTGAGTGTTAGAAAGAGACGGAGTGTACGTGTGTATGAGAGAGAGAGAGAGAGAGAGAAAGAGAGAGAGAGAGAGAGTAGGAAATATATAGGTATATACGTACAGTGGAGAAAGAGATAGGAAAATATATTGGTAAAACGGCGAACAGGTTATGGCAGCTATGGCAATCTATAGGGTGGGTTTGCAATGTTGCTGGGGAACCCTTAGCTCTGTACTAGGCTACCCCTCCTCCCCCTCCCCCCAAAGTGTCATCTCGTTTCGTTACCCTCGTGCCATCTTGGTGTATACGTGTGTGTGTGTGTGTGTGTGTGTATATATATATATATATATTGGCTTACGGTTATATATATAGTTGACTGAGTTACACACTTGTAAGAGTCGCGACGCGCTTACTTCTATTTACATGGAAAGGCGGGAAAAAAAGCCCAGATTTTCAAGGAGCGTCGCGACGCCACTGAGACTACTCGTTGCTTCGCTCTTGTACGTACCGGAGTATTCATCACGTGGAGTGCGCTTGCATTTGTTATTGAATTTCTATGAGATTCTGGTTTCCTCGTTACGCTCGAAATTTTAGACTTGCAGTTTGGTCGGTGGTATTTTGATAATGAGAAACTTACGTTGTCGCGGACGTGTAGCGTTTGGAGGTTTGGGAGGCTGAAAAATATTTTTTTGGGGAACTTTTTAAAGGTTTGAAGTAATTTCGCGGGGAATGAGGTGTTTATTGTATATATTTGGAATTATTAATACATCGAGGGGTCGATGATGATTTCGATTCGATTTTTCGGAAAAATAGGCTTTTACGGGGACGGTCGGTCGTAAGGGTGGAATCGTGGTTTATGAAATTCACGACGTCGCGACGCCTCGAGATTTCGTGCTTTGTCTTTTTTTTTTTAAGGACTCGGTCGTAATTCTTGCGTCACCACTGGCGTCGGCGCTGTCGAATTTAAGATTGGTCCATGGGGAAGAACGAAGAGACGCGAATTGAGGGAAATTGTGAATTTATTGTGAAACATCAGGAAAGTGAAGTCTCTTTGAGGAAATTTAAGATTTAAACTCGATTAATTTTTTTAATTGTAATTTTTTTTAGGGAAGAATGTTTTTTTTTCTCTTTTCGTTTCACTTTAAAAACTATAGACGCGTGGATGCCCACGAGAACCTCGTACGTCATCGCATGATTCGCCATGGACCTGAATCTTCGTTCTTTGTTCCCCGCGAAGGCTGAACTCTGCGCAGCAAACCGGAAAGATCCGATTATACCGAGTTCAGTGGTTTACGAAGAATTCAATTAGGAAATCGTCTTACCTATTGTCCTGCTCGCTGAATTTTCGAGAAATTGGAAAATCTTTATCGGTAAAATTAAAGACAGATTAACGATCTTGCGTAGCGTTGCTACGTGACGTCGATAGAGGGCGATACTTTTTCGTGGTTTTCAAATTTGTTTTACTTCGATAACGCCAATTTTGCAATCGTCTTGAAAGAAATCGAAAATGTTTTTTTTTTTTTTTTTCGTTTTTTTGAACGCACGCGCTTTGACCGCCGTATCGATTCGTATTCGGATAATTTTTTTCCTCTTTTACGTAAACCGATTAAATTAGCCGCCAACGTAACGGATGACAGGATCGACGCCTCCACGAAGAACGTATTGTTAGACGCCGATGGCGATGGCATCGGTCTCTGACGACACTTCCGGTCCACGTGACGACCCTTCAGCCCTTTCGACAAGGAAAACCACCCGTCTCATAAATTAAATATACCGGGTTGTTCAGTAGAAACATGAAGTTAGCGCACCCATTTCAGTTTTGTCGTAAAACTATGTTCAGGTGGTGCGTTTGAGCTGAATGACCCGGTATATTGCGAATACATAATTCAATGACCGAGATTTGTTTCTGTTTACGGCTCAATAGGCTATATTAATATTTTTAATTTTATCAAAATTGATTTTGAACCCTCGATTAATTTTATCGACTTTCGAAGAATCATGCGACAGTCGAAAAATACCGTATTTTTTCACCCATAAAATTGAACGGATTATAGATTAATCTGATTTTGTATTAAGATGAAAATGACATTTTTCTCGAATTTTGTGTAAAAATGTCAAAGGTCACCTAGTCACATATGCACAGAAGCACATCCGATCCTGCGTAAAAATATGGCCAGTAAAAGTTCAGGTATTAGGTCGATATCTCAGCCCAAGCGGTAGACCTTCAAGATATCGCGAAAGTCCTTCGAAAGGACTATCCTTAAATTTTCCTAGCCATAAAGATATAAAACCCTAGAAAAATACTAAAACCCAGCTGAAATATAATCCTGTTGAAATTCATCGAAGCGGAGATATTTTTTTTTTTTTTTACATCCTAACCCTGTACGATACTATATCATAATATACAGCGATCTTTTATATATTACTACATCTATACATCTTATACCCAAGAAGGCAAAAGCGATAATGCGAATTAGCAGAGCGTTCACGAAAACAAGACTGTTATTGGCATCCAAAGGATAATTTGGTCCTTTAGCCCTGACTTGGTTCAGCGAGTTCTGACGTAAAAGTTCCGAGAGTACTTTGAATTCGTAAAGAT
The DNA here is from genome assembly GCA_030142595.1 of Trachelus iudaicus. Lineage (NCBI taxonomy): Eukaryota > Metazoa > Arthropoda > Insecta > Hymenoptera > Cephidae > Trachelus > Trachelus iudaicus. The sequence continues at coordinate 207,152 of JARQTH010000586.1, forward strand.
AAGAGATAAAAAATCATATAAAATTCAGAGAAAATTTTGCAGAATAAAAGAAAGTCACGCCTGATAAGAAAAAGTCCTTTCGATATGTGTAAGACGTGCAGTCGATGCACTCAATGATATTCGATTTGTTTGGAAAAATCATATGAACGCAACGCCATCTGTATTTTTGTTTCAGAGGCACTTTCGGTAGACGTGGCCGGAAGCCAGACGTCGACGGGCGCATCCGTCCGACCTTTCCTGCAGAGCAGAATGGTAGCCTCGAGTCACAGTCTTGAAGATCTTGGGGTGACTCACCCTGCCAGCGCGAGCAGCGAGCGACAGCAGCAGGAGAAGCACGGTCAGCCGAGCATCGCTTATAAATCGGGGCAAACGGCCCAGGATAAGCGAAGCAGGCTGAGCAACGTGATCAATAACCTGCGGAAGAAGGTGCCGGAGAACAGGACGCCGGAAACGAGGTCGGAGGAGGACGAGAGGAATAGCGTCGAGAGGAACCTGGAGACGCTTGAGAAATACGTCATGACCGTCCTGAACGGAGTCATCAAGGACGAGGAGGAGAATCGGATCGAGGGTCAGGAAAGGACGAAGGATCCTCTTGAGAAAGGATCGTCCCAGGACGATTCCAGGGATGTCCGTAAGGATGACTCCAAGACTGACATGACCTTCGAGCCTTCCGAACCTTGCGAGAGTCAGATGGAAGCTGCTGTACCGATGGTCCATGACCTCGAGGCGGACCAGGCTGACAAGGATGTCAAGAAAGTTCAGAAGGACGATCAGGACGACCTGGTCCTTCGTGAGAATTCGAAGGACTCACAGGAAGCCAGGGCCCAAGATAGCTTAAGCAAGGATGAGGTCGTGGACCATGTTGAGGAGATCGTTTCCGGTACCAAGAGTCCTGCCGGCGCGGATGAGGCTTCGAACTCCATGGGGAATCTTGAGGATGTGGGTCCCATTGAAATTACCGATGATCATTCGAAGGACGAACGCGACCCTGGGGGTCTGGAGCTCAGGACCATTTGCAGGGATCTGCTGAACGATCTTCTTAACGATATCAATCAATTGATCGACGATAACGCATCCGAGGATGTGGAAGATAACGAGAGTCTCGACAGTGCCTGCGAAGATTCCTTCATCGGTTCGGAACACTCTGAATCCTCTAGAACGAGTCTTCATTGTAGCTTGCCTCTGGAGAAGGTAGCCTCGGTCCTACAGAACTGCCAGTCCGATCAATCGGCGTCCCTGAAGAGTCCGACCGTCACGGCGAAACCACCGTCGCCAACCGTGCGACACTTATGCCTTTACTGTGATAGAAAATTCTTGTCCATATCCTTACGGCAAAGACACACCGAGCGCGTCCATCAGCTTGGCGGAGGTCGTAGGTCAGAGAGAAATTTTCGAAAGCCATCTCAAAATTGTCAGTACTGCTCGGACAGATGCGCGGACAGTCTCGATGGATTGTTTCAGCACATGGTTGGTAGCCATGGTGACAAGTATCATGCCTGTCTTCAGTGCAGCACCAGATATTTAACGCGCGACGCTTTGGCGACTCACATGAACGATATCCATGGAACGATAACCGAGAGAGTCCTTCAGATCGATAAGATCAAGGAGTTTTCATCGTGCAAAGAGACAACGACTCAGCATCCGCGCGACAAGAGCGCTGAGATCAAAGAGCCAGCTGCAGCCAAGGACGAGCCCGAGGCAAAGAGCGATAACAATTTAATAAAACAAATTGGCACCGCCATACCCAGCGTTACTGTTGCCAGTGCCAGCAAGGACAACCCGAGCAACCTCAGCAATCCCGGAAGTCCTGAATTCGACAGCTCTTTCTATAGCAGCCTCAGCTGCAACATCAGGGAGAACCTACTTCATCACATAGATGGAAAACTTCAGGCCGGTGCTGCCGGTCCTGCCACACCGGAAGCCAAGCAGTCGCTGTACGAGCACAGTGTCAACCAAATTCAATTTCCAATTGATATATCGCTCACGGCAGCTACGCCCGTATACAGCAAGGAATATCCTTCCGAGGATTATGAGAATTCGAGCGAGTACGCTCAGAAACCAGGCAAAACGAGGACGCACCCGCGTCGCGTGTCCTTTGAGAAATATAACTTTCCAAGGAAGTACGACGGCAAGGAACAATGGACCTGCTCCATTAAGGATCTCAGTAAATTTGATATATCCACCCAGCTGTCGCTCAGGAAGAAGCAACAGCTTATTAAGGAACGATTAACCATCAGTAGACTCAATCAGATATCGTTGATGAACCCTTCCAAAGCCGAAGTCGGTCAAACGGACCTGGTTGCTGCACAAAGCTCCCAGGTCGATGGGAATTCGACTTCCGACGATGGTACCGGTGCCGATGAGCTTGCTCAGTCAAAGAGCGATAAGGCTCATTCGATTAATGGCAACGAACAGGTTGATCAGCTGAAGTCAGAGTGCTCTGCTAAATCTTCCACGGTTCAGTACACTGGGTCATCCGCGTCTTCGACGTCCAAGCCTACGGAGTTCAGCATGGAGTTTGGCAACTTCATGCGGCTTAGGAAGTGGGAGGACAATGTCGCTGAGAGTAGCAAGAATCAGGACGTCGTATATGCTGAACTCACTGGGGAATGGTCGCGACCCCGGATTTACATATGTGGCGCATGCGCGACAAGACACGTGGGTGTACTTTGAATTGAAAATTTAAAAATACTTTCTGTCATGCAAGAGTGCTAGCGTTTGAAGTAGTGGTTTTATTTATGAAATATAAAGAGGTAAAATTAATAAATTATTATAAATATTTTCGTATCCGTTTCAGGTAACCTTGAAGGAAATGGAGGAACATAAGGCATCCTCTCATCCAAACGTCTGGTGCTCGCATTTCGAATTCTCTGGCGATCAGCGTGAACTCTACAAGCATCTGTTTCTGCCGGGTCGCAGTGTCGCCACCATGAAAGCGCGCAATGCTTTTCTCAGTGAGAAAGTCTGCACGAAGTGTGCTAAGAACTGCAACACCCTGCCGGAACTGCATCGTCACATGCTGGAGTGCGGTGGGGACCAGGCTTGGCTGCAGGGCCTTTTTGGAAATGGAAAGAAGAAATGCAAATGGCGGCCGTTCGGTAGTCGCAGCAGGAGACGAAGACAACGCGGGATGAAGAGGAACATTCAGAATTCGCAAGGACCCAGGGTCAATATGCCCAAGGAGAGACCACCGAGCGGACCCAGAGTTCGACCTAGCGATCGTAAGGCCCATTTTCAATGGAAACTTTCGTACCGGGTCGTACGATTATACTTCATCGGTGGCTTACTTGGAGATTTATTTTTCTCAGGTGAAAGTATTCAGAAGATGTTGGCCAACCTGCCGCCGAAGAGGGCATCCAGGAAGGTCCTTCAGGACACGATGACAAGGTCCCAGGGGACTATGCGTAACGTAAGATTATTCGTTGAAATTATTTTCTTATTTCAAAGATATTTTATTGGTCGTCACGAAACGTCCGGTATAGCCTTTTAGGTTTATTGATTTTTCGTATACACGCATTGGCTCAAGTTATGGTTTCACTCGTCATTCGTTATCTTTACTTTAAGTGCGTTCGCACCCTGCAATTTTTAATCGAAGTTACGGTTGGTGCTTTGGCTGTTTTTTCAGTTCTGATAAACGAGATGATTAATTCCTTCTTGTAATTATTTTCTTCCTAACGAGCTGATCGACGACGTGGCTAATTAATTGGTAAATTCTTTAACGTCTTGTTACATGCAGTCACGTCTTTTGAGGAAGCGGCCCAAGCTACTACTCGATAAGCACAAAGTATGCTGGCTCATTTTCATAGATTATTTCCAACCTGATTGCATCGCCCTTTCAATTAAATAAGCAATTTGCCAATTAAATAAAACAAAGGACTCGTACACCTTTTGCACATTTTTTTTTAATTAAGGGCAGTGCAACCATTAACCTTAAACGTACCATCGACGGGTCATTTGACCCTTTTCCAACCAAAACAAAGTTTATAAAAAATTATCTATATGATTAGCGTTAAGAATTTCCGTGTTTGCTTTTGGAGTTGAACAAAATTTTTTTTAAATGTCACACGAGAACTTTATCTATTTTTGAAAAGAAATGTCCCAGGATGAATATATTTATTAAAATTTTCCAACGGAAACTGCATGCGACGGATAAATATTTTGTTATTTCTCTGAACGATGAAATTTGTATTTCACGTTAATTTTCAATGATTCATGCGCCGTATAACCAATAGCGTTAATGAAAAGCAAATTTTGTTAATGCTGTAAATCTCGTGAAAGGAAAAAATGCAGATATTGGGTAATCGAGTAAAATCATAATATCCTATGACGGAGTAGCCAACCGGCCGGCACGAATGTAAGTTCAGTATTGATCAGGACGCGCACACAAACGCCACTACCGCATCCATGTTGTGCGTTCAGGGAACGAAGATGCTTTTCATAGCCGAGCCGACTGTCTGTTAACGGCCTGACCGACTAGCCAATTGTTTTCGATGATTCCAATGATTCGAATAACCGGGACCCTTGTAGAATGAGCACCCTGTAAGGTGTCCAGGACATATCGGATTTCCTCCTTAAGGAAACCTTCTATCGGCACTTCGTTAAGCTGCTGCCATTTCGATCCAGGCGCAATTTTATTAGTGTGATGACAATTTTCTAAAGATATTCAAGGACACGACTATTCATATGGGATTTCATTTGTTCAGGTGCAGACCAGGTCGAGGCCACGCTTGACCGTCGAAAACTCCTCGGCGTCGGCGCTGTCGCGCAATAAAGCAGCTCTGAAGAATAAATTATTGAAAAATGCCAAGTCCTTTCAGAGGAATCGTTGCAGGGTCGATAATATCGCTGCCGCGATCGAGACTGTCGTGAAGGACTATAGTTCCGGGGAGGAGGAGAACGACGATGAGGATGTCGAGGAGGAGGCCGATGACGAGGACGAGGTCTTGGTGAACGCTGCCAGGGAGAAGAGCGGTCCGAGGAGTCAGGCTAGACAAAGTAGATCCAGAGTGAGAGGGGTGAGAGTGCTGAGCAAGAAGAGGAACGTCAGGACGAAGGAGATCACGAGGAACGTAGAGAATTCGAAGACTCGGGAGACCAGAGTAAAGAGTAGGTTAGGGGGTAAGAGTGTAGCGAATGGCAGAACGAGTGTTTCCGGTGAAAGTGCAAGTGTTTCCGGTACGGGTACACCGGCCAAGACAAATCCAAAGAGTGTGAGAACTTCCGGGAGGAGTGATAAGAGTTTAGAAAATAAATTAGTTACAGTGGACAGTGTCGAGGGTGGTCAGAACTTCAGGAACGAGAGGGCGACGTCGTCGTCGATGTCCAGGAGGAAGAAGTCTGTGGATCCTACGGCGTCCTTGAACGCCTCGATTAAGGCAAAGTCGCAGCTGAGGACGCACGACGGAAAATTTGCGAGGAATCCGAACAAGCAGAGTGGGAATCACGCGAAGAAACCCAGAGACACTTCGACGAGTCAAATAATTATGCGACCTCGGCGTAACGCTGCTGGTAAACTGTTGACCAGGTCACAGGTCAAGGGGACTGGAGGAGCCAAGAGAACTTCGAGAAGAACGACCAGGTTGTCTTCGGACAGTGACAAAATGCCGACCCTGGAGCCAGTTGCTGATCCAGAATCAACCGAGGAAGATGCCGAGGAATCGGGCAATGAATTACCAGTTCTTACTCCGGCTGCTACTGTTCCTGAAGAGAGGAACCTGGCTCCGTCCAGATCGAGCGTTTCCTCGAGGAGTGACTCTGGGAAGAAAGGGGTCCGTTATCGGAGTAAACACACAAAGGAAATGGATTCGGACGAGGTCATCAGGAAGAACGTGGCTGACCCGGTGGCGACAAAGAGCAAACCCCAGCGACGGGACGCGGGGCGGAAGTCGGGTAGAGGTCGCTGGAAGAAAAGGATACCGATGATTCGGAAGGATTCTAAGGACATTGATCCGAAGGAAGTTTCCAAAGTGGAGGACAATGAGGAGGATATGTCATTGACGGATTGTTCAAGCGAGGGGACCAGGCAAGTTGGTACGAGGAATAGAAAGAATCTAACTGTTGGGAAACCGATTACTGGACAGGAATATTTGTTGGAACGTAGGAGATCCTCCAAGGAATCAAAGACTAACGACCGGGGTCTGGAAGTTCCTAGGAGAAATCTTAGGGATGAGATAAGAGTTCCCAGAACTAGACAGGATCGACGGACAGAGTCACCGGATAATTCCATTAGACTCCTTGATGTTTCACCGGAAGTTCGAAGACTGCTGGATCCTGCTGTGAAAGAAGATCTTCTGGCAAAGTTAGGATTAAACTCTAAGGATATTAAAACAAAAAGAAGCCTCAGGACCGGTCAAAAGTCTAGAATGACACCAACGAGGATCAAAGGACAGAAAAATTCTGTTCCTGACGAGAGCATCATAGATTCGGATCCTGAGAAGAGTTCAGACTCCATGAAGACAGCGCAGGGCAAGAGAGAGAAGTTTCAGATCCTGAGAAAATCGCCAAGGAACATGGACAGGAAGACTCCAGGAGTCGATAGAGAGACTCCAAAGCCTGATGTTCCTGAAGAGAATGAATACTTGGAGCTTACAACGAAGGATCAGAATTTGCAGGATCAGGACGTTCTTCTCACCAAGCTAAACGATGCTGAGGATTTGAGTTCAATGACCAAGAGTGCGTTGAAACTCGAGGAACAATCAAATTCTGACACAATACAAAAAACGAAGCCCCATAAATGTGTACCTGACCGAACAGAGGTGCCTAATCCAAAGTCTCCAAAGAGAAGTAGCTCCCTGGGCAAGCGAAGAGGCCGTATCAAATCCACTGCCTTAGAACCCGACGACCTCAGCGATAACTCTATGACTCAGGAGGATTCCTTGGAAGCGGACGCTGAGGACGACCAGTCTACCTCGTCCGCAATCAATGACGAGCATCAAGAAACAGACTCAAAAGACGCGAACGTGGCTGAGTCGCTCAAGCTGGTAACGGCAGACCTGGTGAACATCAGTTTGGAGCATCTTCAACAGGAATCGAGTAACTCGAACGTGGACAGCGGCAAGGAAAATTCATCGGAGACTCCGGTGAACGTTCCCAAGGTGAAGACGGTACGTCCGAAAAAGACAAAAGGTGCCAGGAGAGATCGAGTGGTGAAAAGGACCCTGAGCAACGTAATCGGGATCCTGACCGAGGGTGTAAATATTCCAGTGGAAGCTCAGCAGAGCGTGGTGCTGACTGTACAGACTTCTCTGGACAGCAACAATCCTGAAGCTGTTCAAAGTAGCGACGAACAGGCTAATGAGAGTAACGTCGTCCCGGGTGGACCTTTGAATCCTGACCGAGGAGATAAAACCAATGGAAACAGTGATATAGGTTTAGATGTGGCTGCCAGTAGCGGTGCTGGCGGTGCCGGTAGTGCCAGTGAAACTGTCACGAAAATTGAAAATGAAGTAAAGCAGGAGTCAGTGTCTTCCTCGGGAGTGAGTAGTGAAACGGATATCTCATTGTCGGTTCAGTTCACTAGTGCAAGTTCACTGGATCCTCGGGACAACGTGGATCCTCGTAAGGATAAGGTCCAAGAGACGTCGAGCGATCGTCCTGCCAATGACATCATTCTGGACCTTTCTCGTAGGAAACCAAAAGGTAAGGGGTCCTTCCTTGAGAAAATCGTCTCGAAGATTGCTAAGCAGAAGGATGCTCTCCTTGAGGGTGAGGTTGGCTCTCTTTTGGACAGTGCCGCCGATGAGTTAACCTCTATCCTCGACGAGGTCGGTCCTGCTTTGACGGAAATTCCGAACGTTCACGACTTTGACTTTGAGAAAAATGAAGGTCAGCAAGACATTTCCACGGTTACCATGTGTACTGATCAGGATGTTGCTGAGAAGGAATTTTCTGAAAATGAATGTTTAATTTCGAGTCTTGATAATTGCGAGGTCGCTGGTTCAACCTCTTTCATGATGGACGTTACAATGAACGAGGACGTTGCTAAGGACGATACTAAGGAATCTAAGGAGGAGGATCCTTTGGAAAAGGCAAAACGAAAATCGAAAAAACGTTCGTTGGAGATAAGTTCTCCTGCAAAAAATAAAAGAAAATCCGTGGAGGAGGAAGTGGAGGAGGAATTCAATGAAGAGGAGGAACTGTGTCTTGCTGACATTATGAAGCTGATACAGAAGCCGAAAGAGTCTGAAAACATGATGGAAGATGCTGAGGGTGATCAGGATGGGGACGAGTGTACTAATGAAAAGGTTAGACCAGGGAAAAGAAAAGCTCTGGAGGATGATGAAGAAGAGGGAAGCGTTGTTGAAAGTGCAGCAACTAGTAACGTTCCAGTAAATATCATTGAAATGAACAGTTCTCTTTCAGAATATGAAGCTGTTGAGGAAACAAAGAAATCCAGGAACCGGAAGTCCAGCAGAAGAAAGTCTCTCGCCGACGAACAGCAACCCATCCTCGTCCCGGAAGAAACTGAAGATCCTAAGGTTAATGTAGAAAAGAAAAGTGGGAAATCTGATGAAGTAATTCATGGGGTATCTCCATCGAAAATCAGCGGTAAAAGAAAATCGAATACCGACGAGGATATTAAAAGTGATTCGGAAAACGTTGAAGAACCAATGACGTCTTGTGATTCTTCCACAAAAAGATTACCTAAAAGAAGATCAGTTCTTGGCGACAGCGTGGGCGTAAGTACTGAGGGAGAAAAATCAAAGGACGAGACTCAAGAATCGTTGTACGATAAGATTATAGAGTATGACTCTAAAATATCTGGTGAAAATATTTTCAAAATTGTAGAACCTTCAAAATCCAAAGACAGTCAAATGCCGTTGGATATAAATTTAATGGAAACTATAGATGTACCTGATGGACAAATTTCTTCACTAACTTGTCTACTCGAATCGTCAAAGATCATCAGTCAGTCTTTTGACGAACAAAAAAATGTAAGTGCCGAGTGGGAGGAGAAAAAAAATAGTCAAGACAATTTTGATATGGAAAATTTGGAAAGCACTAAAATCATGGAATTGCAATCGACTTCGTTAAATTTTGAAAAATCGCCAAAACGTAATTCCAAACGGAAGTCTCTCGCGGACGAGCATCTAGAGCTGCCGGATTCACCTGGTGAGAATAAAATTCTCGAATCCCCAAAAAAGCCTTTCGCTGACTCGCCGGAAGATGCAAAAGTTACCGAAGAATTCGAGTCGCCGTTGAAGAAGAAAATTTTTAACAGAAAATCCGTGGCGGACGATACTCCTCAGGAAGACGATTCCATACCACCGTCTACCTTGAAGACTCAGCAACAGTCAGAATCAACAACCGGATCTCTGGAACCGTTCAAGGTACCGGAAGTCAGCGAAGTCTTGCAACATACAAAAAAGCGTTTCTCAAAACGAAAATCAGTGACTGATTTACATCCGAATTTTTCTGAAGATCAGCCACAATTCGAATTTCGAAATTCACCGCTGACAGTGTCACACGTGGCTGTGGAAAATTCGAATAATCAGGAAGAAATGGAAATTGTAAAAAATTTAAAGGACAATGAACAAAGCATGAAAATCACGGAAAAGGACAACGAGGACGTTTCAAAAGAACCGGAAGTCTCCAGACTGCCGGATGTAACTTCGTCGAACAGACGAAGATCTTTCAAACGAAAAAATGCAGGATGTAACCCTTCGGACTCCCCCGAAGGTCTCAGTCGTCAAGATCAAAGTCCGGTCGGAGTAGCAGATCAAACAGATAATCCACAGAGCAACGAAGCAGGATATTCTATGAGGAAAAGATCATCGAAACGGAAGTACCTGATAGATGATCTTGAAGATTTTCCAGATGAGGTCTACGCAGATAATCCAACAACGGATAATAATTCTATCGATACAGAGAAAAATAGCAGCTTCGAGCGACGGCAGACTCCTAAGAGAAAAGCAAAGAAGAATATTCCATTGATCGACGAACATTTGGATCTGTGCGATGATCTTGACATTCCTGATGATTTGACGAGCGAGGAAATATTTGAAAAGAAAACTACAAGAACGAAAAAAGTCGATAAAACTAACAAGACTGAAAAATTGAACAGTTCCGAAGACAGTTTGAATTCCAACGCGGAAAAGTCATCGAGTGAAGTTGTCGACGATGACAACGAAAGTTGTCCAGTCTCCGGTGAAAGTAATACTGAAATTCCAGATAACGAAGATCCGACCAAGGACGAGTTTCAGACACCTAAAAAACGGGGTTCCGGTAACTTTGCCATCGTCCATACAAAATCCGGGGAAATTCTTATCGTTGAGAAAAAGAAGAAACTCACGAAGGAAGCACCGAAATTCTTTTGCGACGTTTGCGCGACAAGTTTCACGCGTAAAAGTTCCCTGAAGAAGCACAATCTCTCGCAATCTCACCTGGTCCAAATGGTTATGGCTGGCAAGGATCAAGATAAAGATAACGCGGACCTCAACGACGACGATTCGGTGAACGCTTCAGGATTTCCTGGTGATTCGTTGGACGAGAACGACAGCAGCAAGAGCAGCGACGCGGAAGTGGCTACGGAAAATTCCAACGACGAGGAGGAGCTGAACGAACTCGATAAGATTTCAGATAAATTGATAAGGGACAATTTGACGTCTTTAGAATCTCAAGAGTTGGGTGACCCGCCAAAGATTTCCTTGACCCCGCAGATGTCCGAGGAAGAGGCGCTCGAGGAGGAACTTTTGGATGAGGAAATTTGTAAAATAACTGAAAATATGAGTCACGACGAATACGTATTGACCGATCATATTAGTCCAGTCTTGCCCGAAGCTTCTTCCACTCCTGTTGCAGTTTCCTCGAAGAAGACACAGGAAAAGACAAAGAAATCTAAGAAGGATCAAGAGAAGAAGAGAAATTTGGCTGAAGAACATTTAGATCTCGATTCACCGACACCGCTTAACCATTCGAATATTTCTCCAGGATCCTTTAAGGACATTGGGGTGATAAAGAAATTGCCTGATGATAAGATATTGGAATCTGATACGTCCCAAGATAAGAGCACATCACAGCCATCAGAAACAAAGGTGTCCAAAAAGGATATTCAAAATTTGGAAATGCATGACTCCACGAAAAAGCATATGGGATCAAGCTTGAAAAAATTGAATGAAGAAAAGTCTGAATATACAAAAGACTCTATAAAGATTCAAGAAACTTTTCAGAAAGGTACGAAAGTCCTCGATTTTGAAAATACTGAAATTCACTCGGATGAAACGTTGGAGGAAAAATCCAAAACGAATTTCAGTGATGTATCATTGTCAATTTTTTCAGAGTCGAATCTCAAGGATCAACGAGAGAAGGAGGGCTCGTTCCATGAATCGCCGGCAGATGACTCCACTTTCGAAGATCCGATGAAGAAGTGTGCCGGCGTATTCCAGGACTCCAGGAAGACGTTGGAGCAAGAAGGTTCCTCGTCCTCGAGTTTCGCCGACAAGCCTTTGTCGGAATTCTTGACGAAGAACGTCGAGAAGTCGGACAGGAGAAGTTCGCGCAAAGGAACGGAATCCGAGCTGAACTTCTCGAACATCGCCGTGAAGTTACGTGCCCAGGAAACTTCAACGACGGGGACGTTGACGGGGACGTTGACGGGTACGACGCTAGAGATGAACAATTCCTTCGGTACGGAATTCGATAGCGATGAGAATTCAATGGACACAAGCATGTCGGTCGACGTACAAAAGCTCCTTAACGATCCTGAACTTGAAACAGACGATAAACAGATAACTTCACACGATCGTGTAGAAATGAAGTTAGTCACGAGTCCTCGAGATTCTTCAAAGAGTGAAGGCAGCCACGAAGAATCCTTTAACTCGAAGAGAACAAAAAACATCACTAATCCGTGTAGCACGGATGCAGACACATCCGACAATGATTCCTATACCGGAAATAAAAAATGTAGATCCCAGGAAACCAAGGCTAATGGCAGGAAAGCGTCAAAAAGTCAAAAGACTCCGAGAGAGAGCAATAGGAAAAACAGAATGGTCAAAACGAAATCAAGAAAACAGTATTCGAGTATTCTGACGGGAGATTCGAGTGACAGCGATGAGGTGGATGAGGACAGAATCGAATCGAGAAATAAAAATAAAATAGTCAAGAGTGTCTTCGGTAGGGTCTTCGCAGGTGAAAAGGTGGATAAGGTCAAGGAGGTCTTGGATGATTGGGACTCGAGATCAGAGCTGGAGGATTCTCAGGATAAGGGATCGGATGTTGTACGTGCAGGGGATGAGAGTGAGAATGCGAATGAGAATGGTACTGTAGCTTTCATATTGACACCGGAAGCTGAATCAAAGATTACTAGCAGTGGCAATAGAGTAAATAAAGGTAGATCGTGTACAGTGTCCGATGTGGATTCAGCATCGGGCAAGAGAAGCTCTCTTGAGAATAACAAGAGAAATAGATCCAGGAATGCAAGAGAGAGGAGGGACAGTTCTTTATCCGAGGACAGAAGTAGAAACAATTCCTCGAGTAGAGCAGCAGCCAAGTCTCGACTGTCTTTGGATAATCAAAGGAGACCGGAAGTTCAAAGTAATTTATCGATTAGTTCAGCGGACGTGGTACTGCCGAGTTCAAGGTGTCGACAGAGCAAGAAGAGAGCCGAGGAAAGAATCTCGCGGGCTTTCGAGGAGGAATCTACGGAATTTAAAAGATCCAGTGATCGCGAGAGATCCAGAAGATCCAGAGATCTTTCTTATGGGTTAAGAAATCAAACGAAATTGTCATCAACTCCTTCGAAGGAGTCCGTGGATTCTCGTTCGGTCAGAGACGAGGAGCAGGAGAGTCTTGATCTTTTGGAATCTTCGGATCCGGAAACGGAAGTCACGTTGAAGAGTGTTGCCAAAGGGAGAATATCGTCGATGAGGAAGACGAAGAAAAGAGATACCAAGGACTGGGAGGATTTCACAGAGGAAAAGCAGCAGGTGGCATCTACACCGTTAGGAAAAATATTAAGCAGTAAAAATCTGAACAGTGATTCCGAGGATAATATAACAAAACCTTTCCAAAAAGCGATAGAACTGAAGTCTCGAGATTTCATCGTCAGGTCACCTAGATCACCCAGGTCACCAGCTCAGAGTAGCCTCGCGCCAAGCAGTATAAGAAATCGTTCACCGACACCGGATAGAAATTCGCTATCGTCTCAGGACGAGGATCAAGAGGACGAGGAGGACAGGACTCGCTGTAGAATTTCACCACTCTTCGTGCTCACCAGCCCTGAAACATCGATGGACAGTGCATCGAACTGCAATGAGACACCAGTCAACCAGGAAGTCTGTACCTCGAGGAAGCGCAGCACGAGTGAATTCTCCGGCGACAAAGTCGTGATCAGATCGCCCTTGTCGAACAATGAAAACACACCGGAAGTAGTAACGATAGCCCCGACCGATGCGGTCGAGGACAACGCCCTGGACGTTCCCCAGGAGACCCTCCCTCAGAAATCACGACAAGGCAAAGTTTTGAATTTCGATGAAGAACTGTTCGTAGAATGTTGCTCGAGGCTTAAAGCAACGACCGAGAATGAACTGCGAGGCGCCAAGAAGATCAAGCTGGATCATTCGGATGGCTTCCACAGGAAAGAGGATCCATCGGCGTTCAGATCGAGTAGAGATCGTTGGCGTGACGTGGAGAGTCAGAACAGTCTTGGAAGTCTTCTGGAATCCGTGAATCAGGTCAGTGAACCAAGTTACAAAGTGTCAATCGATACTAAAATAAATCGGCTCAAATTTCACGTGACAAAACATACTCACAGTGCACATATACAGTAATACGTGTCGATACCCAGTAAAAAAGCACGAGCCAAACGTACAGGGCGAATTGGATATAAAAGTGTTCACCGCTGCATGCAACTCCAAAAATTTCCTCTTTGTCCAAAAAAAAAATCCCCATTCATCGCTTTCACATTTTTTTGTTGTAAATAGCTTTTTCAGCGAAAATCCATCAGTCATACCACGTACATAATTCGTTGGATGGTTCCCTTCCATATTAGGTATCAGGAGCGACGCGAGCGACGGCCGTCGCTTGCGTTTACTCGTGACTTCTCTTTGCTCTTTGTTTCTGTACCGCGAGAGGGTGTGAACTGGTATCAAATACTGCAAGTGCAACGGTGCAGCTGCGTGGGATTGAAAGTATGCAGGCATGCAGGTGTGCGCGTACAGTACGTGGAAGCAAAAGTGGGCGAGTGGGTGGGTGGGGTTGGTTTATCGCTTTCTGCGTCCCGAGGCTTCTCCCAGGAAACTAACACGATTTGCAGGGATTTTGACCAGAGCGCAGCACCAGCGGGAACGACTGGAGTTCGATATTTAATATGAGTTACGCCCTTTCGCTTAATTTTATCTACTAAACGTTATTACAATATTGTGAACATGTTTGCAGGACCTATGACCCCAGCTTTATACAGAAAATGTACTCTCTCAGTATGCATGCAAAAGGTAGTCATATTCATTCCTTAAAAAATAATTCTCTCACACCCGCAATTCTCATACACTTATATTTGCCTTATTAAATTATCATTATATAACTAGATAAGTGTAGTGTACATAGATATACAAGTTTTTCTTTCTTTCTAACGTTCCTTGCTTACATTTATTCCGAAACGTCACTCACGCGTGTCACATTAATATTTTAGGTTATACGAGATTGTCCCTGATTGGTAATTTCGTTGCTAAATATTTTTTCTGTTTTTTTTCCTCGTATTTTCTGTAAATTCTTTTTTTTATAATTTTGTATTTATTCGGGAACTCCTATACAAGGTGTGACGCGTCATCCGGTTATCCCTCAAAGAGGTGAATAAATTTTCAACTAGAAATTCACACCCTGAAGGATATCCGGCTGATGTTAACACTTGTATATATGTATACATATAGGGCATATACTGCACTATATGTATCCAGTACGCAGACCCCTTTAGTCGGGCGTAGTTGCGCTTACATAATATTAACGCTTCGTTGCTTATGGAAAAATCATTATTTTCTATCGCCGCATCAACACGCGCTGCCTCGAATCATGCTAATCGTTACTGATATATGTTTTTACATTCCGTTTGTCATGTTCGACAGTTATACATTAGGTACACGTGAAATATGGACGATTTCGGATACGAGTGAATTCTTGTTTATTATGGTGGAATTGAAAGAAATTCGAGCTTGTATGCTCTGGTTGGAAGTTTTCTAGAATCTAGTAATTTTACGTAAGAGAATTTTTATTGAAGAAATTTTTTAAATCGTTTTTTTACTTTTGAAAATCCCACGGCGATTCAACGTGGCGTAACGCAAGGGGTCGTATATCTCAGAAAGAGAGTAATCCTTTTAAGGGAAACGTACTAGTAGGTGGAGCGTAGTGGGAAAAATAGGTGAAAAGGTTCGAAAGTTATATATAACTTGTGAAAAGCTTTACCGGTATTTCTACACTGTACCGAGACATATAGGGTGATTTAAAAAGAGATAAAATCCTGGATAAGGGACAAAGCTCATGCTGGAGATTCGACCGGAAACGTCCATTCGTTTCACCCCTTGTGTTCTTGCTCTACTATTTTCTCTACCCTCTTGGTGGATTTCGCGTGGCCAACCTTTAATGGCTATTTTGCAGTTACTCGGCGAGGAGCTGTACAACACCAGAGAAAAGGAATACACGAAGCGCGCGAGAGCATTGAGAAGCGAGAACTCAAGTAGATCGGCAAGTCCCGATGCAGAAATTTCACGACCCGACAACCTCGGCTACGAGGACAGCCTGGACGTCGCCTTCGAGCACAACAACAAACTGCGTGACAAGATACAGCAGCGGATGCGTGAGAGTGAAAATTTGATAGCCAGTACCTTTGGACAGAGAAATAGCGAAATCGAGTTACCGCGCAAAGGGGCAGAGGATCACGAGGACGGTGGTACTTATGGAAATACTGAAGAACGTAGGGACGTATCGAATCTCATTGCCAAAGAGGAATGTCTGAGAGAGCGTCGCGACGGCAGAGCAGAGTCAGACAATCTGAACGATCAAAACGTCAAGGACATCAGTCTGGACTCATCTGGCTTCAAGAATAAGATGAACTCCGCACTAGGAGGTCTTCTTGACAAGGCCCTCTCGAATTTACTACACAGCCACGGGAAACACGATCACAAGTGAGTTCAGCTGGATTTCCTTTTATAATTTTTCAATATTTCTTTAGTATATATATATATATATATTCTTTATATCCTTCATACCTTTATATACCTATTTATATACCTTTATATCCTTCTGCGACACTTTGAACTTGCAATGTCTCAGAGCATCAGGTTGACAAGAATGTACAGGGTGAAGGAAATTGGGATCAGTCGCTCAAGCATCTCGGTTTAGTAAATCTTCGATGATGGCGCTAATGGTTCCTGGAAATTAGTATGATTCAGGATGATTGTCATCAAGTATCTATGGGAAATTAGGCCATTCCGAGGACCGGGACTCTGTTCCGAGGAGCAGAAGATCCTGGGGATTTTCCAGGATGAAGAAAATTATGAGGGTGAGAAGGGAATACAGAAGGCACTTGGTCACGTGCTTGGTTCTCCTCTAACCTTAACTGGAGGGCTTCGCGTTAAATTGGTCCTTGGATCCAGGGACAGGCTCCTTTCGATTTACTCAGAACGACCTGGCTTGTCTCTTTTCTCTCTGTCATTATACTTGCTCCCCTTTCCTCTTCTTCAAGGGAGAAGTATATCCACTGCTGATGATCGTCTTAGAAAATATCATAATCCCAAAGTGACAGATTCCAACTTGAAGATATGATCGTGTAAACCTTCTTATCTTTCTCTTAAATTTTTACAATTGATCTAAGGTCTTCGATTGTTCCTCGAGGATGCTTCCTTGGTCGATATCACCATCATGTGGAAATTCTTCGTTCATAAAGATACCACAAGACTGGCTGAGGATACCTGACGAAATTACTTATAACTTGACACCTGATATGGGTTCAAAAGGTGATAGGGTTTAACACCATTAGATTCTCTGTCCACGATTCAATTGTCAATCAAAATTTATGCTCAAGACATTATGCTATGGTATTTCTCAGGGAACGAGCAGTCTCAAACTTTCGCAAACTATTAATTGACATATAAAGTTTAAAATTTTTGTTTTCTTACTAATATAAGCCAGGGTTTTGCAAGCAATATCGCTGTGATCTAACATCTAACTGGAATTTCGTTATAGCAATAACTGCTCTGAGGTAAATTCCCACGGTGCCTAGCTGTAACATTTGAAACCACTCCTAGACACGTCCTTGCAACACCGATCGACTGCTGGACAGCATTTAAAGTTTATCGTGGTTGCTGGATATTTCGATAAAAACTTTAAGTCCAATTGGATATTCGAATAGAATAAAAATTCCATCGACTTGGATTGTGGTCAAGCTTTAGCGATGCTATCCGTATGATTCTTGGCCTCAATGGCAAGTATTGATCTGATACATTCCGCGCCTTCAGCTAGTCTGCTGTCTGATCTGATATCCTCTCCACTTCAGGAGCGCTGAATGTTATTTGCTGTATGAGGAGCAATTCAGATTTCATGTATTTCCCATTGCAAATTGCACGAGAGGGAGATGATCATGTTTCGATGTGAGAATTCTTTCAAGAATCTAAGAGTGCAGAGGAGACATCGACAGTGGCTCCTCTAGCGGAAATCGTATATCGCTATAAACTGCGTCTTCTGAAAAAGAAATTTATATGAAATTAATATTAAAGAAATAATATCCCATGTAAAATATGGTTCTAAGAATTTTAAGATCTTACTATTTTTAAATTTCTTTTCCTAAACGGATGACATAAGGAATAGAGTGATTATTCTACGATTAAATAATTATTAGAGAATGTCAAAGAAGTTACCGCGGTCAAGGATCAGGGTGTCAAAAGACAAAAGTCAGAGGTTACATGAAGTCGTGGCAGAGGGGTTCTCTCCGAAGAAAGAATCCTCATTTCCATATCCAAGTGATCTTTCTCAGCATTTTTTAAAGAGACTAAATCTTTGCCAGGGATGAGACAATCATCTTGGAATTCGCTAAGACCTGACTCAATTTGCATTTGCCATTTATATCATATTTTTGTTCACTTATTGGGCGGATAAAAACCATTAATTTCATCTTGCTTCTTGTTAATAATAATATACCTTTTGTGTTTTTAGTGGTTCAACGCCGATGAAGGTCCTGGCTGAACTTGCCTGCGCCCGAGCACCGACATCCACCACTGCAGAATCCCTACAGGACACCAGGAAACTCTCGTACAACGCACGAGGCTCGGTCCTTGATCCTCCACTAAATGCATCGAAGGATCCACTGGTGAAGAAGATACGAAATCCTATCAAGGAACTGTTCGAACGGAAAAAGGAGATTAACGAGAGGAAGCATAATGAGAAAAGCAAAGCCGAGGCTGCCCTGAAGGAGCTGAATGCGCAGAGACAGCGGAAGAGCAAGAAGACACGTAGACGACAGGAATTTCCATTGGTTCGCAAAGGACCTCATGGCGGTTTGGTCGAGAGAAAGAAGCGTCGAGATATTTTCAGTAAGAAGGACCACTCGATGGGCGATGAGAAGATCAAGGACGTTTATGACTTTGACGAAGAAGAAAGTCAGATGGAAACTGGATTTGGTAACGTAATGCCTTATAGAAGTAAAATTGAGAAGAGTTACGAGATCAGCTGTCTAAGGACGAAGGACGTGGACGTGGCGGGATTGATGTCGAAGGCCATCGACGAGACTTTGGAAAATGGGGTCGAAGGTGACGTTCTGGGTAGACGATTGGAGTCGATGATTGATAAGAAGTTTAAAGAAATGGAGAAATTTGCACCGAAAACAAAGGGGGCATTAAAGTCCTTCCAGGCTGATGTCAAACAGGATGTCACAGGACCAATGGATGATTACGTGGAGCGAAACAAGCAGCGCCAAAAGAAGTCCAGTGAGCAGACAGGGAAACAGCCGAAAATACGAAAGAAGAATAAAAGTCCAAAGAAGAAATCAAGGAATGCCTGGTACGAGAATGATAGTTCGGATGAGTTCAGGACAGCTGCCAAGGCCGAGGATGTTGGCGTGGGTATCACTAAGAGTCAAAGAACCTGCTCCAAGGGAAAGCAAAATTTGTTTGCTGAATTATCGACTTCGTCTGAAAGTGAATATGAGGAGAATGGCATGGACTATGAAAGCAAGAAAAGGCAGATTGGAAGGACGGCAAAGAAAATTGTTGAGGATCCCGTGGAAAATATTGATGAATTCGATGAGAAGAAATCATTGATCGATGCTGAGGAAAATAATGAAACGCAAGCGGCCGACTTGGATCAAGATCGTTGCGATTTTTCAATGACTTCCGAAAAGATGAGGACTGACTCGGAAACGAAGAAATCAGAATCGGAAATGTCTGAGCATCCGTTAGTGATTGACGAGAGGAAAGAGAGTGACGAACAAAGAAACAGTGACGATGACGTGGATACACCGTATGATGGATCATTCGAACTTGATGATTTATATAGAGAGGATAGTTCCGTTTCCGAATCAGATAACGAACAACTCAATACGTTGGAGCAGAACGTCCAAGACAATCAATCAGAAAAAGATTTGGCTTTCCAAGATAAATCCAGTAGCGAAACGATTCGTGAAAACAAGTATCTGAAGGAGAACGAATTAATTCCTCTGGAAGAGGCACTGGATCTTTTAGATCGCTCAGAGGATCTCAAGACAATCTCAGAAAAGCCTTCGGAGAAGATGATAATGCATTCTCAACTGGAAGAAAGAAAGTCAGTTACTAATTTAATCGAAGAAATATCTGAGCCCATCGAAGAATCACAGATGAATGAGAATGACGAAGAAGAGGAAGTTGAACATCACGAAGAGGAGCTCAATGATTTACCAGAGAAATTATCGACTAATGAAAAACCAGAAAAAGAATCTGAAAATCTTCCACTTCACGTGTTTCTGAGTAGAAAGGTTCAGGAATCAAAAAAGAGAAAACAACAGCAACTGAGGAAGCTTCAGGCAGAGCAGGAGAGAATTCTTATGGATTTCCAACCGACCAGGAGACAGAGAAAATGTGCCATTGGCAAGCAAGGTCTCTTAGCTGAGATAAGCAGCTCTGACGAGGAATCATACACCAGGGAGACGCACAGAAAATTCACTGATAAGAGTGAACAAGACAGATCACGAAAACCCAAACGCGAATCCAAGGAGAAGCGTAAGGAAAGATACATGGAGAAAAAGCACGAGCAAATGATAGCCAAAGAACAAAAGGCCATCGAAGAGGAGATTCTACGAGAAGTTGAAAAGAAGAAAGAGACCTTTCCAAAGGATAACCTTGATTCTGATAAAGATACCTCATGCCGAGATGAATCTCTGAATAGAAAGGATCAGGAAGAGCACGAACAAAGTCAGACAACAAAAAATAAAGTGAATCACAGGAAGAGACAAATGAAACAGAAGCAAAAAAGACCAAATGAAGAATCTCAGGACAACGATCAAAAGGATCCGGATAAGAGTTTCAGCGAACTAAGCACCAACTGTGATAAGGTTAACGCAGAAAACGATTTCGATTATACAAAGCAAAAGAAACAACCAAGATCACCAGCCAAATCTCGAAAGACCACGAAATCCGATGGCAAGCCTGCAAATGGCAGCAGAAAGAGTAGACCTTCGAACAGCGATCGTTCAAAAAACAGATCAATATCTGCCCACAGTAAAGATCCAAAGGATCGAAGACCCTCCAGTGCCAAGTGGGGCTCCGATGACGAAGAATTAAGGACGACCAAATCCTGGAACAAAGTCGAGGAAGGTGTTGGAGTGGCGATTGGCCGTCGAAAAAGAGCAGCAGCTAATCAGCTTTATTACTGGTCGAGTTCGAGCGACGAAGAGCCAATAGAAACGGCGCCGACGGTCGAGGAAGAAGAGGACGACCGTCAGGAACAGCACGGCTGGATAGTCGGTGATTCTCATAAGAGAATGATAACGATGTTAGCAATGGAAAAGCAGCTAAAAGAAAAACGTAGAAGAAGCGAGGACGAGTTCGAATCTGGAAAGGCAAAAAATAAGAAGCACAGAAACAGCACGTCTTGATACGTGTTTCACGATTAGACTATCGATACTTGGATGATTTTCTCTTGTCATTCTTTTTCCTTATTCTCAATTCACTGCTGTTAATATTATTTTCAATACTCGCATTAAATAATCGCAGCGCGACATAATAGGATACGTTTCGAAATTCACTTTTAGTACTACGATTATGATCGTGTCCTCTGTTTATCTATATCTAATGACTAAAACACAACCATCCTTGCAGTACTAACAGCGAATTCATGAACTTACCCATAGACAGTCAGCCTAGTTTGTCATTAAGTCATTAATTTTGCGAATTTGAATCACAATTGAAACTAACCAACGGATCCACCAACTGCCAAGAGACTTTGAATGTTTTACCAAACGCTTCTGCAATGAGAGCCTACAGGGAGTGCGTACTTTCGCGAGTTAAATAAATCGTGAATTTCTAAAAGGGCTCCATAAAAAAAATTAGAACATTTTTAAGATATACCTAAGTAGATGTAACAACGTTAAGAGTTAAGAAAGAGTTGTAAGAAAAAGTCGCCTTGTACATAGCCGCTTGGCGTTATCATAGTTAGGTATACAAAAGATATAAATACAAATAAATATACATATATACATATTATGTAGAATATATGTATCTATATGTATAGATATACTTAGCGTCCACTCATCCCTTTCCACAAGAACGTAATTATAAGTTCGTATTCAACAATGCAAAGGTGTAACGTTTTAGACTGAATGTACGAAAATATTAGAAGCGATAGGAGCACGTGGAACGGCGGGCACTCTTAGACAATACTAGGTGAAATTCTTGAACGTTCGTTTCCTAATTAGGCTTTAGAGTGAAATCGAAGAAACGCGCGTGCACGATAAAAGATGAAAATGTGTGGGAAAAAAAAAAGATATTTTCTTCTGACGGACAATGTGACGGGGGTCCAAATCATGAAATAACGCTTTTTGCCGGCTTTTCGTAAATTCTCACATATCGCAGGAATTCTTATAAAAGTGAAAAGTTTCATTCGGAAAGTACATTAGGCGTAATTCAAATACTGGCGCTGTGGCCGCTTGTAAAGGAAGCTTTTGTCCTAACCGGTGCCAACGCATTAACGAAGAAGAAATACGGTCGCTGGGGAGTCGCTTCGCGTTATTCAAACGCTGGTGCGAAACTTTAATTTCCTAATTATGTTATTTCACGTTCAAATTGATAGATCTCATGTTATGGCATAGGGCGCCCGCGATGTAAAGCTATTGTAGTTAAAGTGGAAATTAATATTTTCTTTCGTTTCGTTTTTGATATGCCTAGCGGGTGCACGTAATAACGAAGTATAAATTTTGTTTTTTTTTTCATACGGATTACGAAAGAATTCTATGTATTACGATGAATGATAATAGACTTTATTGTAAATGTACTGCCATAATCATATAACTATATTACGAGAGCCTACGAGAATAGTTATAAATATTATTCCTGTAAAGATTAAAGAAGAAAAATTGAGGATGTTGGCACAAAGATACTAGGTACATTCAATGTAAATAGAGCATATTTTCAATGTGTCTGAAACAAAAGTATGTTTTGTAATATAAGCATTGCAAAAGAAAATAAAACTATTAAACTAAATTATTCCTTGATTATTACATTGCATACCTAAATACCTTATATGTTTTAATATGAATTCGTGACGAAAGTTACACTATGGAGGTTCCTCACTTCTTATCTCTCACTTTGAACTATTTTAATTTTAATTCAATTAATTATATAAATAGGAAACGTTCAATGCAATGGGTATACGTAATGTGCATGAAACGTGCAATAATAAGTGGCATCAAGTTTATAGGTTATGTCATATAATTTCTTAACCTTGCACCCGGCAGTGTTGGCTGTTAATAACTGTTGCTAATTGTCACGTATGCCTTTACGTATTTTGTGCTTCAACCTATTATTATAATTAGTTTTCATGAAACGATCTTACATGGAAATGGAGCATTGCAACAGCATTGTACCTAATAAAGGTAAGGATCAAATGATTTCTTGTAAAGCAGTGGCAACTTGTGTTATGTTAGCATCTGTGGACTGTCGTACAAAACTTGATTCATTACTCTTATTTTGGAATTAATCTTTTGGTTTTAGTCCTTCTTGTTGAGCGGAATGTGACTCCACAGGGTATACCATTGCTCAATCCAACTGTCATTGCCAAAAAGGGCTCAAATGACTTGGTCGAGTTAGCAATGGAAATACAACAGGTATTTTCAATACTTATATTTGTTATATAGCCATTCAGTGACTAGAGTTAAGGTAAATTCTATTACATCGTATAATTGACTTTCCTTACAGGCTGATAATTACGTTAAAGCCAATGTGTGTAACAAGTTACAAATGATTGCGCAACAGATGAATTTCCTTAAGAAACAAGCCGAAACTGTTCTGAAGGAGGCAAAACAAAATTCTATACTCAATCATGCTGCGTGTAACTTTATTAAACATCCAGGACACGTCTACCATTTATACCAGAGAGAATCTGGACAGATTTATTTTTCTATGCTGAGTCCAGAGGTATGCTTTTAAATAAATGATCTCGTGAAGTTATACTTGGCAAAAATATATGTGTAAAATGTTCAATGGATGTATTTCTATCTCGCAGGAATGGGGTGCCTCCGGTCCACCACATAGTCATAAAGGCTCCTTCCGTCTGGAATATGATCGTTCTTGGACACCCTTATCTGAGATTTCGACTAAAGATAATGAACTTACCATAATTAATAAATTCCTTCAAGCTACTGAAACTTCCATGTGCCCTTCTATAATTGACGGTATGATCGTGGATTCGTGATATCAAGAATGCATCATATTGATTTTCTAGCACGAAGGAATAGATAGGCACTAATTCTTAATTTCCTATTATATGTTTACGCTGACAAATGATCAGTTAAATAGTAGAGATGCAATTAAAGATCTATTTTTCGTCCCATAGGAATTTAGTCGTGTCTTAAGGATAAATAATCATCGATACTTGGACTTGATTCATAATGGATTTAGAAACAGACGTTCCATATTAAAAAGTACTTATTACGTCAACAATGATATATTTATTTTTAAAGAAACAGTCATTTTCTGTAATATATATTAACAAGTGTTTCGTCAATGATTCACTAACAATTTAATGCCGCGAGTGACTATGTTTCTACGAAGTAACCTTAGATCCGATCAAAATTAATAGCGACAAACGAATTGATAAGATAAATAAGCGGACTGATCATTTCAATATGTTCGTGTACCATTGAAGACGCCTATAGACGATCAATTAAAGATAATAATCATTGTAACTGTACAGAATCGATCACCAGGCAAATTCTGCATAATCAGAAAGTAGATATTTCTCTTCAAAGAAAAATTTATGAAAACATATTCGTACAAACCGAATTTCCAATTTATTTCGCGCACGGCATTGTAACAATTTCCTATTATACTTCAATACTATGCTTTTCTTGTAATAGAATATTCATATGAATTTTACTTCTGTTAAACAATAGCCGTGTTGTAACTCGCAAAAGTATACTTACGTACTTTCACATTGGCATTAATCGGAAACGACTAATTCGATTTCACAAATGTACAGTTCAACGACAGATACTCGTTAATTGTAGTTAGTTTTAAACACAACTAACATCATTACGTAGAGAATGCATAATAAAAAAAAATCAATCTGTATTTTCCTCTGTTTCTTTACATATTTTTATAGAACGTCCTGAAATTAAAGGAAAGAAGACCATTTAGACTCCCGTTTAGCACGCGAAGCGAAATGATCCTACAGAGGAAAGTGACGTATCTGCGTTAATGTATTGCGGCAGATGACAAAACAGGTAGGAAGTCACGTGCTCCTGGAAGTTCAATGATATTATTATACAAAGTGCAACTGATTTCACTAACGTTAAATATGCCATAAGAGTCATTTTTTTTTTTTTCTCGAAAGACAATTCGAATCCTAGGAACGAATTAAGGATACGGGAACTAACGCAAATCATCAATTAAGGGTTACGTTGGCTTCTTGTTGTTTTGGTTTGAAACCGTTTGCGTCATGTGGTGTTCACACGATGTGCTGCGAATAAAAGAAAATAATGAATCAGTCAGAAAGATAAACCGAATAATATTCTATTTCTCAAACTTACATTGTTTTGGTATCCTAAGAGGTTCGTCATCTTTTATAAGACACTCGTGCGTTTGCGTATGAAAGAGGTATTGCAGGAGAAGTTGTTTATCTTCCCCGACACAAGGATCGTAAAAACCAGGCAACTGGCTCTGCGAAAGATAAAATATCCAGCTTACATCGAAGGACCAATTCTCATCGAAGAGCAACAGTGGGAATAAAAATAAAATAGTGACCTTCGATGCATTGTGAAGAACAAGTTTTGAGTCTTTGACCAGACATTGCAGTGGGATAGTTACGTCTATGACCTCGTCTCTATGACCGTTGACTCCATCTTCCCCAAGATTTCTGTCTTGAGGATAGACAAACCTTCCATAAAGCGCCTTCGTGATGACCAGACCTCTTTTCGATTCCTCTTCCGATCTGATTCTACTGAAAGTAGCTTTCATAAGATCGACAGCTGCCCTGGCTTCTCTTTGTTTTTCCAGCATCCGAGATTTATTCATCTCTCGCTGCTTCTCCTTGTCGCGTTCTTTTTGCTCCTTCATCACCGGGTCAATTATCAATTTCTTTACGATCGTCCACGTTATCAGTGGCGCCACTGTCGCGTAGAATACCGGTGCCGGGAACACCTCGTCGCACAATTGAATCGGAAACGCATACGTTTGAGACGCGCGACTCAGTTTGATTTTCAAGCTCACGCCCATTGGTACTCCGACTCTGACTGCTGCGGAGAGTGCACTGTGCTTCGATACTTCCTTCTCAGCACCATACTCTACGAAAGCTCCAAACGTACCGGCTCTGCAACGATTAATAGCTTTGGATATGCTATTGCTGATAAGCATTGTTGGAGAGAGAATACGAACAGTAATACTAACTTTATGCATCCACGTAATTTCATTTGTCTTTCCTCCATTTTGTAGGTATAATTAAGGCTTGCGTACGAGTCCAGAATTCCAAATTGTATCGAAAAAGCGGTGTACGATTGTGATGTATCTCTTACTATCATTGTGCTCATTGCGCTCTGTAAACCAGCCCTATACGTGAGATAGCCCACTGTATGTTTATCTAACTGCATTGCCAATGCTATAATTAATGATTTCATCAATGGAAGTATATTAATGAATTTTATTGGTTTATGTAAATCTAGCGATGGATGTGTACGTACTTCCCACGAGACCCGGTCTGATCCCGTGTTCTGTGAATTGTAAAATTGTTGCCCCATTGCAAAATAATATTTTTGTTAACGTCCTAAATCCTTTTAGTGATACTACAGGACCGTTTCCAGCACCGACTTCCAATTCTATCCAGCCTTTTGCCGATACTAAACGTCTAGCACCAACGTTAATGGAACCTGTGCCAGTTCCATTTTGAGTACCCAACTGACCAGACATCGTAATAGTGTCTCTTAGTGTCAAGGGGGCTTCTATCGATTGAGCAAATGACATGCCGCTAACTTCAACCGATGAAAAAATTCCAGGACTGTAAAAGTGATTAGTACTTTACTTTGCCAATATATTAGCGTGATGAATGAAATTGAGAGTTTCAATAGCTTACGGCTCGTCATAGTCATCATCGTATCTACTAAAAAGATCTGTTGCATTGATGTAGACTACAACGCTGCCTTTGGGATTTGTGCGTTGCTCTAGTCTTCTTTCTTCCCTTTCTCTTGCCAGGCGTTCATACTCTTCCCTTATTTCCTGAGGAGTCTTTGTACGCTGAACGATTTCCCATCCCTCTGTTTCCAGGCCACGGGTACCCAAAGAGTCATAAATTGCTCTCTGGTGAGGGTCACTTAAAACTGCAATAATCATTATAATTATTATTTCATATGTCAATCTAACTATGTTAATTATGGCACGAAGTTTAAATATATGATACCTTCATACGCTTTCTTTGTACGATTGAAAAGAACTTCAGCCTCTTTCTTAAGGACGGGATCTGCATGTTTATCTGGATGGTATAATCTACTTTGTCTACGATAAGCATTATTAATTTCTTCAGGAGCTGCCTGTAATCACAGAATAGTAAGTGATAAATATACAAAACTATATATTATAAAATTATGATATGAGCAACGTATGTGTCAAATAGGCAGTTGTATCACAAACCATGATTAGTATAGAAAAATTTGGGTGTGCCTAATTTTAACAGACCTATATATAAGATAGTGTAAATACTTGCTCACATTGCTCTTTGAAAATACTTGAATTATTGAGTTATGCAAGTTATGCTTACAAGAAAAATTGCAATGAATGTTTTAGGTTCACAGAATTGATTCTGAATGATAATGTGAACAATTTAAATTTTAAACGCTATTGTTTATTCCTACATATGAAAAAATAGCAATGCTCTGCAAACATTCCAGTGATAAATTTAGCCGAATTCACGTGTAAAAGTTGAGCAAGCGTAACCGTCAATGTTCTATAGTTTGCATCAGACTTTTTCAACATTTTTTAAACAGATTTAGTCAGATATTTTTTCACCGATTTTTTTTCGTAATTAAGGGTTTGATTACGTCAGCATCGCAGAAGTCACGTGGAGGATTAGGGCAAAAACTGATCACTCTCCATCTCTGTTAGAAAGTATAATTGTATGATATAAAATAACTACATATTCTCACGTTTCTTGGCACGTTCAAGAACGTATAGAAGTCCTCTTCAATTATATTGTCCTGTTCGATATCGTCGTCCATTTTAAATCCTACAAATTTTCTTTCGTTCAGTGAACCTCAGGATCCAGAACGATATTTTCTTCACTCAGTCTTCTGCTTTCATAGGTTACGAAATTGTCTGCAGACCGGCTTTTCTTAGTTCAAACAACATTTACAGGCGGCAGCAGTAGCGCAGTTAAAAAAAATACCACTGTTTACCGACTGCCGGTAATTTCTGCACGAAGATAATTGCTTTTACCGACAGAGCAAAAAAAACAAAATTTTAAATCTAAATTACGACCAACGTAACGATACCCAATATTGCTTTTAGTAACTCCGTCATTGTTTGGAGTAGGGTGCCTCCGGCAGTTAATAGACAGATCCCAGTAAATGGAATCATTATATCATCCAATCATTACCAGTTATATTTATATATTGTCATTTTTACACGCGTACCCATTTAGCAGAGGCGTTTCTTACGGTGCTCATCTACCGGTGGATTTAGCCCGTAACAATTAAAAATACGCGATCGCTATCAAACGAAACACTGCCCATATCCAGGGACCGAAACATCCGCAAAACAGACCTCACAGAATGATCGAGAAGCTTTGGTGTCTTAAGAAAAATTTAAACTCCAAGATGCGCAGTGTTACGACTCTCGGTAGCTCGTAGAAACAAGCGAGTAACTCAACGATCCGGGCAGTGACCAGTACGCAAGAACGAGAGGGAAACCGTGGACGTTAAATCGGCATGAAAGGTAATATTGTTCGATGGCTGCTCGCTCAACGTAAACATTTACGCCTAAGGAACCAAAGCATAAAGCCGTCGTCCGTGGTTGGGCCCAATGTTTAAACGACGGCGTGCGCCCTAATTTATGGGCCTTTTTAGGGCACGGTCGTGCCGTATTAAGTTTTAAGTTTTAACTGCCCTCCCGTCTGGAGTTTGGGGCGAGGCAGGAGCACGCGATGCAGACGCGATCTATGCGTTCAACGACACACGAGAGCTGAACGGCGAATGAGACTGCAGTCTGGGACGAAGGTGCGTGACGTTCCTCGGGCTGCAGGTAAAACCAGGACTAGAGACAAGAAGAAAGAAAAAAAAGGAAGAAAGTAAAGGAAACAAGGTCCGTGAAATAACGCTGCCCACTTAGATTGGCAAGCAGTGCTACCACCGCACCAGCACTGGCAGCACTGCTCATGGAACGTGACCGCGTGGTAATCGCTCCTGTCTCGCCTTGCCGCGACAAACGAACGACTATAAAATCGCAATAAACTTGGGGGCGAGGTTAAGAGAAAAGCCGGGGAGGCCACGGGAGCGAGATTGCTTTGACATTCTTAAATCATAACAGAGAGTCCCTGTAGCGGCGTGGCCTGGAATATACATATATTTCCTTGTTTCTCGAGGAGCGAGAACAAAATTCTATTCGCACGTATATAGGTTATGGTATCGTGAATTAAGAAGTTTTCGAATTTTTTAATAACTCGATATATTATTTCTTTGATTATGGACGCTTTGACAGTTTATGGGTATCGTGCGACAATATTTTTATATTATAATACTTTTACGCGACAAGCAAGAAATAAAGGCTGCCACCATGCTGGCGTATAAAGTAATCCTCGTAATCGCGACATAAGCATCAACAATAATGTTAAACGACGAGGGAAACAATTGAACAATCGGGACCGATGTGTTGGCAAACATTGGCATTGTACTGGCCTAACAATACCCTGTTATGCTGGCAACATTACCTTCCGTGGCTCCCACTTTAGGTCAACAATTCGCTCACTCGAGTATTGCCACTGTTGAAAAATATCCGGTCGAGCCGCTCGCTGCTCTTTCTCTCTGTTTCTTCTCTATTTTCATTTTTCTTCTCTCTTGCTCTTGCCTTTGATATGCCTATACGTTTTTTATATATTGTACAACCTGTCGACGTGCGCTACCCACAAGTCCCTCTGCTGGAGTCTTATTAGAATAGAAAAAAAAAGAATTTTTTTAAAGCTCAATAATTTTACAATAATTAAAGATCATTTAATTGCGCAATAACGTTGTTAAAAAAAAATAACAAAAAATATATTACCAACGGAAAGGACCCGTGAGAAATATCAGAACGATCATCTTGAATAATAAATATTTTTAAATCCAACAGTGTCTCGTATCGGAACATCTGGCAGTTTGATTGGAAATAGGCCGAAGCACACGAGGCATAATTTACAAAACATTTCAATTAATACCAGTAACAACGAATTGATATCCTTTTACGGTCTGGCAGATTCCTCCACGAGAAAGACTTGCGCAGGTGTCGCACTCGCGTTACGAATCATCGGCATACGCGTGCGTACGGGATACGTGCGTATGGGACACGCAGGACTTGCATTACGTAAGCGTGTACAGTCCTTTCGGAGAAATGCAATTCGCAGAAAAAAAAATGTCTGGGTTGGAACTTTTGCAGAGACGAGGTCGGTGTCGATTACGTCGTCAATTTTGTAAGACAATGTCCCATTTTTTTTTGTCACGTTTTTACGCAACGCGTAACCTAAATTACGAGTTCGATTCTAAGAAGCGACTCGCGTCAACGTATAATGTTTATGGTCGCTGGATCACCGTCGAAAAATATCCTGCTTGATGTTTATCGATTCGAATTTATCCCGCTTGATAAGGCGACTCTGCTGCAACTTCTCAGGAGTGCCAATTGTTTTTCTCACCGAGGATAAATGATTAAACTTCGTCGTCGTTGTCTTTTGGGGTATATTTTTCATCGTTGCCAGGGAGTTGCGTCGGTAGCTTGTCTTTTTTTTTTATAGATTCCAGCTATACCGACACAAAAGACCTTCTGTGGCTTATGTTTTGACGTGCTTCGTTAATCCTTAAGGACAGTGTTAAGGTTATGTGTACTCCTAATCTGGAGTCTGGACAGTCCGATTCCTTAGTTTATACCTCCTGATCGTATTAGCATACGTGTTATTGTTACCCAATAGTTTATGGTGTCGCGTAGCGTTGAAGATCTTACCAATGGACAATGGGTGGGGATTATATTTGTGTGATAAGATGCCACTGTTATGAAATTATCTCGCTTCATTCTGTAGAGAAGATTTGGAGGGAGTTGGGGTATTTTTTTACCGTGTACTTTAGAAATTTTTTTATTAATGCAATCTTGCAGATCTTGAGTTATTATTGAAAAGTGTGACGGTCGAGGGAGTTATGGGTGCTATTAATTTTTGTAAATCTACACGGTTTGTGCGGTGAGATCCGTTCGAGCGGAGTTGAGAAACTCTCGCTGGGCTGGCATGAACGAACCACAGGCTGATGTTCCAAGACCAGTTGCCAGCCAATCCGGAGCTCAGGAGAAACTTTCGATACCGCCCCATCATGGCGACTGTTTCCGTTGCCCACTTACACAAAGAACCAACGACCCTTATTCACTGGTTCTCTTTCTAATTCCTTTTACCTTGGATTTTCTATATTTTTCATATCTCCGGTCAATCTGTTTATGCGGGAATCCTACGCGAGCGTCAATTTATGGAGAAACTGTACAGCGGAAAAGATAAATGTTCAGGTATCCGTATAAGGGATTTTTAAATGGCACTGAAGAGATTTATATTGATTTGGACCCGTCGGATTGATTGGCATATAATAATAATACTAATATTGATGTCCGCAATATTATTTTGATTTGTAGTTTTCTTGGGCATCAATGAATTAGTCGAATCGCTAACCGATTAGAATTGCAAAATATTTTACGCGCCGACAGTTTGCAATTTTCGAATCGCATGAATCATCAATTTCGTTACCGATTGTGCACGCCGATCGAATCGACGCGAACAGACGCGCGTAAGTTTCAAAAAGAGAAAAAGAAACGCGGAGAGAGCCGATGTATTCGACTAGAGCGAATGAAATGAGAAAAATAAACAATAAGGTATTCGATCTTTGAATGAACACAATCCTAGCGATATCCACTGTTAGACACATATTCTTTATTTTCGTCATACCGACACGACTTAATCACTATGACGTAAACTGGTATCGTCAGCAAATGAAAATAAAAATAAAAGTGCCTCGTGAACAAAATCCATCAAGCAATTTCAATTAGCAGATAAGCCAAACAGTCGTTGCTTAATTATTCTTTGGAATGCACGTGTAAGCGTCCCAATTACATAATTAGCCATGTGTTAACGTAACGAGACTTTACGACCATATGTATGCCAAAAAACCGTATAGTTTTTATAAATTTCAATGATATATTTCGATGAAAGAAATGATTTCTTTTTTTTGTTTAAAATTTCTTTGTGATCCCGTAATACGAATTTATATAGTAATCGGCTGGTATCGTCGACCGTGGTTAGAGGTGCTGCTGGAAAAGGTAACTGAAAACAGACGAGGAGGTGGAAAGCAGTCACCAGGAGTTTCTACGAGTCACGAAACGTCGGCTCCGCCTCCATCTTCCCACTGCTCCGCGTTTAGTCCTTCCCCACGCGACGCCGGCCGCCAGGCAGTCAGGCGTCCAGGCCAGACTCAATCTCGGTTCAGTTTCGTTTCTTCTCGGTGCTTCGTTCAACCGGAGCATCTGT
The DNA here is from genome assembly GCA_030142595.1 of Trachelus iudaicus. NCBI lineage: Eukaryota > Metazoa > Arthropoda > Insecta > Hymenoptera > Cephidae > Trachelus > Trachelus iudaicus. The sequence continues at coordinate 239,546 of JARQTH010000586.1, forward strand.
GTCGTATGAACAAGCTTTTAGATTAAGGAAAGTGTTACGATTATTGTAAATGTGCAACGACCTTACTTGCTGATTTTTTAAGACGTAACGATAAAAAAGTGAAACCTGTGCAAGTCCGGAGAGGAATTATTCTGATAGAACTGAGAGCCAGGTAAATTGTCACTTATTTCTTGTATTTGTTTCGCGTGACACGAGTGACAGTGATTTTTATGACAATTATTAAGCAGCAAATGAAATAAAGGGTTATCACTGGTTTATTTTTTGCTCGACGCGAGATTAACGCGAAGCACGATGTGGTGGTGTACGAAGATTTGTTTTATCGAACTGCAGAACATGTTTTAACCGTTGATAGGTTATTGATCGTACTTCTTTTTAGCTCGAAGAAATCAATAATTAATTATATGTACTTGACAATTCAAGAGAATTGTTTTAATTCGTCGTCTTACTTGAATTTTTAATGCTTGCTGTAAGACTCGTCAATGATTTCCGTTGCGACGGATCGCGCGAGATTCGGACTGAAACGAATTTCGATAGATTCGCAATTAATTGCGCTAAACGAAATTACGATATTGAATGACTCGCGATAAAAGTGATTCCTTTAGCGAGGCATCGTTGAAAATTATTTATCGATCCGTCCGGACACTGTTAATGGCCATATAAATTTGTACATCATTTTAGTTCCTTGATTCGCCGTATCTAATAAAGCGGCACTGCAGTCTTTCTTCGCGAAGTACGAAGAGCAAGATCTGCCGATTATTTCGCGATATATTTCTTTTACTATTATGGAATTGAGTTTTCTTGCCGTCGGTTAATTCGAACAAAAGCATTATTCTGGTATGTGGCTGTTAAGCAGCGGTGGGTATACAGGCGTGTGCCCTCTTTGACATTCGTTTGAGAAACCATTAAGTTTTTACGATTTGACACTAAGAACAGTGAACGGTGGTAACCGTGGTGTTAAGTAGTGGTAACCCCGGAGGAAAGCCAGTATGTTTATTGAGGCTTTTAAAATTTAAGTACTGCAGTGGTTGTGTGCTTCGCTGTTGTTACGCGAACGAAAAATTAAGAGGTTCAGAAGTAACCGATAGAAGAATTCGTGAGCGGTAAATTGTCGATCCATCATGCGAATTCACTCTTACAAAAATTTCGCACGCTTCGGTCGTCGTTCTAAGCGTGCCAACAAATTTCGTAAAGTTTGTAAACTCTGTCCGCGATCATTCACAATTTATGTGGACTCGACGCACGGTTTACAAAACACCAAGATAAACGTCGTATCGCGAGATATACACGAACAACATTTCACCGATTGATAGTTTTTACATCTCGCATTTTATCCGATTTGCCACCTGGTGGGCATCGAGTTAAAAGAAGTAGAAACGCATTTAATATATCAACGTTCACCTTTTCTATTAAAACGAAGGTACGGCCGTGCAAAACGCTTGGCCCTAAATTCTAAAAATGATAGGCGCAGATATGTTGAATATAAGAAAATGTTTAACACACGCAATCGCGATAGTAATTAGTAAACAAATAAACAATTGTATTCATTGCTTTCGATACCACGATACGCTTGTTTGACACGAACAAGTATAATCAAATATAAATATTTATAATCGTCCAGTAAGACCGATCGACAAAAAGAAGTAATTTTTCATTGAACGATAAGCCACAAGCGTTGCTCAATTAGAGTTATCTATAGAAATCATTAAGTAACTCGCGACCAGATTAACGACTGTGAATAAACAATAAATTAACAAGAGAGACGCGTCTACAGACGTAAACCTTTTGCCGGCCGTTAATCGAAATCCAAGGAGCACGGAAGATCACAAAGGATCTAGAAAGATCGAGTAGAGTTCGTTCTTGGCGTCAGACTGAATTACGAGACCGCGATGCAAGACTCGCACTTAAAGCCAGATTTATTATCGGAGAATTAAGCCATTGCCCGAAGGAGCACCGAGTCCTTTATTCGTCAGAGGTAAAAAGATATGGATATAATTTATTTTGAAATTTGAAAGAATAACATTTTCAATCGTATCTTACCATATGTGATATACGATGCCGTTTCGAATGTTATTCGATCGAAATGATTTTTCAGTTCATCTCGAAGAAGCCAGTCGAAGGTCTCGCAGGATCGAGTATAAATTACGAGGCTGCTAGTTGTGTCAGGATTTACGATCCGGGAACGGGACTAAGGAGTCGAGTACTCGCGTTACCCTAGCCGGCGGAAGTCCCGATGCGTCCCTCGGGAACCGCCGAGTGGAATCATCGGCGTCGGCAAAGTCTCCGGGGCTAAGTGCTCAGCTGTTACAGACTTGTCAACCGAATAGCGGCGTCGTGTTAGACATATCGCCGAGGCTGGAGATAGCAAGGGCGCGCGCGGGCCTCGCAGCGACGCCAGGCATCGCCAACGTCGGCAGGCTTCCTCGGTAGCGTCGGGGTGTCTACGTTCGCCCGGAGAAGAGGGAGGCACTGTGTCACTGTCATTTAAAACACATTAAACCCACGTTTCAATACGCGGCCCTGTCTAAACTCCCGTTTCGTGTCGCACCCACGTACGTCATCGTATACCTAACCTAACCTCCAATACAAAATCCACCAGGACTCTCGCTAGGTATACTTCTGGACGAAACGCACTTTCGATACTTTCCTCGCTTCCTTTTTTTTTTTCGGTGACTTTAAAAGCCTCGATGAGACCCGGAGGAAATTTGTGGCTCGACGAAAAGAAGAAAACAAAGATGGCGTCCGATGGCGCGAGAGAGTGAGAAAAATGGTCTTTCGAAATTCGTACAAATCACAGCTTTCGTTTATACGAATCGATTGAGATTCGTGGATATCGCGTAAACAAAGAGGCTTGGAGATTTTTTGTATATTTCTTTTAACTCTACTCCTTTTTCTTGTTAATATCGAGCCGGCGTCGCTTGCCAAATAATGGCGGTTACCTCCGCTTGCAAGAGTCACGCTTATCTTCAGCGAAAAAGTGGCGTGGTACGAATATCGAAGATATTGAGAATGAAAGCGACGAACGAACTGGAAACGTACATAAAGATCCTGTGAGAAAAATATAATTGGCTGACGCAAGATTCTCTTTGTGTGTTGCAGATTCTACATCGTCCCTCAAGATTCATACCAGACGATAATGCTAACATCTTTTCGGATTATCTTTATCTTTACACTAGACCTGAACCATCGCTGAAACTTATCGTTCCAACTTCCGCTTGGTATTGGCCAAGTCAGTCGGATTTGCATGAGACGAAAATGTAACGAAGTACGAAAATAAAACTATATATCTTCTGGAAGATCGATCAAGCTTCGTGAGTTCGTCAAGAAAGAAGAGGACAGGCCACGACACGATTTCGAAAAAATTTTTCCGTGTCTAACAGCCACCACTGATCAGACTGTTACGCAATGTTATTATGAAACGTGAATTTCATCAGGAGGAAATAATATTAACGAATGAAATTAAGAAGACATTTCGTGTGATGCTTATAAGCTGTTAGCAGTTACTATAAGGATAAACTGAAAAGTTTTTTTATTGTATATAATATATCGAGCCCGTGGAATTAAATTGACGTGGAACGTTAAATTGTCGTGACGAAGTTATCCGAGCTAAGGAAATTTGTGATCTGACATTTACATTGGAGGAAGAAGAAATAAAAAAATCAAGTGCAGTGTTCATGAACATTTTACAAGCTAGTAAAGACTGCTTTAAGCAGTGTTGCGAAGCTTTTCCGAGTGTCGAGATAACAGTGACCGTTAAAACCCAAAACGACGAGATTCGTTTCCTAGAGGGAGGGCTTAGTCTAGAGGTGATTCAAAGGACATAATTGTGGAGGGCCTATCAGCTTATTGGGGAGATTTTGTCGAGCAGCGTCGCGTAAATGCAGCTGCGGCAGCGACCTTCTTTATGAACTACTCAGCTGCAGATACAAGCAGAATGGTTTCGCATCACATTCCTGGACCCGGGGTGAGTGTTTACCTATTTTATTTTTTTAGAAAAGAAATTACAGTGCAATAACTTCACGAAAATTCAACGGCAACAGACAGTAAAGCTATCGCGTGCCGCGTTACTGTGCGTCTTGAACGTAGGTTAAATTCCGTACGCAATATTTACTTGCTCAAAAGGAATTTTCTTTTATTGGAAAGCTAACGAGTGTCGAGTATTTTAAACGATGCAATCTCGAACGGCAATCGGTCGACTTATTACCGGCTGCCAGTACGATAGAGTTTATCGATATTATTACCACTATTAGTACCCACGGGGAACGTATACGACTACTGGGCATTATACAGCTTAATTGCATCCAGTAACATAATAATTTTTTTTTTTTTTTTTTTCATCAAGAATGCCGTTAGCGAGCGTTAGTGTTTATCGGTCACCCATACGGTTATGATAGGCATAAAATAGTCTGTTATGAAAATGAATCCCCATGGGTGGCTGATGGTACGTGAAAAATAATTACGAGATCCCCATTAGCTCTTAATGTTTTCTATATTCTGAACTATCAATTCCTGTCACTTTTGTTTGTTATCACTGCGTAGGAACGAAGGAGGTCGTGCCCCCGAAAATTTCGCAACGCGCAACAAGCTCCTACGTCGTTACTTGACGTTTTCATTGCAACTGCGACTTCGTTATTTCTCGTTTCCATTGAACGTAAAATTTTTTTTGTACGTTGTGATCATTTTTCTTATTCCACCAACCATCATTTTTGGTGGTAACGCGTAGGACGTATATCGCAGATTTATATAAGTAGTATCAGCCGACTGGATTTTTATTAATTATCGATATTATTCGATTGATCGACCATGGGTCAGCTTACTGTGTTATCGATTGATTTCAATGGAAAGGTCATTTGTCTCATTAGTGCAGCTCTGAACATCATTTTGAGAAAAATTAATAATCCACTGACTCACTCTGCGTCCAAGTAGAATTTACCATGATTCGATATAGAATTTTTTTAATTTCAATCACGTAATGACTTTGTTAAATTAATTTTCTTTTACTTCAAAGTTGATTTTTTTCATTAACATCAGCTACTTCGAAAATGCGTTTTATCAGTCAAGGTAAAATCATTTACATGCTGTACATATTAGTTGATAATTATTAATGGTATACGATGTGAACCAGTGTTATAAGAAATAATGAAAAAAAGAAATTAGAATGGAGTCTGCTTATCGAGGGCTGATAAGCGTAACGTATCAGTGTTTGTCATTGATCCGAATCGATCTCTGTATTTTGCTACAGACCTTCGTTAACGTAGATATAGAAAGTCAAGGAAATCACGACTATGAGACAACAGTGTAATAACTTTACACGAAGGAATAAAGAATTATCAATTTTCAATTCGCCCTTAACATACCACTTTGGTATTGGCAATAGCCTAATTCTGTTGGTACGAAAAATATTATTCAATTTTCCACGTTAACTGTGGATAAAACATTATTTTAACCCTCCTCCTCCCCTCTCGCATTGCGCTGCATGTTTATCTACGTGGAACAAGTAATTGAATGACTGTCGCGCAAAGTTAATGATATCGGTACCCAAAGAGGTCGCGATGGTCTCTGCGATTTTAGAACAGCGACGGCAAACGATTTCTCAACGTCCCACTGTTGATGCAGTTCTGCGGTAGTGCAACAGCCGCCACTATATCTTGTCATGTTTGTAAGCAGAAGCGTCTGAACATTTAGCGAACCGTAGTACTCGGCTTTGGGGCTCTTGTTCGATTTTTAAACAGCACCCTGTAGCGACAGAGAGGATTAATAGAAGGTTAAAAAAAAAATTTGCCTGGATTTTCGAATTAAACATTTTTACCACCTCCAGTCCCACCGACCCGTACGATATGATAAGACGACAGGGAGCGCACGAGGCAGAAGCAATACCTGTGGGGGGAATAAATTATTTGCAAAAAAGAGCCCAACGAGACATTCATAAGTCGTAAAACAGGATCGCGAATTAACGATCCAGCAAGATCGTAAGTTTTGCTCGGCATAATACGGTGTCACAACACACAGCCAGTGTTTGTAAGCTCCTGGCGACGAGACTTCAAACATCGCGGAGTCCGCCAAAAGTTCTGACGTCTTGGCAGGGGCCGTAGGGGGTGGGAGGAAGTACCCCTAGATTTTAAGAAAAAAATTCCAAGTACCCTTAAAGTTTTTTTTTTTTACTTGACAGTGCACCGGACAGTGATTTTGAATGCTTTTTTTTTTTTTTTTGACAGGAACTGCAACAAGGCAATGACAGCCATCCTGTGGCAGAACTAGGCACGATGCCGCAGGAGTCTCCGCACTCGTTGAAAATCAAGCAGGAGCCGTTTCAGCAGTCACCGGGATCGACTCTTCCGTCGCTTCATCAAGGTACGGCTTGACTTGTCAAAGCTTTTCGTGCCAATGTGCGCGGCTGCTCGGTTGGCGCGTTGACTGGCACTTCTGCAGCCGCCGAGGGTCATCATCTTGTTTCGAAAACATCGCAACGGCAAACGTACCGTGAAACAACAAACAGTCCGGGGCGATTAGTGTGTGAAAGAGTCGCTGTTGGTTAGGAAGTCGAGCGGTGCTCTTGAGAAGATTTTTTTAATTTGACTTTTTTTTCTTTCGTTCTGTCTCTGTTACATCACTGGTACCACTCGCAAGCAGCGAAAGTCCTAATAGCGCCAGTCGCACGTGTTACGGTCTGGGGGTAAAAAATGTGGATAAAAAAAGATATTTAAATATCCGTCCAAGCGAGACACCGCCCACGTGTTCGTATGTGCACACATGGATGGCAAATTTTTGACACCTGTATCACAACGATATTTATATACAGCGTTGACAATTAAATTTTCTTTTTCGAGTCGAAGATCTTGGGCAGTTGCAATACTGGCTACGGGAGGGCCGGTGTAAAAGCTGCGTTCTAATAATACGAGGAAGATGAGAATCTGGAAAGAGTACGTGCGAAGGGGGTGGGGGGTGATGAAGGGGAGGAGTGAGACGGAGATAGGGAGAGACAATGTGAGCGAGAGAGAGAGAGAGAGAGAGAGAGAGGGAGAGTCAGATACTGAGAGAAAAGCAATAAGAACGAAGAGTGGCAGGAGTGGCAGGAATAAGAGCAGCGGTAGCAGGGATGATGTACCGCGGGAGGCTGCGCCCTGATCTTTCTTCGCACCGTTTAGTCACATTCTCCGTACGTCTCTGCGTACGAATAGAGAACGCAGTATTTCTATGCGGCGACTTTCTTCGCTCCTCGCCAGTCGCTCGGCTGCCGTCCAATTGTTTTTTTTGTCGCCGAAATTCGTTGCTCCGACGTTGGTCGCGAAGGAGATTCAAAAAATTTTTTTCAATTTCACTCGATTTTTTTATATATGAAAAGTGAAAGACTATATGTATACTCATTGGGAAAGTATTGTTAATTTTTTTTTTATTGGACCAATCTCCTCTCTGGTGCCCATGACTATTTTTTTTTTCTTTAACCGTCTCTATATTATCCCGACCTGTATGCATGCATTTGAAGAAGCATAACGAAAGCTCTGGTTTCGTGAATGGCTTATTGGACTATCGTAATGGCCGTCTCGGGGCTCGACTTTCCTTCTTTTATCTCGTACGATTTAAGAAGCTGAGCCCGATAAGTTCTCCCTGCCGGATCCGATTTCGCACTTATTATTTGCTAATCGCACAGAATGCCGCCGAGATACCAGCGACAGTCGGCGATGCGATTAATCGGCGTCCCTTGTTGGCTTCCGAGTGAAATCCTAGACAATGGACGCGCATTGATACCCTAGCGACGAAGATAAGGACTCGCGATATAATCAGGGGGCCAAAGTATGCGCGTCCTTGATTAGGCGCGAAGTTCGGGGAAGTTTAACATGAGAGATACATGGGAAATCTTTTCTGAGCGAAAGCGCCTGTTTTCAAGTATAAATTTTCGAAATCGATGGGTCTGGCTCTGGTCCAGGAAGAGGAAGATTTAGGAGGAAAGACGAAGGGTACGCAGTCAGCGCGTGCGTTTCACTGTTTGGAGAACCCTTGCGAAATTGGGACGGATCACGAAACTCTTTTTCTTCTTAATGAGGCTGGAGCCCCCCATCCCTAGTTCACTTTGTTTTTTCAGGCATCCCTTAACGGCAGGAGTTGTCCTAGGCATTTGCTTCTAACTTCAGATCGGTGGGGAATACGCACGAGGGTGAGGATGACGAAATGCTGGTCAGGTGGGTTATTTTGAAAGTCAAACCCCTTCGTGCCGATTTAAATCTCCCGCCATTCCTTACGGGGCCTGTTGAAATAATAAGGGTGAACATTTTTTTTTACCCCGTGTCAATGGATTTTGGGAAATTTTTTTGGGTCTTTGGTCACCTTAGAAATTTTGGGGGGTTATGTGGGAGGGGGGGCACGCATCCGAGGTCTGTCCTGGATAACGTGATTATTTGGGAATCGGCTGGGCGGGAAGTGCAGCAGAATCACGGATGCTAATCTTGGAGGCTGGGTCTTAGGGTACATTGATATATTGCCCAACGACAGAGCAGCGTTCGGTGTGAATGGCCGACTTGCCCTGGGAGTCTATACCTATAGCGACGATTGTAGTCAACATGAGAATCCACGTAGTTGGCAAGAATCCCAATAGCCACTGGAGAGACAGTGATTAGGAGGAATCGTTATCGCTGTCCGATGTTATCGTAGTGACTGGTACTAGTAACGGAAGTGTATTTCAGTATCCGTGACCTTGCGTCGTTTAAGCGTATCGTTCGGCTCAATTAATCTTAATGAATATTTTTTTTCGAATCGAGGCAAACAAGGACACGGGCTTAAGGGCAAGCGGTTTTTTTAACGAACGGTCGCGATTACTCGTGTCACGTTGTTACGTAACCTCATGCTATTCGCTGTCGACATCCACCATGGTAAATCCTGAAAATTTTCATGGATTGTTTGAGGCATTTCTTTTTGGAAGCTTTATCTCACAGTTTTTTTTTATCAAATTTGGAATCGATGCTCTTTTTCCTGTTTTTTTTTTTTAACAAAAATTCAAATTGCCACTGTAACTATTCTAAAAATTCATAACCGGATAACCCTGTGTGCCATTGATCAGTTTATTAACTAATTTCACACTCAATTTGTAAGCGAAACGAAAACCGTGCAAATTTCAATAAAATTCCCAATACCCAATTCTCGTCCGATTCCCGATTTCTTGCAATTTATATAAATTCATTTTACAAAAAATTCTATCGACCTTCTTTCAAAATCTTATATATTCGTACGCACAAACAATTAATTATTTACGATATATGTAATTGGGTGATAATAATTTTTTTTTGCAAAACACTCCGATCCATACATCCACGCTACGTATAAACGTGCTGCGTATTAATATAGTAAACATGATAAGTGGCATAAAGTGGAATTAAAGGGAAAAAAAAAAAATGGACACATTGAAAATACCTCGTTCGATGCTATTCGTGGGATGACGTGCATCTTACGTCACGACGAGGTCGAGATACCATTCGCTGATTGGCTCTCGTTCGAGATACCACCAGATTAGCTATCTCCCGTTGATGATCTCCTGACCCCACGCTTCGAGTCCTCCTGCACCCCAGCATCATCGTCATTGTCACCATTGGCCACCTTCATTATTATTATTTTCCACAATATTCGCTACAATTAATTTTGTGTCCCCCATTTTTATTCCCATCTCTGGAAATTCTCGAATTTCAACTAAAAATCAAATCTGCTTCTTGCCCCGTAATAATTATCATTGCTGAAAATATCAAAAGCGTCGTTCGACTCGTTAAATAAGATGCTTTCAATAAAATCTCCCCCTCGTTTCTAATCTCCTTCTTCCTCCATAGATTCTCCCAATCGTGATCGTCCTTAATAAATTGACACCCAGTATTTCTTACGCCATACATCATCGTTCTTCGGTCAAGTTTCGAAATTTCAGAGCTGCGTGTACCAATACGATGGAGGATGCTGGGGGGAGGGGATGCACTTAAATAATCGAAGGTACATATCAAATTTCCATGAACTACGGGCAATGAGCCATAATGTATAATAAGACGTGAGTCTGACTGGTCCTCCTCCTCCCCCCGTGTACCAAAGTCATCATTCAACCAAGATTACGAACCGCACAAACCGCATCGTCGATAAGATGAACTCCGAGAGTCAGCCTGATTAACGAAGTCCGCGAGAGGTATGACAGCTCGAAGATAATTTTCGTTTTTTATCAATTTTTTATGATAACAAAAAAAATATATCGAAAGTGGATTTTCGAAAAAAAAAAATTTGACGAAATTCGGACGAACGTTTGGGGCGAGGGGTTGATTAGGCGTTGATATCGAAACTTTTGCTCTTTAAATTCTTTGCTAATTGTACCCCCGTACGAGGCACGTGCCCCAACCATATGGGGGGCTTGTTCGCTCGGCAGGAACCCCTTGGGCTATTCGATCTCCCCTGATTAGCTGGGTACGAGGACTGACGACTCCCCCCCGCCCCCCGCCCCCCCCCCTTATCCCCTGTAACTTACTGATACCATCATGGGTGTGGCTTGTCCGTGTCCTCTGTGTGTTGTTTCTCGATTATCCTACCGTGCGCTGGGGTGGTGCAACGAGGTGGTAAAGGAGCACAGAGATTGCGATAAGCACAAACCGTTTGCCAACACACCTGACTGCAACTGGAGATTGCTACGCGATACTTACCAGACCGCATCTGCTATTATGCAGACGTATTTACGGATGACTTTTTGCTCTCAGCTACTTGGGACTTCGTGTTACGTTCGAGGCTTTTTATTAGATTAGGCGCGCACGTCGGACGCGTATGCACTTTTCGTTTTCTTTGTCGCGTATGAAATTTTTGTACGAGGATTTACTTTTGTTTGAAAATTTTGTTGGATTGGCGATTCTCTGTTGCGAGGATTTCTTTTTGTATGACAAAAGTTTATTCAGGGGATGAAATTTTGTAGACTCGTAATTTTGTTGCACGAGAAGAATAGTCCGTTGGATGGGTGACCACGCGGTGAATGTAAAAGCGCGGTAAATTCAAATCGTACGAATGGGCTCGATTGAAAATTGGTGTCGTACTAGAAACATAAATGCGATTGCTTAATCAATTAATGGACTGTCAGCGAATTTTGCTTGACTTTCGCAATTTTTTTTTTTTTTTTTTTTTTTTTTTTTACATAAGCATACGTCGACGGCACTTCGGCGTCTCTCGCGCGATTGCCCAAACTTCCAATCGCTGACTGGCCGAGATTCGGAGTCTTTGTCGAAGCGAAACTCCCTCGCGTCCTTACTGGAATAAAAGGCGTGAAGACGCGATACGAGAAAAGAAGACGAATAACCGTGCGCGCGTATCTGTTTTCCCCTGGACGTTAAAGGCTAGGACGTTACTTATTCTCCCTTTGCCTGGACGTGATGTCACTCGGCGATCGTATTTCGCTTATCGGGGCTGAATAACTCTTCCTCCTGGTACCTCGTGCTCTTTCAGGAACTTCAAGGAAATCCTGTGGTTCGCGCTTCGGGTGCGCGTCACTCTCATCACGATTTTCATCTTTTACTTTTATTCACCTTTTTTTTTTCGATAAACCTTTCGAGATACGTTTTCGTTTATTTCCCTGTGGCCTCCGGACGCGTTTGCTCGCAGGGCAATTACGTAATGCGAGATCGGACGAGGCTCCGTCTCTCCCATAATTTGTTTGCAGCATTAAAAAAAAAAAAACATACTTCTGTTGTGACAACTCGCCGAGCCACTCTGGCCGTCTAGGTGTTTTGATAACATCCGCTGCGAATTGGCTGCAGGTTGGATCTAGGCCACGGCAAAATTTTACGCTGACTCTATTCGTTGCCACGTAAATTTTATTTCGGATTTTCAATCGATACGTACGCGCACGCCCTTCGTCGACGTGTCTGTCGGCGTTGTCGTTAAAAAAATTTGATTTTTTAATAATTTCAATTTTTTTTTTTTTTTTTTTTTTTTTTTTTCATGCGCTTCAACACGGGACTCGATCGATGCGCGTAGGCGCTGCTTTAATTGGAGCGAATATAGTAAACTCGATGGTGGGGGGAACAGAGTCGTCATCGTTCGACGTCCATTGCTATGTCGTTACGTAGTGGCGTTATTGATTACTCGTAGCTCTGATTTATTTTATTATACACTCTTGTACGTCAATCTTATAAACAAAAGGACCAACTAGGCCTTATCAGGCTTATCAGCTTGGCGACCGGTAAACGGATCTCGATAGATTATACAGTGCTATTAACGCGATAAAATTTATTTCGTCTAGATAGACAGCGCACAATATTTATTTTTCGTGCGATTAATTTTTCGTTCGATTGCCAATCCTGTCTCGATATATCGATCGATCGAGAATTAATAACGAGATTATCGATCGGTCCATTGGACGTTACGTCGGTTAGAGAGAAATCGGAAGAATCTTACTCGGTTACCGATAAAATTTAATTAGGAATTTATAAAAAAGTTTTTTTCTGCCAAAATTTTTTTTAATTTTACCTTTTTCGTACTATTTCCGTCTGTATTTTTTTAAATTGATTATCCTCAACTTCCTTAATTATTCTTGACCGATCTTTACTACTGGTTGACGTTATCGTGACCTTTTTTTAATTTAATCGTGAACATTTTTTTTTTTAATCCTAGTCTCGTGCCAGTGTCTTTTATCTATCTTTCTCTCCGTCCGTTCTCTCCCTTTCTTCCTCCTCCTCCTCCTCCCCCCTACCCCCTCCCCGACCCCCCTAGTCCTCCTGCCGTCGTACGTACAAGGGAGTACTCGACTGGTATCGGTGTCCAGTTACGTTCAGTTCCAGTTACACGTGCCTCGAGCATCGAACCATACGATACTTGGTACCCAGTCGCCTGCTGCAGGCAACTGCGTTTTCTGCCCTTTGGGCGGGTTTACACGGGGATAGGTTGTATCGAGGTACCACGGTAGCAGGATATGCAATGATACGAATTAATTGAAATTTCGCTGACAGAGTTTTTATTCATTAAGAAAAAAAATTATGATAGCACCATTTTCTATTATCAATAAACAATCACGAAGCCCAGCATCATTTATTATTTATTTATCTGGACCGATACCAAGTACGTTGCGAGAGGCCTGAGTTTATCCGGAGGCCTAATTGGTTTTTTTTCTTTTTGGAATTATGCTAAAATTTCATAACCCCCAACCAGCGTGGGGGGTATGACGTACAACATTTTTTTTTTTTTTTGGTTATTTATAAGATAATAAGATTTTTTGTTATCAATTTCGAGATTTCGAATGGGAACGTTTCTTTTTTTCCGCGCGGCAGAGATGTCGCCGAGAGGGAGCCGCGATTGCGTGATAATTTCATCGAACGTAAGACACGTTCTACGAAAGAATAACAGGGTAAATTAAACGGAGGAGCCACCGGTCCTCGAGTTTCCACGGAGTCTCAACACCTTCGTAATGTTTCGTCCTGACGCGCGTGACAGAAACCAAATGGCAGTTATGCAAATAAGGTCTCGGCTTATTATTCGAAAGGTTATGTTCCGGCCAGGACGCACGCACTCGAGACTGCCTGCCTGAAATATTCGTAATCTAAAGTTACCAAATTGACCTCGGTGGGTTCCTTATCGTCTTAAACAGCGACAGGTTCTGCTTAGTCCTCGAGCTCTCTGTTTGTGCCTCGGAGGATTCCGAGAACGTCGGCTGCGGTGTGTTCGTGCGCCGATGTGCCTCAGGGTCAATCAGGGCCAATCGGGAGGAACGAGAGATCGGTGCCGATCGATCCGAGCTTCTATCGGAGGTTAGGATTGCCGGTGGCTGGTATTCTCTTAGAACTGGCGACGATCTGTTACTTACCTGTATATTTTTTTAAGTATTTAATATCGAGTTTGATTCACTCCGGTCGTGCTATCATTTCGTGCAGGGTTCACGCGTGACACTTTTTACCGTACGTATGCTCGATCCGGTGCTATTGTTCAGTTCCGATGAAGTCGCTGGTCATCGGTCACCAGAATCGTCATTACCTGGATTTTAATCGAGATATACGATTCTGATTATCCGATCGATAATTTATATTGTAATTCGAGTGTATATGTTTATATATATATATATATATATTCGTTGGTATCGTATGTGGAATATAGTGGAATTATGTGCTACAGTGTAGGTAAGTTTAAAGGAGAAAAAAAATATTTTCTTTTATAGTTAACAACTTCAGCACGGAGTTACCAGCCGATTGCATGAGCACGCCCGTCAAGGAACTGAACTCTTCGGTTAGGAGCGTCAGCCGGAAGAGACAGTATCATCACATGTCAACGTCATCGCATTACGACAACAATCACACGCCCAGCAAAGTGCCGGCCTTGATTCACTCGACGAGCTCGTCCCACGTGGGTCATCATCCCTTGGAGGAGCCGAAGGGTTCCTCGACGCCGGATACCCTGCAGATCGCGACGAACGGCAGCGTCTCCACGTCCAGTGCGCCTTCGACGCCTACCGCCGCGACGGACACCACCGTGGCTGTAATTGGTTCCAGCAACAATCCGACCTCCTCGACGGCGACGAAGCCACCGTTCAGCTACGTAGCTCTGATAGCCATGGCTATCGAGCAAAGCGCGGAAAAGCGCGCCACCCTGAGCGAGATCTACGCGTACATCACCGAGAAGTTTCCATACTTCGAGAAGAACAAGAAGGGCTGGCAGAACTCGATACGTCACAATCTTTCGCTCAACGAGTGCTTCGTGAAGATCCCGCGAGAGGGCGGCGCCGACCGCAAGGGAAATTACTGGACGCTCGGTAGGTCACTGTCCGGGGAATCCCCGGTCTCGATGGAATCCTCCTGGGAAGGGTAGACCTTTGAATATTCATGCGCTTTCGACGAACCTTGCAGATCCGCGGCACAACAATATGTTCGAGAATGGAAATTACAGAAGACGAAGACGCATGAAGCGTTCCTACAGAACGACGCCTTATCACAAAACATTGTTCAGCGACGCCTTTCCGTCGCCCCACGTTCATCTCGGAGCAACGAGGAATCTCTTTGCGCCGCCGCCGCCATCTTATCCTCACGCTTACAATAGATACGAGTCAAGGTAACGATTTTATTTGGTATTCATTTTTTGTTAGCTGGATATCAGAGATGCTGTGCTTTTCTTTATTTATTTATTTATTCTATGCTCTTATTCGTTCTCGTTGCAGTCCCGCCTGGAGTCTTCAGCAATCGCAGCTACCGTACAGTCCCTGCCAGGCCAATCTCAATGTAATTAGTTGAACTTATTCCTAGGAAGACTTTCGACTCGTCGAGAGTCTTCGAATTTTTAAATATCCCCTGTACAAGCTTGCACTTCTCTTCTCGCAACTCAGGCGCCGTATCGTATGTTGCAGCTTCAGCCACAGCTGCAACCAGTGCAGTCTATGCAGATCTCGACCATGAACGGTTACAGCCAACTCAGCACCTCGCTAGGTGAGTACTTTATCTGATCCCGAAGACAGTCTTTCCTTATTCGAAGGACCATCGACGATATGACAAAGCTTCTCAAGGCAATTACCTGGACATTCCAGGTGGCCCTACGAGTTCTCCAGGATCTGTAGGCGGCGGTTCGTTCAGTAGCAGCTTTCAAGCTTGCGGAAGGAGACACGATTCCGCCATGTTGTCTGACACCATGCCGAGATACTCATATTGGTCCGACGGTGGGTTACATTTTTTTTTCCTATTAGATTTTGTCATTTCATTTTTTTTCATTTATTCATTTTCTTTCTTGCTCGCACTTTGCTCGAGTGCATCGGTATTTTGTCTGAGAATCTTGTCCTTGTCGAAATCAAAAGAAAACGTAATTACATGTCACGAGACGAAGAGAAGCAGTACCTACATCTTATGCAATGCGAGTCCCGCGTTCAGAAATCAAGATCGGATCGAGACCTATGATCGATCGCCGTGAATAATTCAAATTAATGAGAACGTCACGGCGCGACGCCCGTTCACTCGCGTCGCGACGGCGAATAATTGCGTGTCGATTGGCACCTTCAATTAATACATATGAAAAATAAGAGAAATCATTAGAACGTATTCCTTGTATATTTTGGATGATTTCTTCATTCGTCCCTTTTTGTTGTATACAGTGAGCGTCAAGGAGGAGCCCGGTAGTAACACGATGACGTCAGGTGGCGTCGGGACGGTTAGCTCCATCATGGTAAGACCCTCGACGACGTCCAGCGTCTCTTCGACGGGTTTTCCAGGCGTCGATTTTCAATCCCTTTCCAAGTATTCCCTGTGAACTGCGTCAAGCTTCTATCGACGTTACCATCGCCATCCGCCATTTTGATTTCACGCAGCATCCCCCGTTACGGATCAATTCTTATCGGAACACTTGTACTTCTTGGAACAGGACGGTTTCTTAAGCAAGGGCTCCTGGTGACGATCCTGTTGCTTTCCGGATTCACGAGAGTCCACGAGAGTCAACTCCTGCTGATCAAACTCTTACGATCGATAAGCTTTTATTATCCATCGGACAACGTAATCGATTCTTTGACGATGATTATATGCGCTCTAAGCCTTATCTCAGGATTTACCTGAATCTCTAAATATTATTTCGATCGGCTACGACTACGAGACTTCGTCCCGTTCGATTGAGACTCGCTTATATACAGAATTATTCGTGATAAACGTACCGCCTGAAGTTAGCCCCTCTCCATTTGATTTTTCTGTGCGCTAGAACCAACTTCAGGCGGTGCGCTTCCCGTGAACAACCGTATACATATGTATGCATACATAACTAGTGAATTATTCTGAAGTATCAATCGACTTCACTTTATCCAAATGACTACCAAACTGAGATAGGGTTACGCTTATGGAAAATCAAAATGAAATTTGAGATAATAAACAATAATAGTCATTTAAAAAAAAAAGACCCCGTAGGTTTTTACATTGGAATGTATTGTTTGACTGTTAGACAGTATTCGATCCGTTCCCTTCGAGTCTCCATGCTGATTTGTAATGGCCTTGTCTCGAGCATGGGATTCGCGGGTCAAGGAATAAAGCGCGTTATCGTTACACAATCAAGAATAATAATAATAATAATAAAACGAAATAATTCTTTAAAAAACGTTGCGATTCCTTTAAAGCGTACGCATAGGATATGAAAGTGAAAGAAAAAAAAAAAAAATCGTTATGCCTCTACGTCCTCGAAGAATCTTAACGTTACAAGAATGACAGTGTCCACTTAAAAGGAAGACATCGAACTCCCTCGTACTGTGCGAACGCACCTTTATTCGCGTATGCGAGACACAGATAATCATTGTAATGTCAGTAACATCAATGTATATGTATATCGTTAAGTAAAATTGACACATTACAAGTACGTTAAGTTTACGGTTTAAGTTAATTGTTCAATGAATCTTCGTCAAGATAAATTCCGTATGATAAAATAAAAAGAACGCGACGATCGAACGAATAATCGATAACGGACAGAATGGTACTATCTTTCTTTTTCTTTTCTAATTGTATTTCTCGACTTTGCCGCACCGTGAGAATCATGCGATTGGGCAGCTACTCGCAAACACTGTACACGTATCATAAACACACAGAAAAGCAACACGTGTAATACAATGATAAAGATAGTGATAAGGGTATCGAATAAATTTCAGTTATTTATCGTCAACTTACGGTGTTATCCCCTTTACTCTTTGTCCCGCTTTGATCCGATAGTAATTGTAATTAATTATTTACAGGGCTCAGTAGCACCGTGGATTATAGATATAGACTAATATAGTACAGAGTAATATAAAATGGCGGAAACTACTCTCCCGGAAACCGCAGTCTCTGGTACCCAGGACAGGCGACTCGCGTGGCAAACCGGAAAATCAAATCTCCAGGCTCCGCCTATCATTTGCTACGCGAATGGGACCTGCCATGGCGGGACCAATGGGCGTGAATGTTAGTAAAAGCGTGTTTAGCAAACACGCGGAGTCGTAAAGTTTATATCCACGATAAACGAGGAGTGCCAGGCTTCCTGCGTTAACGCGACGCCTGCGTCGGGACGCACGGCATCCGCCAATAGCGCCGTCACGTTACACGCGTGGGACAGTAAGGCTTGGACATGCGTAGAAATTTTGTTATAATATCCCATTTCTATGTTCACGTCACTCGAGGAGATACCCAAGAAAGTCTCATGGAAACACGATTCTTCATAGCCAACGGTGGCCCAAGAAATTGTGTAACTGAAAAAAAGAATTTTTTCATAAATGAAAAAAATCCATTGGATTATATATTTGTTTTCAAAATTTTTATTTTACCTAAGATATTCTAGAGTATACCCGTAGTATAGCTACTGTCGGACCAAGGAAGCCAGACTGCGTCGAGCCTGGCGATAAATCATGCATCGGACATGCGATTGCAGCTTGTTCCACCGTCAAAGAAAGTGGTACACGATTGAGCACGTATTCTTGCGCTACGATAAAGTTTTAAAGATTTTGCTTGACCTTGATTAAATTTATTTATTAAAACGTTATCCGGTGCCATCAGTCTGATCAGGCGATAGAAATCGTTGAATGAAAGAAATGAGAATTGTATCTTGAGATGGCGAAGAATCGAATTGAGTAGCTGGTGAATAATTAGTGGAGGGGATTAGTGAATACGAAACAGAGTGTATAGGAGTACATGAAAATATATGAGAGTATATATGAATGTACCAGGGGGACGAGGGAGGAACCTGTGGAAGGGAGTAGGTCTGGTTGCCAAAGCTCCACCCACGTAGGAACATTCAGTGACTCTCAATTTGTTCCGTTATCAATGTGATTTAAGAAATTAATTGACATTCTTTTGTTTAAAATCTGATTGATCGGTTTGAACAGGTAAACTAGGTAACGGTGCAGGACGAGCAGTGCTGACTATGAAACAATATCAGAAATGAAAGATAAAAGATAAACTTTCTTTGTGAATCAATTTGATTGAATAATATTTTATTACTTCATCTACCTATTGCATATACAAACCAAAGATGCCATGTGTCACGCTTTTTTATTCCCTTTGATAATCAATAGGAGAAACAATCATCAGCCCTTATCCAGTCATGTGGCATCTGAGAGGCTACTTGAGCTATAGGTAAATACTTCATATAAAAATCACACATGAGGTTGATCCAAAAACGTATTTTGGACATAAGATGCACAGTAAACCGAAACTCTTACTAAATCTGTTTGAAACTCTTATCCTTGAGATAATATCAGGAAGTATTACTTATCCATATATATTATTTATCCATAGGATTCCTTGTACCCGTCAGATAACATACGAGCGGATAGATAATCAAACCAGATAAAAGAATCCTTTAGCTTCTGATAACGAGAACGTAATTCATAGTGAATTTCCATGAAGCGTAACCGGAGCCCGTGGCAGACGTGCACTTATGAGCGATGGTTTCCTAAAAACGCAGGACACACAAACAGCGGTAATAACGAATTCCTTAAAGAAAGAGAATCCACTCCTCCGAAAGGATTCGTCGGGGACGTTTTCTCAGAATGTTATTTTCGAATTTCCTCTAATTGTTTGATAGGCGCACCACTCTCAACATAAACATAAGATATAGTCGAGCCCTGCACAAATATACACGTTAATCTTCACGTCCATCCCCATAGCCATATCCAAATCAAAAAGTAAACTCTTGGTAAGCCCATTAAATGCCCGGCAAACACTTAACGGACAGTCCTCACCATTCTTTTTTATTCCTTCTCCTTTCTCTCTCTCTCTCTCTCTCTTTCTCGAGCTCAATCCTCCATTTACATTGAGCTCTCCTTCAGGAGTTGAAAAGATTTATCCCGTTTACAGCCTGTCGTCGATTCCTGCCAGATAGATCCTAAAAAAAAAAAAGAAAGCCTTATAGTACCGACACTATGTATACTGTAAATAATCAGTGTTAGAAGGACGCCAAGGAAGCTTACTGTGAATTCCACTTTCATTGTATTCGAATTGAATTGTCCCCTTCGATGATAACGATAACTGCTATAAATGATCTATAATAAGACGGAGGATTATTGTACGGTGGTCGTAAGGAATTAAAATTAGAACGAGGAACGTACGTAAGAGACTCGAGTGATCGTGAAGTGGAGGAGGATGGACAGATGGACGTTGACGAAGAGGGAAGAGGAGGGAAGAAGCGAAGGTGAAGCACGAAGCGCTGACTGACGCTCGACAGCTGACTGGTGTCTTGTGTCTAAAACAATTCAATGTCTAGGATGATGACAGAGTCGAGTTATTTCGCAACTGAAAATAATTCGTGCAATCAAATATTATTATTTAAAAATGAAAAAATATACGCTGAAACTAACCGTTAAGCGAATCCCAATTTCTAACCGAAAAGACTCCGATCCGCGGTGTCATCAGAACGTGCTGGTTTATTCCGGTTGGTCGACAGGCATGTGTGTTACTTGAGTGAGCATGCACGTTCGCGTCTGCATATGTGGAAAACGGTGCGTGTCAAGGGGTAGAAGGCGGAGGTGACGTATAGCGACAGGCAAAGCAGGCGTGCCGACCGTTTAGGCGACTATTAGCAGCCACGGGATTCCACACGTGCGCCTGACTCGCACCGAAGACATCGTCGGTGAGATCCATTCGAGTATTTTCTTTTGCTTTCTTTAGCTTAAAATCCTCCCTGTTTCTTATTTTCTTCCTATTTCCCTTCTTCGCGCGTTCTTAGCCCTTTTTGGGTTTGGAGGTGTTAATGGCAATTGGCCCTCGGGCATCCCCGGAGAATTGGCATCGTACCGGGTATGTTTGGAATTGAAATTGAACACTGGGACGTTAGAAGCGACGATTAAGACTTTCCTTGAGTGAAAGGGTCATGGATCAGCGCCACGTGAATTCGTTCTGAATGACAATCTGTTCGGACTGTCTGTAGAGGTTAACAGGGTTACTCTATGAATTTTTGACATATTAAATATCAACGATTGATTCTACGACGCATCTGTGTGTTTAGGAGTTTTAGAGGGAAAAGGAAATCATAAATTAAATGCTAGTTACCTAATATCAGTGGCTACTCGGATACGACGAATGGCCTGAGTGGAGGTTATGTTTCGAAAGCTGTCAGCTGGCTGTCGTAACGACAACTGAAATCAGGGAGACGCTATTCAATGTTTCGAAATCATAAAACGACGCAGCCTAGACGAGGATGAGGCACAGTTTGTCTCAGCCGAGTGGACAGAAAATAGTGGGACTGATACCGGCTATAAAATTTTCGACATCGGAGACATCAGAACTCTCTGTCGCGTAACACAGGCAACTATTAGTAGAACGATCCGTCTGATTTCCAGCAGACTACACGAGAACAGTCAGGTAACCCTAAAAAGTTAATCAAAATCGAGTGCACTGATAGCTGTTATTTAAAAAAAGCATACTTCGAGTAAAGCGGTGAAACGAGGCGTAGCAGGAAGAGGAAGACGAAGTCGCGGGTGGCGTCGAGCATCGTCGTTACGCAGCGGCCATTCGCTCGTCGTCAGCTATCCACATCTCATGGTGTCACCTAGAATCAGTTAATTATACCGGGAAGATCTCTCGGGACCCGGTGCTGCTCTTATTAATCTCTTTCTCGGCGCAGTCGACGAGGCTGCGCGCAATGACGTGGGCAATTTGTAGCTGAGTGTCAACGAAGCTATTTCTATTTTTGAGCGAGCGGGCGTGCAGGGTGTAAAAGAGTGAGATACGAAGATGAACTTTCCCTCTCGCTCTCGCTTCAGCCTTACTCTCAATTTTATTTTCTCCGACCGTTACACCACCGTGCGTTTTCGTCGGCTGTTTCTCCTCCGAGACGAGTGACGCGCCACTTGTACGCGGCTACCCCGTAAATTCGCATTCGCGACAGCCAGTCTCCTCGTGGCTTCGTTTTATCTTTTTGAATTTTCCCGCGGATTTTAACGACGCTCGTAAAGCATATCGAACGTCGCGATACGGCGACAGAGACCGTTTAAGCAATTAATTAGTACAATTAAACAGCCAACTCTCGTCCGTCAACGATTATACTCTTTTTTAACATCACTTCCGGAATGATTCTTTGTACAAGCGACGGCCAGAAATTCCACGAGTGTTTACTATCTGGTATCCGTGCGATTCTCAGAATGAAGAAATACTAATTGATCTCGCGATTGTGTTGCTTCGATAGCTTCGGGAAAGGCTTTATATAGTACAAAGCCTTTTGTATACGACCGTCCACGTCATCCTGAGCACTTGGATTAAATTCAAGTTCGCACCTGTGTTTGATAAGCGAATCCGAGCGCATCAGCAATGAAGTCATTGCTCAGGTAGTGAGTCACGCTACAAGGTATAATATAAATTCTTCAAACCTCCTTTATATCCTCCTACCGACATCTTTCGCTCCCTCAAGAATAAGACTGCTGACGGAGCTCCTCGTTGCCAGGAGTTACGTCTTAACTTCGTTCAAAGAGGTCGCCTTGTATTTTCTGCATCGCCAAGCAAACCAAGTACACGTAACCATTGTTAACGTGTTGCGCTCATTTCCTTCTTCGTGCCGCGACCGCCCCGCGAATCCTCTCCTTGGTGCATTATTAATGAACATATTTTGCCAGGGTACAATGCGCCCTGAAGCACGTACCGCCCGTGCTAACTGCTCTGTTTTCCTGCTTCGCTAGTTCCTGAGCCAGCACCGTTATATCCCGGACTTCTATTTGCTGCATGAATTTCCATTTCTTTCTTTTTTCATACTACTTTTCCGTTCACGACCTACTCACCATTATGATATTCACAAAACGGTTATGATCCATTGCGACCAATTCCTTTATTCGAAATTCTTTTTTTTTTTTTCAAGCTTGCATATGCTATGCACTTTGCTACATTATTTCTTTTTTTCTTTAAGAACCCTTAGCGTTTAGTGGACGTGCAGGAACCAGTGGATGGGATTTAGCAACACGGTAGGTAAATGCTGTAGAGGAGACCTGCGAGCCCCCTGAAGATGTTTGCCAAACAGACATGCAGCGTAATCCTGTTAAATATTATTTTACAAACAGGCAGGTGTATCTGTTACAGCGGGACGATGTGTTCAAAACACTTTAAAACTGCTTACCAACTAAATCACCCGGGATACGTCGCTCGACATTTACCCTCGCAGTGGTGCGCATGGGCGAGCTGTATCCTTCAGGCTTCAAAATGAATTTCGTCGATTCTCAGCACGACTGTCGTCGAACGTAATTCCTATCACCGACACTTCACACTCGTCGTATTATATTAACAATATATTTAACTCTTATTGTTCATCGTGTTAGCGTTCTCGTAACTTTTCATACATAATATTTATATGCGATATAAATTCTTGTGTATACAGGATTTCCTTTTTATTTTTAATACTTCGCTAATATTCGTCGCGGGAATGAATTGATCACGGCAGAATGAAGATGCCCCAAAAATGGCGTCCACTTATTCATCTCGACGGCGCTAATCCTCCTCGCCCAGAAGATCCTCGTCGATATTTATACCCTGAAAACATAATTTAAAAAGTGTCAGATTAGTGGTTGCATCTTTCAACGAGAAATATCAAATTTTGATGGCCGATAGGAGAATAAGTTGGGTGGAAGGGGAGAGGGGGGGATCGACGAATTGTCTCAGGGCGTCGATAAAAATTGGTTCGTATCCCGCCCTTCCCCCCTCCCCCTGGATATTTATTTTCACTAGGGGAGAAAATCCAAGAAACGTCCAAACGAAGAAAAAGGATCTTTTAATTAGCTAAGAGGAATTTTATGTGAACATTTTTAAAAATTCAGCATCGTTTACTTGTTAGGCCATTACAAGTAGCTACAGAAGTTGCTACTCGGAACCCGATACGTGTCAGCATACGTGTGTTCCGAAATAGTAGCATATATGCGTCATAAAAATCAGCAGCGTATCATTATGAGTGCGGCATGAAACTGATACAAGCGAGAGTAAAAAAGAAACGTGGAAGCCGTGCACGAGAGAGTCAACGAAGGGGAATAGAAGAGGAAAGTAAGAGAAGCGGTCCTCAATTTTTCTCCGAGCTTCTGCAAGACCCTCGGTTTGTTTACGGGACGGCAGTCACGCTGTATTTTGTTTACAGCCTTGTTGCCATAACAACCCACTCCCAAGTCATAGACGGGGGGGGTCTCTGGGTCTCTGACCATTTCTATGTTTTGTCACGCCCCGTATCCTGCTTTTACCTCGAGCTTCCTCATTAAGCAAAACCATCGTGCGGATACTTAAACTTGCCTGGTACAGAGTGAGATGACTGTGCTCCAATTAAAAAAAAAAATATCGATTTCCACTATTGTCAAGCGTAAAAAAAAATTGAGTATCGATAGGCTGACTTTGAGCTTTTCAGTCTAGCGAGTCCTTAAATTATTATATTCTTTCTAATACGAGTGAATTATTGATATTTATCAATTACAAGTTCAAGCTATTGCGTTCACGATTGACTTCAACGTGTATCGACTGTACAGTCAACGTGTAGGATTGTGCCATGGGGTGCACCTTTCTCTACTGCCGGGCACAACGTGTTTTAGTAATACAACACCCTTCTAGAATTACCCGTATGTATTTAAGGGTATTAAGGCATCGTCTAATTGCAGCCTCTTGGCTCTTTCTCTCCTTCTCGCGTTCTCCCGTTCTCCGTGCTTCACGCGCTCTCTTAATCCACGATATTTCATTCACTTCGGTGCTCAAGGGTCACAGCCACTGGGTATTGCATACAGAGGAGGGACAAGTCGAGAGGGTCGAACGCGGTAGGCGACTTAACGTGTGTTACTAATTCATTGAAACGACATTTATAACTAAAAATCAACCGCAGGACAAATTGTTTCAGTCATGCGCTCGCAATCGGCTCCGCAGCTCCTGCTGTGACGGAGTTATTACGCGCAACTGCCGCTAATGGCGTTTCAATGCACTCGGCCATTGTTGTTCGCCGGTCAGCAATACCGGATGACAAACTTACATCCGTTTCAGGAAAACATTGGCATGCCAGCGTGCAAAAGAGCAAAATGAATAACTTATTTTAATGCGTCTTGACAACCATTCTTTTCTTTTTCAATAGCGAGCACTGCCCTCGAAATTTGAGCAACGTTGCGTACATATTTTTTGGGTTAATTATTTAAAAATCAATCGCTTCGCGACAACTCGTCAACTTACTGATGTATCGATATTTTCATCGAGCTCCAAATCCATTTCTAAATCGTCATCCTCCATGGTCAGAGGCCGCAAGCTACTCGTCTGCTTTATTGACTTCTCGGGCATCGAGGCCTTTGACGCAGTATGCAATGGCGCCACCGGCGTATCAATATTTAAATCCTGCAGTCTGTTCGTCACCAAATCGTCCGACGAAGACGCGGCAACATTGTCGTGGGGAACTCCCGGCAACGGCGAATCCTTGTAGACGAACGTTCCAGACTGTTCGGCAGCCATCATCTCCTCGAATGGTTTACGCTCGGTGTTCGGCTGCAACGTTAAACAAAAAGTGTAATTAGAGACAGAAGAAAAGGGCAGGAGGTTCGGTTGCTTCCTTGTAAAATGAGTAATAGAATAGCCAACAGGTCCCCGTGTTGTCAGTGCGAGCATGTATTATTTGTCTTTTGTACTGAATTGTTTTCTAAACAGCCGATAGTCTGGGATAACAAATAACCGGCGGAGTAGGAGACGAAGGACCAGGTACGAGGAGCGACGGTGGCGCTCTGAAAAAGAAAAATAGGAACTAAACGATTTTCTGCGACTTCCGGTCGATAAGGTGCGATAACGGCCGGTTGCTTATCATTAACAATACGTGATCCGGTAGTATATAATCCTTTACAATGTGGTTATGAGCACCCAATGGAAATATTATTTACTGGCGCTCCGGCAAATTGTTACTGCCATTACGGCTGGGTACAGATATTGCTGTATGATTGCTACACCGAATGGATTGGTCTCGCCGAGATGATTTGCACTACATAAATACAATATCAGTTTATTGTTGCGCAATCATCATAAAGCTCCTAGCTGCCTGTTTCTACTTGGGTAGGGCCTAGCCGATATCAAGACATTTCTCATACAGAAGCTGGATTCGTTCTGGGGTCTTACAAGGATTCCAGTCGGTTTCACGTTTCTCTCTCGAGCCGTGGCGAAAATCGTAGAAAGCTAGAAAATAAAGCGTCGATTCGTTTCTTTTTTATTTCCTTTTTCCCTGCTGTACGCTACCACCTACTGAATTTGTGGCGTCCGATGCAACTTGGGTGGATGAAGATCCATGATACGGTTGACTAATTGTTTTCAGAGCCAAGTCCGTCCTGAGATTTATTGGATACGATTTGTTCAACGTGTCATGGAGTTGGCGCTCTGAGCTCGGCCTTTATTTCGAGCCTGGTTCATGGTGTTGAGTAAATAGATAAGACAAATTTATGAGAATATACTGCCCTCGATCTGACGCAAGACACAAGTTTCGATGTTCATCGGAATAGAATGCTAGCAGCAGATATCAGCTTGTGGGTAGAGATATTAATCTTGGTTATTCTCAACAATAAATATCTCTTAGAATTCGTGAGGGGTGTAAACTGTCTTAAAGATTCTGGTGGTTCGTGTCATGTCTGGAGGTGCAGAGTTGGCCATTCAACTTTTTATTTTTGATTAATTGGTGAACAGTGTTCTAAATACTTATTTGACAATTTTATTCACGGTACCTATTAGTTATGTGTACCTACTGTAGGCGTAATTTTATATGGCGCTCAGACAATGTGTACGAGTCATGGTTCCCGAGTGGTTGAATTGATGGCTGTATTTTTTTTATTGCCAAGAGAGAAGAGATAAACGATTTTTGTCTTACCTTGACAGTGGGGTAAGCTGCTGCTGGTATTTTCTTCTTGTTTTCTTCCCTAAGAAACTGCTCGACCTTAAGAGCTTCTCTGTATCCAGGAAACAGATTTTCATACTGCTCAGGATCGGCCAGACTCTGTCCAGCTTTCTCGCTGACGGCCGATAACTTTTCTCTCCACAATTTGACAATGGAGGATATTTTGCTGGGTACATACGCCTGGGCAAAGAAAGCGGCTTCCGGGATTCTGTCAGTTTTTATCAGAATATCCAGACACGCGTCCACGTCGCCAAGAAGGAAGTTCGACAAGAAGGAGATATTGTTCTTGCCGGATTCGTCTGCAGCTGCACTCAGCGTCTCGATCATCTTCGCATTGCCTGTGCTGGTAGCCAGGAGCAACAAACCACCGAAGTCTTGGGCCTGCTGCAGGCATTCTTGGGTCAAACGTAATTTTCCTTTTTGTGTTGCTAGTGTCGCCAACTGACGCCACTTTTGTTGGCTGTTTGCTTCCTTTGCTAGAGAGTGGGCAGTCTTCAGATCTCCTAGAGCCAGGGCCAGTTCGAATCTGTGCTCAGGATCCGTCGAGACAGCCAGTGCTTGTTCCTTGAAGCCCTATTTAAAAGATGATGGACATGAGTCTAGGCTGATTTCGTCAACCTTGAACTAAATCGACTTACCTGTTTCTCCAAGAAGTGGGCGACTCTGGTACGATGTTCCTTCGGTACGGTTGGCAGCACCCGGTCAGCTGTCTCGAAATCTTTCCTCATAACGGCCGTCTGATATTCCAAAACTGAGAGAAGGAGTGAGTAGGAGACTACTGAGAGTTCTTTGTCACAAAGATAGAGTCTATTGTCCCTTGGTACATAACCAAGTAAATACATTGGTCTGTCCAAATGGGAGACGGTCACTACTTCACCACCAACGAAATAGTTCACTCGGTTAACACTGTTGGTGTAAATGAAACAGTCACCGACCCAAAGACCGGTCTTCACGACTTCGCTCATTTCCGCTACCATCTACAAAAGTTTTGTTATATCGTCAAACTCAGTAAGGATCAGAATATAACGCTTGTATAATGATACTTCGATGAAATATTGGGTTATGACAATTACCTCAAACGCGTCTTCAATGTCTTCAGCATTCTCTGCAGCATTTGCGACTGTGTCCGCGTGATACTTCAGAATAAAATATTGATCTGCCGTAGCCAAAGCCACAAGGCATGCATTTTCTGCCCAATAGACGTGTGTTGGCTGAATGTCAATGCGGCGAACGAGTTTCAGAGTATCCCAGTCAAAGAATGAGAGACCGGAGCCAGATGATACACCCAGCATAAAGCCACCGAAGATACCTAGGATGTGAAAGACTTGTTACGTAACATTGTAATATATTTAAGTGTTTTCTGGTTTGAAATCTTACCATCTGCACCGAAGTCAGGCTTGAAACTCTTCTTCTCCTTGAAATTCTTGAATACTTTTACTGTTGTAGTGCTCTCTCTGACAGCGTACTGACTAGAATCTGCAGCCCATACGAATTCTGATGCCTGACCGAATGCCTTGTTCCTCAGGGCCATAGCTGTGTATATGATATACTCCCCATCTCCACAGACAACCAAAAACCTTCCGTTTGGATTGTGCTGAATGGTTTGTGGATAGATTTCACAAGCGCCCATATCCTTTACGGTGAGAGGTAACCTCTCGCCATCTTGCGCTTCTTCACCCAGCGCTTTTAGATTAACTTGTTGGATCTCGCTGTGTCGGGCCCATACAATCTTTCCACCCATGGAATCCATAGAAACAGCTGGTTCTTCTCTGCCAACTTTCACCATGACGCTACCTTCGTCGTAACCGATGGCTACGTTGTTCGAACCACGCTTACAGGCGATTGTCCAGACCCTTTCGAAGCCATAGTTCAAGGAGGATTCCAATCGATAGGTACCGGCATGCCAGATCCTCACGGTACCGTCTTCAGAACCTGTCAAGACGATTGGCAGCTCTGGATGAAATGACACTGCGGAAATATTTTGCGTGTGTCCCTCCAGTGTTTGAACACATGTTTTATTTTGATAATCCCATATCTTCACGTATTTGTCATCTGCTCCTGATATCAGGTACGGCTTATCTCCACCATGGTAGTAATCTACACAGTTTACTCCTTTCTCGTGACCTTCAAGTGTGAAATTCGCAGTGGATGATCCGAGTTGCCATACTTTTACTGTTCGATCAAGGGAAGCACTTGCAAATGTATTATTATCTTTCGGATTAAATACGATTTGCATGACATAATGTGTGTGGCCCTCGAAGACTTGTTGACCGAGCCATGACTTTTCCCAATTCCATAGTTTTATCAACATGTCGTCTGCAAAATGAAATGATTTAGTGAGTTACCGCTAAATCTTTTGTAGAATGTAAGTTAAAGTAGAAAGGTTTATACGAACCACTACTGGTAAGAATAAATGGTTGCGTAGGATGTACAGCAATACATCGAACGTAGTCACTGTGTGCTTCAAAGGAGTGAACACGTTCTAGTGTATTATAATTAAATACTCTGACTTGCATATCATCTGAGCCAGTGACCACCCAATTTTTGCGAGGTACAAACTTGGCTGCTCTTACCGGTAGATCGCATACTTCGAAAGTTTTTACTAGAGTTTGTGTTTCGTGATTCCAAATATTCACATTGCCCTGGTACAGCGAACAGAGCATCCATGGTTCTGTCGGATGAAGATCGACACTCTTGACTCTGTCTGATCTCGCAGTCAATTTACGTTTAATATCCAGTCGCAGTGGCTGTAAGAGTAGCATAAATTTAAATCACCTGGGACACGCCACTGCAGTAAAAATATTTTGAGCAACATGACAGCACTAGTTACAAGTAAATAATATTACTCTTCTTTTGCTATCCTTGGATAAATTATAAAATACATAGATGCTATGCAATTAATGAGTAAAACATGTGTTATATCCACAAAGATATATTACATTGCATTACAGTAAGTGAAACACATGTAAACGCATATGTTATTATCGCCAAAAATCATAAGAAAATCCCGAAGTATATCAAGATGTACCATCATCAATCATTTTTGATTTTTAACTAAACTCCGAGTGGTTTTAAACTTTATGATGATCGGACTTCAAGAAATATGTTCCCAACAAAGTTTTGACGTGTCGGAGTAAGATTGTCACGTTCCATAAAACCCACATATTATGTTTGCGGTTTAATTCATTCAAAGATTAAACATGCAAACTCAAGCGCTTGATTTAAAGCACATACCATTTTTCACTATTTCGGCACAGATCTTCACTGACGTGGTTAAAAACTTTAATGAAAACGAGAGAACAGTCGACCTAAACAAGATACCGCTGCCCATCAAGTTAGGACGTGGCTGATGGCTCACGCGAATATGGCGCGCGCATCTAATGAAAGAGACAATATTTAAGCAATTACACGAGGTTTTTAGAGTTCGTTAAAATATTACAGATATTCATGAACCCCCATTACGATAACGGGACCCATGCAATATATTAAGATAAAGCTTTCCAGTAAATAAACTCCTATAATTAAAAAAGTGAAATGAATTTCTGTTTCCGTTGGTCAGAAAGACGCGCGACATAACCAATCGAGCAGCCTCAAGTAGCGCGATCTAGAAACATAAAGGCGGTTTATTTGATATTAAAGAAAAACCTATCTCTATTTTCGATTAAATTATATATATTTCCAAAGAAATATTGCTGATCTGTTTTCAATTTTATATGGCATAAATGAGCCGGTTAATTTTTGAAGTGTTCGCGAGCGTGAAATCGTTATATTATGAATGGCAACATTCCAGAATTATTATTGAATTCAACACGCGTAAACATTTGAGTTTAAACATTATCAAAAGATGATAATGACACGTTTCTGACTACGTAGCGTTAAATCATTACTTTGGGCATGTAATAACGAATGTAAATCACGTAAAAATCAGTAAAGGCAGAGTCATCAAATGACATATTTTAAACATCACGATTGACAGATAAGATAAGTATTCATTGTTGCACGTATATATGTCACCGCAGATCGGCAGTCTGATGAAAGTAACATATAATTTAACAGTGTCAAGGAATTTCGTGGGTCTTTCGCCACTATGAACTGGATACCGATCATTATACTAATTGGTAACAATAGTGCCTTTCACTATATTTAAAATAGCCCCTCGCGCGATGATCCTATTGAAATAGTCAATAAAACACAAGTTTAAATTGCATTTCAGTATCAATATTATATTCCAAAAAAGTACTCTCACAGACAGCCCACGAAGAAGATACTCCTTACGAGGACTGTACGGTTTACAACGATTCAAGTATCTACGGAGGCGAAATATGTGGAACCGATGCAGTAACGTATCCGAACTGGGTATATTTAGATTGCATTAATTATAACAATTTGACCAACAGTAAGTTAATTCGAATAAATAGAAAAAATAACAATATCATTACGTAATCACAACGTCAACCGAATAATTTTTTTAGTTGCTACAATGCATCTTGGACCTTGCTCGAGCGGTGATGTGAATTGCATACTGGATCCAATTTACGATCCCGTATGCGGATCCGACTATAATACCTACAACAATTATCAACTTTTGTTGTGTAACAATTATAGAGAATCAGCAAGTACGTACTCAGTTTGTCACCAGTTCATTTTTACATTTTAGTTAGAAATATATATTGCCCCTGAATATATGCAACCACTTGCTTTTCTGTACTGTCTGTATAAAGGGTTGCCTTTATTCAGGCGCCTCTAATAATCGCCTCGACTAAATACACCGACGTAAGAATTGGTTTCAAATATTTAAATAATGCTTCGTTTCAAGACGTGACCGTAATATCGAAAGGCGAATGCACGACTGTGGATTTTTGTGCCAGAAATGGAATTAATATCGACGGAGTAAATTCAGTATGCGCCAGCAATGGACTCACCTATATGAACGAAGCTCAAGTGAAATGTCTACAAAAGTACAATGCATGTAAGTGACATTTCGTTGATGCCGAACAAGCGTTACGCTTCTCTGCAGTCTACGTTATTCTTGCTGGTTATTTTCTTGTAGCAATAAAAATCTTGCATGACAACGGCTGCACGGTAAGTCACGTTTACAGTATGTACGGCGCCGGTAAAACTGTTTGCAGTATTGCACGTCAGAGATACGAGTGGAATCCAGTTTGTGGTTCTGATTTGGTAACTTATCCCAACCCGTTCATATTTTTGTGTCATAGGCCGGGTAAGCTAATAATACTGCACGTTTTGGTTGTTTCGGTAGTATCGATATTTAAGTGAAAATTCAACGTTGCTTTTCACGCAGATTTAGAGGTTATCTTCAACGGCGAATGCAATACGGATACTATGGAGGCTTGCATCACTGCGCACAAAAATGACACTTATGTTAATGGGACTTTGACCAATAATGATTTTACTACCGACGATCAAGTCTGCGGCAACGATGGCCGCA
Organism: Trachelus iudaicus; assembly: GCA_030142595.1. NCBI lineage: Eukaryota > Metazoa > Arthropoda > Insecta > Hymenoptera > Cephidae > Trachelus > Trachelus iudaicus. The sequence continues at coordinate 271,755 of JARQTH010000586.1, forward strand.
CCTACCAGAGCGTCTATCATTTAATCTGCAACAGTTACTACAATAAATGTCAGTAATGCTGAATAATTAAATAGGAATTGAGTTATGAAGTATTGGAATATTTTGTATTTTCTTTTTTTTTTATTCAGATCTATCAGACGTTCACGAGGGCCCGTGCACTGGACCCGATGACAATCCTTGTGGAGCCGCAACGGAAGTGGGTTTGCAAAATACGGTTTGCGGGAGTGATGGCGTCTCTTATATTAGCCCGCAAGCTCTCTGGTGCGTAAAGACAGGCTGGAAGTCAAGTAAGTCAATTTTTTGCGCGTTACACCGAGTAAACGATGACCCAGTATACTCTGTGTTATCTTCTATTCCATTTTACAATATCCGTCTTGTCAATCTACTTCCGAAAATAGTTTAATGTTCTCGTTAAGATGTCGGAAACAGTTTTTCATCTTAACTATACTTAATGTAAAATTTTTCTGACTATGTCATTAACCTTATTTTTCATCTATCTATACGTTCAGTGGTCACTTAACTTAAAATTTCTATACGCTTATCCTTCATCGCTGTTGCCAAAAAATCTTTTGCGCAGAAAATTCATCAGGTTACATGATCAATTTTATGGGCGAATCACGTTCAGTGAATTTTTTATCTATTTAATAGAGTATTTTTTGCGTCACACTCACGTCTGAATAATTTGTGGGATCTACGATTGTCATAGTTGATCTGGAGTCATGCGTAATATTTCTGGGTTTTTTTTTCCGACTTCTGACTACGCGTTCAACTGTTTCTTCATGTAGCTATGGTCTATCCTTCACGAAATTCAATGAGACGGCTAAAAATTTTAAATCACTATTTTTACAGATCTGACTTACGTTCACGACGGGCCGTGCTGAGCAGGACAGTAATGATTATCATCATCATATAACGTATGTACTTGTATATAATTAATTGGTCACGCATACTGAATCTCTTCCGTAAACTTCACCTAACAATTTAGTACACCTTTAATTTCTTTGTTTACGCCAGTGCCGCGGCAAGCACGAAGTAAACAGCGTTGCAGATCGCTTTGCTGCTAATGACAGGGAAGTCCTGCGAACCTCTTTTCTACATTCTTGCAAGACGATTGGGCGTCATTATCCATGTTCCAGCAAACCATGTTATTAAACAAAAATACAAAAACAAAACAGATTCCATTAAATAAATGTCGAAAGAACGTTCTTGGAAGTTTAATTTTTTATGTTTAATTTTTACAAAATAATATATTTTTTATTACCATTAAATCATCTGAACTTTGTATTTACTTTGCCTTTCTATTCTCCGACGAACAGAAGGCCGTTTTTCAGATCGTCCTGAGATTTCATCCAATTTAGAGATGTCGCGCTTGCACATTCAAATGAGCCACGCATATGCATGACCCTGAGTTTAACATACAATACAAGGATGCTGGAATCTTCTATCGATAACTCATCTTCCTTCTATTTCCGCGGCACGAATTCGAGACGCCGTTGTTGTCAAAGATCAACACAATGTCGTCTTCAGGCGTACAAGGACTCTCCTAAAGTTCATGGCAGGTCTTGCCTTAAAAGGGTCTCTCGGGAATCCATCCTGCCTCTATACATTCTCAACCGAGTATCTCCCATGATGATGCTCTCTCTCTTTATTCCGTCTTTATCTGACAGTTGTTCTCCTCGACAGAACAAACATTTGTTTCAGATGGATTCTGCGATTTGAACGCATTTCGTAATGCACCTTGTTCCATGGTGTTACCTTAGAAACCTGCCTTGGAGTATACCTTAGAAACGGATTGAAGTTTAGATCGGACAACGAATGTAGGTCCAGGTTTTATAGGTGCTGGTATTATTATTAGGTTTATACAAGATATAATTATGTTTTGGACACGAAAGATAAGACTCGTGAGTCACATCGTACATTTATGGAATGAAAATAATAGTGGAATCGTATTAGAACTCTTGACGGTCTTTTGTAAGTAGACAAGTAATTTATTGAATACGTCGTATTAGGTATAGAAAAATATATATCTCATGACAGATTACGAAAAAAAATCTGATCGGATCATCGACCTTGTGGCTCGTACAATTAATCTTTTGATACATTCATTCACGAGTTTCCTATTATATTATGTCTACTTTGTTAAGGCATTACGTAACCGGCGAGCTATCCTTTCCATTTAGAAATATGTACATGTATAATAAGGGAATAAGCATATTTTGGTAAAATCAAATACACCTTTGAACGTCCATGAGAAAATTGTCAGTCGCATACGCTGTTTGCCGTATGTCTTGAACGTGACTATTTTTGCGATCTATTGTTTGTAAAGATACCGGTTCTAACGATACAAGTTGACAAGGAACGAATAGTCAGCTGTGCAGAACGTATGATAAAACTAGATTATCCTGAGAAAGGATCAAAACCCGTCAGTTGTGTGTAGTAAAATTATTCGTAAAAAAGATTCAAAGAAAAAAAAATTATATATGCTCCAGTTAAAATAGTCTGTTAGTCGTAGAATTTGATTGAATTAATTAGATCACTCTTGCACCGATTCGCAGGGGTCACGCATAATTATTTTATGTCTCCTAACCTCTAATCCCGCGTCAATCTAGTCTATTGCTACTAGTTAACATTAGTTTGAGCGACGTTGTTCCGTCACGCAATTCGTTCTCTGTAACATACAACCTGATCAATGTCATCTGGCACCACATTAGGGATCCCATAAGGCCCAAAAATAATTTCCAGGCTTCCCACTCGGAAGCTGAAGGATTTAAGAAATACGAAAGAGACCCGATAAAGACGGCAGATTGGTGGATGCTATTCTATTCGCGGAGTAAATAAAATTAATTGCCCAGAACATTTACAAGTGTCAGTGTTACGTTTCTAAATTGGGTCCGAGACGCGAAACCAAATCTAGAGCAGACTCTGCCGTGTTTTCGCGAGTAAAACTTGTAGGTTATACCGAGCGCTGGAAGAATTCCAATTACTCCCATTCCGTGGGGCTTGTTCAGAAAAATGGCGTCCGTTGCAAAACGTCCTGGTGGACGTATACTGACTCTGGATAATCAGACGGTGTATATTCCTCTCACTATTCGCGAGTCGCAATTAAATATAAGCCGTATTACGCGTTACCGGGCGATACCGAATCACGCCGAAAATTAAGGAGTGACTGGCAAGTTTACCAAACTGATTTACCTACGGCACGTTATGCGGCTTATGGTGAAATGTAGGTAAATGCCCTTAACGTTGTTGAGGTTAGTGTGCTCGAGTCAAGTTCAATTCTGACAAGATTTACGTAGGTGAAGTGAAATCTTATTCAACGCGAGCGATTCTACTGTTAAAAGAGTCCGTGGGAACGCGACAAGAATTCACGTGAACCTAACAGATGGAAAATCACCTGAATTGCGGATTTCGAAAAAGCGTCTATAGCATTTCGCAAATGGCGATCTCGATCGTTCCGCGAGCACTCGCTCTCGAAGTTTCATGGTTACGTACTGGATCCTCGACATTCTCTTGAGTTCTTGCAGCCCCCATTTCTTGGTAGAATTCTCGCACAGTACGTAATACGACACTAAAGAACGTCCACGCGACCCCGCACCTTTAGGTTAAGTATGGCTCGTTTGACAAGCACGCAAAACTCTAATCGCGGTAATTAGCTTCCGTACTTTGCCGTATTAATTACCGCGCGTAGCTCGATTAAATAGCTGGACGATTATCACGTCAACTGTACTTTATTAAAATGGTCAGCTGATGAAGGTGCGTCAGTAAGGTTCTCTGTGCTGCTTACAGACTTGACCTGATTTTTCTTTGTAATTTTCTTCGGTTTTTACCCCCGTTTTTCTATCCCTCGTACCTATAAGCTGGATGCGCAGTGACTCTGCGCCGTTGGAGGTCGTCATCAATTTTTCCCCATAGATGGGGACACAGCTGCCTCTTAACTTTTCATGGCGGATGTCATATATCATATTCTTCTTCTTCTTCCTGTATCTCGCTCTTTGTTACCGGGAATTCGATGATTACGCTAAAAGAAATTCGATGGACGACGTTGGATTTTATATACGTCATGCAGTTCCACGTGGACGATTATTGCTTTCGCTTACTTTAAAGTCAACAGACTTGAAATTAAATGATTTCGATGAAAGTTTCGTGACTCGCATGATGAGAATCGACTTTGGTCACGGAATAAATGCAAATTCGCAGTGAGTATTGCATTTAAAACTTATCGAGTGTACCGATGATATACATTTTTCCCTTTTTTTTTAGCAATTGTATCGTCGCTGTCGATTACGTGGAATCACGTAGACGGTTGATTTCGCAATGATCGTTAAATCCACGAGCGCCATTGTCCATTGTAAAATGACTGTCGGTAAGATGAAATAACAAAGCCAACCCCAAGAAAAGTATCTTTACTGATCGTGAGTCCCATTCCTTTAGTAGCTTCGTAATGGCGACAAGCGACCGCGCGGTATTTTACTGTAATTTGTTCGGCAGCCGTGACCGAGTTGTCGACAAATCATCGTCGAGAGACAAGACAGATCCAAGAGAAGGAAGAAGAAGAGGAACAAACGGAGAAAGAGAGAACGCGGATTACCGAATCCTTATATTGGTCTGTTCGTTCAGGATGGGTTGACATTGCTGCGACGATAAGCCAGAAAGTTATTGCGAACCAGCCCTGAGGGAGCTGTCCATCACTAAATTGGACATTTACAAGAGCCTGGTGAGCGGCCGCGTCGTTTACTATAGTCGGAACCTCGGAATTACAAAGTCCTAAATCCCTTTTCCTTCGAATTTCAACCTTCGCCGATATGACTTTCAATAGACATCTCATTTCCTTTCTCTTGGAAACAGGTGACTCAGGGGTGGATGAAAGTTTATATAGGAACGCATATAGCGGCTATAAAAGCAAAAACACACTTGTCAAATTAACAATGGAATATAAATTTACCGGTGCCATTGACAGTAAAACTTTATAGAGAATTAAACTTCTCGTAACACGCACAGTAGGTAACGGGGTCGTGACATAATAAGCTAATTGAGAAAGGGGTCAAGACTAAATATTTTAAAGGTAATAATTATTCATTGTAATTATCCGCTGACGACTGTAAAGAAGAATCACAATGCTATGACAGTTCATCATTGCTTTTTAACTTATAAGATTCAAAAAAATTTTACCTTTAAAAATGACAGTCATAAAATATTAAATATATCAGTCATCGAAAAGACTTCTATTCGCCAATGTTAATTTTACGAGTTTGGACATTTGCTCTTTCGATTTGGCCAGTAACATTGCACGCGAGAGGCCCTGACATATTCGTTCAGCAGAAGCCCATTTTGTACGTCATGTAAGCCATATAGACCTACAGATAGTCGATTATTATGGTACGTACCTCCCTATATTTCTTTCAATAAATATTCATACGCACGTCTACAAAATGTTTCCTGTAGAAGAAAAAAAGATCTACAATGGCAATCGCAGTCAATCTTTTATAGCCATCGGGATACTCTTTGTCCCCAGGTAACCATAAATGATATTTTCTTAGTTCATAACTGGATTGATAAGAAACTTGCTGTTTTCCGAACACAATTTTTTGTCTATCACACACAGCCGTAAATAGTAACAAAAGTCCCTGACATATTCCCAGGTGGTGTCTCACTAACTTATATGGCGAGGAGTATGATGGAACTGAAAAGATTATGGTTCCCTCATAGCGAAGTATCAAAGTATTAAAGTCTTTCTTCGTCTTTCGCAATTGGACAGCGCAGGTACTGTTTCGCTTGACGCTGATTATTTTTAGTGAATTTAATTTTAAAAATCTCAATTCTCCAAAAAAAATACGGATTCCCATGTATCCTTTTGTTTTAAGACGTACAGCGAGAACCTTGGTTTTATTTCGCACGGTGCACTCTTTGCCGAACGATTTTATGGCCGCTGACCTCCGCAACACGTGACCTTCCTGACCTTCGCCACTACCTTGTCCGTTGGTACAGAACGAATTGGTGCGATGAATCGGGAGCCAGCGAGGATATGTCAGGGTTCTCTGGAAGGCACACCCACATTGCTTTTATTCGACGAGAGAGGCGGAAGGTCAGAGTTCAAGACGATTTCAATGGCGAAGATCGTTACAGAGACATCTTATCATTTCACGTTAAATTTAACAACGAAGATCAGTCAAACCTAAGGAGAGTACAAGAATACTTTTCAAAAATCAAATATTACGTGAGCCAATGAAACGATCGATTATTTGATCGATGTTATCAAAATATTGATCTTTTTATTAACATCCTAACGGAAGATGGCGCACCGTGCTGATCCGACAATTGACATTCCCTGGTCGGAGGAACGCCGCGACGCCCAGACGTCTTCCCATCCATCATCTCTCGGCATCGCTTTTACCTGAACGCGATATCTAATTATTAGAATGATTTAATGCTCGTAAGTTGCGGCGATCGTTTCGCGTCTTCTGACGCAACCGTAGTAAGGCGGCACTTTGTTCTCTTCTTTGAGTATAAATTACAGAAAGTAACGTCTCTTTCGATTCTGCTTCATCTTTCATTTATTTTGAGCGTCTTCCATAATATGGTGCTCGATTACGTTTCGATTATCTAAGGTCGAAGCCAGTACCTTAGTTATCTTCTATTGGACAAGTGCGGGCTTTCTTGTTTCGTTTGCACAACATCTGCAAATAATTGGCATCGATTTAGCTCGAACGCTCGTGTCTCCTGCCCGCGAGTCTGCGACAATGCATTCTTATTATTGCGTGGGCTAGAGACGTCGCAGTCGTCGTAAAACGATAATTAATGTACCAGTGTTGTAACAACTGTGCCCACCTTCGTTGGCGTACCTGGCGACACCTCCGGTGCGTCGGGTTATCCTAGAACTAAACTACCCGGTTAGCCTATGAACTTCCAGCGCGTGGTCTATGGTTGAGTAACTCCTGTCAGGCGTAACCACCTACAGGTTTCTGCCTATGAATGACTATAGTGTCTATAACCACGCCGACGCTGACTTCATTCGCTCGAGGGACTGTGTTAATTATTAGAAATCAAAACATCATATGTGACGAGTCAACTGTGCCCACCTTCGTTGGCGTACCTGGCGACACCTTCGGTGCGTCGGGTTATCCTAGAACTAAACCACCCGGTTAGCCTATGAACTTCCAGCGTGTGGTCTATGGTTGAGTAACTCCTGTCAGGCGTAACCACCTACAGGTTTCTGCCTACGAATGACTATAGTGTCTATAACCACGCCGACGCTGACTTCATTCGCTCGAGGGACTGTGTTAATTATTAGAAATCAAAACATCATATATGACGAGTTATTGTAACGGGAGAATGACTTGGACTTATTGGCTTCTGAATCCATGTCAAGAAGCATGTCCTCACGTACACACCTGAAGACAGTTACAAGTATTTTTAGTATCTTTTGGTCAGTTGCCAATAAATGCCCAGAATCAAATTATACGTATCATTTGATTAGCGGGGTACGGCAAAACTTAATTTTCATGTTCATGGAGTATTTAATAAAAAAATTGAAAAAAGGCTGATTCAAAATCGTATAAGGCTTCGTTGAAGGTATCTTGGCGATGCTTATCTATTGGATATTCTGTACTTAAAGTTTCACTTTCTTCAAACTTTGTACTTCCGCTTTCGGAGCAATCAGAATCTCGTGGCGGGATCTTCGCGAACTTCCGGTTGTCTGAAACACCTTTTTCAGTCACTTGTACTGGTTCTCCATACCTGATATACAGGAAACTGCTACTGTGTACGTATATGGATACTGAATCGGTCGAATGACTGGCACTGATCTCTTCGCTTAATATCCTTTAAGGTCTTAGGACAGCTGTAAAAAGCAAATGGTAACACCGAACTAATGAAGTTTCGATGGCAGCCATTTCCGCACGAAACTTGAGCGTGGGTGTCGTTAGCCTAAGAGAGAGTGCGGAATCGTTATGCAAAATGCGGTTATGCAATAGCAACGTGGTATTTTGCGAAGCCATTTTAATTCTAGGATATTAGCTCCTCAACCTAAGATCTTCACCGATTCTTCAGTCACGGATACTAATTTATTTCATTTTAGCCAGTCGCTCCCTGACGTCCCGAACTGCTACTCGGTTACTTGACTGCTCGACGGGAAGCCATTACGAATCAATTGACGGTGCGACTATCACGCTGATGAACGTTTATGGCGGAGGGACCCTATCATTCTCGATATTACCGTCTGACAGTCGGTCAAATGTTACGTTAAATTTAGTTGACCGACTTTCATATATTTATCTTTTAATATCCATTTTCTTGCAATGCAATTAAATACAAATTAAATCCGAATTACATCTCTTCTCCGTGATCTAGGGATACCAGAAATTATTGCGAACGTTTCATTCTCGAATGTCTAATTTATGAGAGCTACGTGATGGATTCCATTGGTAATTTTAGATCTGGTCCAAAAAAATACTAGTTTCGATTTTTAATGACAACCAGTTTACAGATGCTAAGGCTTTATTTTATTTATGACAGGACCGCTTGCCACGTGTTCTTTTATTTTATGTTTTTACTATTTGTATATTTTTTTTTTCTTCTGCGTCTCCAAGCTGATGCATTTTCTGTATTTTGTATATGATTTATATGATTGTACTTAGATTTCTTTGTAAATGGCTCTTTGATGTTTAATGTAATTTTATACAAGAAAATATATTAAAACCTATTGTTTGTTACAACGTTTTTGGGAAAAAGTACTTCTAATACATTTTGCACGTTTCCGAATATTTTGATAACCTAAAGCAGCTTTGTATATATGTATATATATTCTGTATTCCTTCTAATCAGCTGAATGCTTCGGTAACTGAAAGTTTTAGACAAGCGATTTACTGTTTTTAAGCGATAACAGAATTCACATTTTTCCCCAGATTATGCACGTTGGCAAGATAAAAAAAATATTGTATTTTTCGTAAACATTCATGAAAATATCCTTACGAGTGACTGTCTCGAGTAAATTACAAATTTTCTCCGCGATCGGTTGACGGTAACACACGAGTAGCCTCAATTTCAGGTAACGTTATTGATCTTCGGTAGGAAGCTGTATATTCATATCCAGACAGCGTGTCTGGTCCAGATGCTGAGAGAGTAGGGGAAGCTCGTCTCTGCGCATGTCAACATGAATTTCCAACCTTACTTCACGGACGCTCAGTCGAATTCTCTGGAGTCACCCGAGAATTTCTCGTACTCTCGTGCTCCTAGTAGATAAAACGAAATATCTTATATACAAATTATTACAGATTACACGCGGAAGAGTATCGTGAAGGATGTAGAAAACATGGACTTTACATTACGAGTTATTATTTAATTACATTTGACTCAGCATAATAATGATGGCGGAAGGTGACGAAGAATTAATTAATAAAATTATTCGATCAACAATAAAATTCTATCTGTGCAAGTTATTCCGGATTCTGTGCAAGGTCAGACAGTCCTTCGATATGTCACGTATTATAGATCTCTTTGGACAACATCATAAGAATGCTACAGAAGCAGTAAAAATATATTAGTATCTATATTTATTCGCGATATCGTCTCGAAAGACTATTATAAATTTTAAGTCGTCTACTCACGTTCGCTACTAGCAGTAACGTATTATTACGTCAGGAGACGCTGCGAGGCATCGCGACGCCGACGGCCAAATCAGTCCCAAGGGAATGGGATGGAAGTTGCTTATCACGAATACATAGCAATCGACTATGGCACTGGTGCGACTCGTTATAATTTCATACAATAATATTCAAACTTATTGTACCATCTGAAGTTGGCTTCACGATAGTAATCGAATTGGGCGACTGACTTCACGTGGTGCATTAGCCACGAATAACAGCATCGTATACAAAACAGGCTTTATTCAGGTCATTCGGGTCTAAGGTATCGCCTGAAGTTGGCTCTGCTACAAATATCAAAGGAACGGACGAACTTCGGTCGGTACGTCAATCCTGACTAACTCTGTATACTGGTACATACGAGCCAGTTCAGTGCACAAATCGATTAACTCCGTGAAACCAAAAGTTGAGCAATGCCATGTAATAATGTACGTTATGACTATCCTAAGTGCTTTGACACTTAAATTTAAGATTTTTCAAAAAGTGAAGATAATCGATTTGTGCACTGAACGGCTCGTATGTACTTTAGTATGTTCTTTACTAACTGTTAACCAATACTGTACTCACATATGAATGAAGCAAAACATTACTCATTTCTTATCGTTATAGAATTTCTCCACGTTTCTCAATTATTCCTGAAAGTATTTCCTTGAGGCTTCTGAATATTTTATTTGTATTGCGAGAGTACGTCATGCTTTTGCCTTAATATTTTATTCTAGACTCTCGCGGTTTGACCACGTCAATTCGATCCTTTACTTCGTACGTGAACTAAAGCAGCCGAATTGTATTTGATTAATGATCCGATTACACGTAAGCGTATGAATAACTATATTAATGCCAGAACAATGTGTAATATCAGGTACACAATTTTTTTGTATTTACTATAATTAATTATTAATATTTGAAAGGTTGAATTTGATGATTATGTCTCTCACGTTGGCACCGAAGAAAACGGATTGTATATCCTGACAACTGTATATTTTTCTATTACCTAATTTTTGTGTTTATGCTATTATTTGTTTCGAGGTGTAAAATCCGGTTTCTTTTTTACATCCAGAAATTTATGTCTCTCGTGGAACGTAAGACACCGTGGACCAATCAAAATGTCTATTGAGAAAGAAAACTAATCGTATCATGGTGCAGCTTACTCTCCCACGACGTAACAACTTTAGAACAACACACAGAGTACAGTCAGTCCTTAGATTTTAGCTGAAATTCATTCTCGAGCATGTATCTGATTCTGAGACTGTATTTTCGAAACAGTGTACAGTCCCCTAAAAGCAGGTACCCGTCCTCTACAACTACAAAAACCTCAAGCCAATAGCATTCAACGCACAGTTCTAACAGCTTCACGAGGATTCTGGTTTCAAAATTGTCAGACCGGTTACACACGATGTTGTATTCTATTTTCAAAAGGTCAGCAACGTCCCGCAGTCTCGACGTTACAGTCGCGCTGCTGCGTTCGCTATCGTAAAATCAAATTTCCCGGCGACGTGTAACATAACCAAAAAAAGTAAACACTCCGAGTACACGTCTAACCTCAAAATATTATCTAACGTCAATTACTCGTAGATCTCGGTTGTCACGTTTACACATTTTCTCGTGTTAATCCAACAGCACGAGGAAACCTTTTTCGAGTTTTCATCCTCTAACCTCTTTCGTTCTTCACTCGTAGCACCACTGAAATGTATTCCCACGACTGCAGCTGATACTCGAGGTCGATCACGGCGAATTGGTCTACCAGCAACGTTAAAAGTCGTCGGTTGTGCTGCTCTTTATTGCTCCAACTGTTCGAGCATCAAAGTCTGTAACACGAGGCTGCTTTACGGACTGACTGACTGACTGGGCCATGTAGCTTGGCAGTCACAGCTTTCTACATATAGAGGAGCGCGCGACGCCAACCGATTCAGTCTTCACTGAGCTACGCAACAACAAAAGCCAAGCGACTATAAACAACTGGCTTTCAATTAGAATTTTATAGTGCAGTACTTTGTTGAGTACGCGTTATTGTTTTTGACACATTTTTTTAGACACTGATCGAACAAATTCGTCGCTCCTCGCGTTTCCGATTGTTATATCGTTCGTCGCGATTTTTCATTGCTACGACAGACTCTTTTCCGTGGTGTGAAACAGTGTGAAAATATTTTTAAAAAATTGCAACAGTGAATTTTTGGGTAAGACGATCAAAATTGTGGGAATTTTAGGGCATTCTTCTAACTAAAGCATTGTCAGACAGTTAAGTTTCGGCGAAATCATATTGTCGCACGATAGACGTGAGCTTTTTTGCATTTTTATTAATCATCCTTGTTAATTAGACATTTCACGCTTTTGACCGGTCGAATGATCGATCTGAACTATCGGATGATCGATAATAGATGTCTATCGATAGTAAGTTTTGCTTAGAAATTTGCGCACGTGATATATTGAATTTCATTAATCTGTTGCACAGTAATGTATACGTATACGTTATTATACTATTGAAATTATATATGTATTATACAGTATAACGGAAGTCTATTAGATTTGATAATCATTCATAATTAACAATGGATTTTGATATTTGCAAAAGACAGATGTGATTGACGCGAAAAATTCCTGGAAGATTTTTCTTATTAAGTAGATAGTCGCACGTGACATATGCGAAGATAGTAACAGATTGACACTCCCCGTCTACAGTGACATTCATGTAGCTGATAGATCATTTAATTAGTGACTCCGAATCGGCCAAAGTAACATTCAAAATTAAAGCACCCATATACGTACATTAACATACGAAAGTAAATAAAGAAGTATAGAAAAAAAGTAGAGATTGACCCGATAGGGTAAGATTACCGATAAGAATAATTTTGAATGAAAGTTTGTCCAATTAAAATATTGTCCAATTAAAAAAAAATCAAACGGTTGAATAATCGGTTAAATTTTTTTTGTTGCCAGCTACCCGTCGACAGTGAAAAGTCGATTGGACCGAAAATGGAGCAAAATGGAATATCAATGATCTCGGCGACTTCGGTTACCGAAAATTCGAGTGGGTCTAAAATCAAAAGCGCAAACATCGTGTTGTCCAAGGAAAATGAAGTCCAGATGCAGATACATAAAGTACAGACGTCGTGTAAGTAAACCAAAAAAATAACGTAACGCATTAACCAACCTCAAAATGGCTTTCGCTATTTTCTTTTTTTTCGTAACGACGAAAATTCCAAAATGTCTTATCGTCCCAAATTTTCATTTATGATGATTTCGTCTCCTCATATTAATTCATTTTATATTGTTCGCCTTAAAAAGAGTTCCTTATATAAGAGGACTTAGAGGCATTACATATTGCGATAATCATGTTTTATCTCTATTATAGCCCCCTCCTCCTCTTCCCCCCCCCCCTCCCACCCCGCCCCGAAAATACTATCATTTTTTACCCCAAAGATTATATACACGTGAATATTCAAAAACTCGAAGTACATGATAACTATCACTCTGTGGTATCATAGCCATTATGAACTGAAAAAAAAAAAATAATCGGAAGATCCGATTTACGTGAAAAGAAAGAAAAAAAGATTAAGATTCTTCCAGAATGTTCGATAAATAAAAAAATTATCCAAGGACAAATAAAAAGTCTCTCGCGAGCTTCACTTTTAATGTCACCTTAGTGTAAAGAAAAAACTAAATTCTATTTTTATCCGTTTAATTAACATTTGAATTTCGACACAGTACTTTTATGATAAACCTGTGATATCAGGTGGGACTTGTTTGCGAGAGTACTTCTGGTAAAATGTAAACAAAGGGGGAGGGGCGAGGGAGAGAGAGAGAGAGAGAGAAAGTAGGATCGTGATACACGAGAGTGAATATCGCGTGCAGCAATACAATTCGATCTGCATGGACCGGAGCTTGAGAGAAAATCGAGTAATGAAATTAGATCACAATTAGAGAAGTATATACGTGTGTATATATATATATATATACACAATTGTTGTAGGTGTCTTATTTATTTATTTTCTTTCCGTCCTTTAACGGTGAATGCATCTCGTGTCTCTTGCTCGTGACTGACGCATCGCTCTCATTAGTATGTTAATTGTCATTGTCAATGCCATTACCGGTAAGATTGCCTCAAACGTATAACGGTAAGAGGAGGAAGAGAAATAAAAAAAGTTAGAGAAATAAAATGCAAGAATTAAATGTTCATGTTAAAATAAAATTTTGACAATGAAAAAACGAAAAGTTTTGAAAAAAAATTTATTGGCGTTACGCAACGAATGAAGTCCCACTTAAAACTCTTTTAATTTCTTGCACCGCGTTACCGAGGTACAGAAATTTTTTGAAAAACTCGTTTCTACTCAATTTTAATATTTTGGTCATTTTTATTGACTTTATCGTCTTATCAATTATGTTCCTACTGTGGTCGTGATAATAGTCCGGGTATTGGAACGGATACAGAGGCAGGTGGAGGCAGGGCAGTGCAGTCGCGGACATTCACCGCGATCCGAACTTGACCTACTGTAACACTTGCGGCTTCGCAACTCGCGATTACTAGTACAGTGGTTGGTACGTAGTTTTGCAGCTGAGAAAAATTGTTGAAAATTCTCCTTTAAATCGAGTATCTCGTATACGAGGTGATTCGATCATCGAGAAATACGTACTTGATTCTAGCACGTGTCACGTGGTATATGTATAGCTATAGATATACTGGTTAGCTTGGTGCAATTAAAACGTGAACTTTTAGCGCATGCGAATTTAAATATATTCGGATGGATTTTGAGTAGTTTTTTTTTTTTGGAAAAAAAAAGTGCATATATACGTATATATGGTACGGTGACATTGGATCTGTTGAATTTGAAAATTGATTTCTTGGAATATTTTCGCAGTGGAAAATTGTGTCTTTCAATTACGTAATGTATGCAAGTGGGAATTTTCAGGATGCACCTGCATCTTGGTTTGATTATGACGAGTGTGACTTTTTTGTCCTTGCGATCGTTTGACACGTAGTTGTTTTTTCAAAGATACCGGTGATGGATCTTGTGAATAATTTGCAGGAAGTCTTTATCGTGTCTATTTTTTTTTTTTTTTTTTTTTTTTTTTAATAAGAACTTCCGAAGTTATTTAACCTCTTAAATTACGTAGTACCTTACGAGGTGTCTGTAGATCGTAAAAAGTGGATGGCGAAGTAGTAGATAAGTTTTCACCGACTTCAGGATTCCGGGTTTTAATACGTTAAAAGTCCCGAGAGGCTAAAAAGTTTCTGGAAACTTCTACGAGGAATTATGAGAATCTAGAGCAGTGAGGTTTCATCCTTTATTGTCCGTAAGTTAAATAAATATATAGTAAAAAGTGCCAAAGAATTACCCGATGCCATAAGCAATGTGTCGGACATTGAAGAAAATAAAAAAAAATGTTGCCAAAAAAAGTCTGACGAAAAAGATAATTTGGAAAAATTAAAAAATGTACGTATATAACGGTCTTTTGGAAAATTAAATTTTCCAAAATCTCGCTATCATTATTCGAAGCGTTCTCTTATTTTTGAATATCGAACAGCTTCGCGGTAAACTCGTGGTCAACAAAGAGAAACTTATTCGTTGCAGTTCAACGTCCTTTTACCTTCCATCGAATTAAATACAGCACATTTCTCGTACGTTGAACGCGCAGTTTGACTTAGGATCGAGTAGGAAATAACGAGTATTCGCCTTTCCTTTGTTACTTTTTCTTTTTTCCCGAACGAACGTCGCTTCGAATAGTTTCGATCACGTTCGATCCGAGTGCCCAGTGCGTACACTAGATGGCGCCACCTATGCACTTGCAGCCGAAGGGATGTTCACGCTCGATTCGTAAGCGACGGCGCTCGGCTTCCTTTCGTCGATTTTTTCGCCGGATAAAACCGGACGCAGGAGGCACCTGGTTTTTATCCTCCTCGTAACTTTCGCCATTTCCTCCAGTCGCGTAGGATCCAGAAACTGTGAGAATGTAAACCGGTATATCGGATCCTTGATGGATTTCGATTAGTTTCCGTACCGCCTAACCTAACCTGACAGCACTTGTCGTAACAATGAAATTACTCGCTTGACGATCATCTGTAAATTTTGAAATTGGTGCGCACCGTTATTTCTAATTCTTTAACGACGAAAGGCGGATATGATTTATCCGCCGGTACGGTACCCGTAAACAATTGCAGACAAGGCTCATTGTTCCTGGAGAATCTTATCGCGCACTCTGTGACTTTCTCGAACGACTCGGAAGTCTTTGTTATTTTACATTGTTATTAATGACGGCATATTGTTTGGCTAGCGTAATTAAGTACACGCTCTTGTACGAGTACGATAACTTAGTTTGATTTATTTTATTGTTTTTTTTATCTTTATTAACTGCTTGACAGGTACGGATGTTATGGAGCGTCCTTGTATGTCGAACGATTAACTCGATTGCGAGTATGACTGCGTTGTTTGAGTCTGAAGTAAAAAAAAAATTTGGAAATTTAAAATGACGGATCCAAAATGGCAACTTGAAAAATCGAAACTTTAACCGATTTCTATGGAAATTAATATTCGGGGATCTTTGGGGTGTCTGATGACGAGGCTGATGTTAAAATTTCAAAGTTTGAAATTTATATGACGTACGTGACATTCGATGATGGGATCGTTCGTGTAGCGACTGTTAGTATTCGTCAGTCTCGTGGTGAAAGACGTGTAACGTCGGCTATAAGTTGGCGGTTAATAGGTTGAAGTGGTTTTAGAATTATAAAAAAAATTTGATGATGAAATTATGATCTCAAATTCGGAATCAGTGACACTGAAAGTCTCCAAGAACTAAGTTTTTTACGAATCGGACAATTTGGATTTTCCAGATGTTAATTTTGGGTCCGTCGTTTTGAATTTTTGAATTTTGTGTAGTATAACTGTGTACTTTTACAGAACTTTCTAGGATCCATAAAGGTTGCTTTGAGTGTCTATAAAAAATCATACAAAATCAGACGCTTGGGCACTAATGGATTAACCGATTTTTCAATCGAAGCTTATGCCTAGCTAATTGTTTCGTTCGTAGACACGTGGAAGATAAACAAATTTGCGATAATGAGACTGAACTCATTTCATTGAATTCGTATAATTAACAATATTCATTTTTTCTTTATTATGATATGATAGACATTTTAAGGACGCGTGAAATCCCCCATTATCTCTTCGACTCTACTTACCGACCTCCTTCTTCCTCAAGCGTTACAAGTATATCCGGTTCTTGTTATTGTCCAACGAGTCATAGCGATTAAGATCGTCATTTCGCCGAGATGAGAATTAAAAAAGAAGAAATGCAAAATTCCCCCCGATCTAAAGTGAACTTGTAACCCCTCTCTTTCGCTCTCGAGAAACATCGACGCCTTCTCTTTTAATTAATGCATTGCGGATGGATCGCAAGAATTCTCGTGCTTGGTACACCTAGTAATAAAACGACTGGTCCACAATGTGTCAATATAACGGCATAATAATGAAGTATCGGTCACAATCGTCCGCTCTCTCTTTCGATCCCAAGTAACTGTCCAAAGGTACAATGCATTTACCGACAGTCGGTAATGTAGATCGGGAGTCCCTGCCGGTAACACAAATGCGTATCAGCCGCCCAAAATCATTCGTATGGCTATCATTAACGACGCAGGAAAAATACAAAAAACAAACTTGTGTCAAGCCAAACAAACAAGAGACACCGGAACGCACAGTAAATAAACGCACAAGCCTGTTCGATCCTACGTTCTTATCTGGCCAAGTGTACGCACCATCTCTCGGTGCGTTACGCAACCTCGGTAACTCAGCCGGTAACTCGATCTACAATCTCTCCAGATCCAACCTAGATCGATGCCAGAGCCCGAAAATACACCAAGTTCATTTATCTTTAGTCCTCACCAGCAGCAACGCACCGAATACATTAATATCCAGTGAAGACAAGGGTGGGCGGTGGGAGGGTTACGACGCCAAAGCAGAATAACATAATAAAAACAAGGCAATATAATAGAATCAACAGACCACCGTCCTGCTTTACTTACATCGATACCTCGCTATTTTGAAAATTTGTTTCTCTCTCTCTCGCTACCTTCATTCCTCCGTCCTATCTTTATTCCGACTTCGAAATCAGATACGGATACGCTAAAATCTTTAGAGCTAATTTCATTAATCTGACTCTCACGCGCTGCCATTGTCCTGCGCGTCTCTTCATTGTTTAATTGTCAGCGTCGGCTTCTTTCCGCAGCGTTTCTATGTATATTTGAGCTGAGCCAGGAAAAGGTGTCCTCGTGACATTTGATTCGTGCCGACAACTCGCGACGACAATGAAGCTAATGGCGGAATAAAAGAAAACGAGAGAAAGGAAGAGATGGAGCACTTTCACGATTCGGAATAGGACGTAAAACTTTCATCGTAATTGAGAGCGACGCTGAAATTCCTACGTGAAGTCTCTTGATACGTGCAATTGGTAGTAACCAATTGTACGCTTCGTATCCCAAGGTGCATTAGTGCTTATATATAATTATATATACTGCAGTAAAAAAAAAAAAAAAAAAAAAAAAGAACGAAGAAAACAGAAGCAATAAAGTAAGTGAGTTTAAAAATGTACAGATATTAATTAAATTTTTAATCGTGTTATCTTTACAAATTAATACCCAACTCGGGCTTCTGATTTACGGTCTCTGATTGTAAATAATCAAATATTTACACGTATCGTCTTCGCGTATCTTAACGACACGTGCTACTGTTAGGTCTACTGTTTGAAATACTTACGTTTTAAGGCCTGGCGCTACTATCAGGCACCTTATGACGTGTCTAGCCTAATGTAAACCGAATGGGACATGTGCATGTTCCAATTACGCTCTCGTGACGCGCGTATATATATATATATATATATATATATTTGTATATTTTGTATACGTATAGCGCTCATTCGAGATACTCCCACTGGTAGAGGTCTAAAATCAGCCTGCTGTAACAACTGCTAAACATGTGACACTATATATATATGGTAGAGATTATTATCATACGCGGCAGGCTGTGCAAACGTTTAAATGCCGATGGCTGTGCAAACTGTCATTTAGGTTTTTGATGATATGTTGCAAGTATAGTGTCTAGAGGTATTTTCGGTGGTTTTAATCGTTTTCAAATATCATGACGTTGATACATGTCGAATTTAAATGTGATAATTTATATTGTGATAGTTTAGAGATACAATTTGTATGTTTCCTTGTTATATAATTATATAAATATATAATGTAAATAAAAAATATAATGTCTGTAGGGATGCCGAATATTGTGTTTATGGGCGGATGACTGATTTATGTTTTTTTTATTATTAATTAATCTTTTGATTTTATTACCGTCCTTATGGATCGATTTTTAGTAACTACCTGTTGCTGAAGGAAATAGACATATTACGTGTCGGATTTCAGGTGTTATTTGAGATAACGATTGCGGGGACATTATTTGAATCGGATTTTTGAAAAATTATATTAGCGGTTTTTGGATTTTTGTATGGTTGAATTTTTCAAGTGTGCTTTTTTTTTGGAGTTTTTTTTTCAGAATTTGGAGATTAGAGATTGTGGAAGATCGTGGGAATTATCGATTGATCAATTCTTCTTTGGTTAATGATCGTTACCTTGATTAGGTGTCTTTTTTGTGTATGGTGTGGGATTATTTTGATATTAACCGTGATTGATATTTTTTTTTTAATCCTTATAAATGATACTGATGGATATCAACTTTGAACCGATCACAGTGATTTTTGAAATATTTATTGACTGACGATCGACTGGAAACGGTGGCTCTGGTCTTTCTCTTCGTAGGTCGTATCAGTTTGCTGTGCCGAAGTGAACAGATTCTTCGTGTTTCCTGTCGGAGACGAATTTCAAGGAATCAGAGAAAAATTTGGGTTTTGTTAAACAGCGGAATTTGGATATGGAATTCTAAGTCGCGATCGTTTATATGGAAATGGTTGGTATGTAACAAAAAAATATTAGGAGATTTTTGAAAAATACTATGTGAACGATGTAAAAAAAGTAATATTCTGAATTTCCGTAAAACGAATTTTATTGGAATTCATGATCAAAATGGAAATATTTTATAACTCTTTTCGAAACCGGAAAGAATTGCCATTTATTTCATAAAAATCGTGTTTTTGACAATTTACCGAAATTACACAAATTATACATAAAATAATTTTTTTTCATTTGTATCTACCTATTTCTTTCTGACAGTCTTGACGCTTAACAATTTTGTGTTTGGAGAAGCTCGATAATTAATATTCATGATAATGGCTTATCGGCAAATTTTAGTTTACGCAGTTATATTCACTTGATGATTATTGCATTCGTGGGCTAACGTCAATTTATCGTCACGTCCGTCTGGTCGTGTACCAATTGATTACGGGAGTGCTAATTGGCGGTAGACGAAAAATAGAAAAATATAAAATTATCACGAGTATCAAATATTAACATTTCACGAAGTCCAGAATTGGTACACAGATTAGTCCAAAATTGTATTCGGCTAATGGAAAAAGAAAAAAAAAAAAAACATTCGCCAATTATCTGGGTAATTAGGCACAGACCATCATAAATTTTCAAGTCTACGAATAAATATTTAATTAAACGTCTCGAACTGATCAGCAGAATGAAAGATTAGAAGAAGCCAGATATCGAAATTGAGATTAAATTTTTGAAAATATATTTTCAAAAATTCCAAACTCGACCTATATATCTTTTCTCCTGTCGCGCAAGTCGGATCAATGGAATTGACGATGACTTTGCGAAGCATCGGAATCCCTATAAAGAAAGGGTTACGTACTTTTTGGACCCTTTTGAAATTTCATTTATTTTTACAGGCTTTAATTAAACCTCCCTTCCACCTTAATTTGAACCCTCGTTAAAACTCCCTGAAATGCCGTTATGTTTATTCGGCCAAATGTCTACTCTGCCATCTGAGCACCGTGCGCATGTACGTGATGTAGAATGCGATTGAGTGTGCTTAAAACTGTGGAGGTTGATTAGATGATAAAAATTATCATAAAAACTCCAATAAAAAATAACTCCAAAATTTGTAATATCAAAATTAAATTAAAAAAAAATCTTTTTTGTCAACATCAATAGTCCCGTTACGACCGATACAGAGCGTTTTTGAAAATCGTAAGATTTGATAAATTTATTGAAATAAAATTATTTATAAACATTAATATGGATTATGAAAATTGCCAGCTCTACAGCGTATACCACGCGTGTATATGCAAACAGATTTTCTCTATCGGATTTTCTTTTCCGGACCATAACAACGTTTATGTTTTTCCTTTGAAAATCATTTCCCGTAATACCGCAGCATACGAAATGCTGGTAGAAGCGGCTAGAACGATGAAATACCAAACGCGATTTACATTTTTATACACAGCCGACTTTTACGTTATTGTGTTCCGTGTAGGGTATGGGGGGTGGGGTATAGTAGTGCGAGAGCGTCCCGACGCTCGTAAAAGCATTGTACGCTATTTACAGCAGTTTATCGTGTATGCTATAGATATGGTATCAAAGGTATAAAAATCGGAACGCTAGTCGTCGTTTCTGACAGATTTGGGAACACAGTCTAAAAGTTGGTGTCGAGTGTCGAGGGTCAAATTAAGCCATGTACCTACGCGAGCGTGGACCGTATTGAATAAGAAATAAAAAAAAAAATCCAACGTTTCAATGAAAATGTCGCGAGGAATTAAGCGAAAAGGTAATAAAGATTAATGAATAAAAATATAATTAATATAAATAACGAAGGATGTACGAAGAAGGAAGAAAGAAAGATAAGAAGAGGAAAGATTAAAGAAAAACTGGGAAGATCAAAGAAGAGGAAGAGAGAGATTAAGTTCTCTTGGGATCCGGGAAAATAGTTTCTTCCGAAACTTTCTTTATCGCTCTTAATGATCGTTAAGTAACGAAATTCTTAATTACCAAGCTACGGCATTAATTATTCGTCGGCTTGCTTAGACTCAGACCGAACGGTCGGTCGTAAATTTAATTGTACGTCGCCCTAAGGATTCTCTCCCTCCTGTTTTTCAGGGTTCAGAAAACTCATGCAAGAAGACAGTTCGGTCTGGGACACGTTCCTTATGGGACTGGCCGAATTCATCGGTACCGCCATGTTGTTATTTATCGGATGCTTGGGATGCAGTTCCGGTCTTGGAACTATTCGTACGTCCTTTCAATCCGCGTTTGCCTTTGGTTTGACTGTGATGACAGTTCTTCAGGTGAGATCTTTAGTCGAGTTTTTATCTGAAAAGTCAATTTTCAGTCTCGAGTTTCTAAAATTCGAAATCCGAGTATCGAAACCTGAATTTTGAAGTCGATCAACGTTCTTTATCGTTAAATATTTTTTTATATTTTTTTTTCAGTGTATAGGACATATCAGTGCCGCTCATATCAATCCCGCGGTAACAGTGGGTTCCGTTATTCTTGGCAAAAAATCAATTCCTACAGCCTTAGTATACTTGGTAGCACAAATAACCGGCGGCATACTTGGATTCGGTCTGTTGAGGGTAAGTTATCTTTTTATTAAGAATTCCCGTCAGGACGGACTCTGTCCGAACGTCAAGAGTATAGTTTGAATTTGCCGCCTTTTAAAACTTTCAGGTAGTGACACCGCAGCAGCACCTGCACGCCGGCGACCCAGAAGACACTGCCTCCTTCTGCATGACTTTACTCAACGACGATATTACCGTATTTCAAGGTTTCCTCATGGAGATCCTTGCCACGGGTGTGCTGATGTTCCTGACCTGTGCCCTTTGGGATTCGCGTAACGAAAAGAACGTGGATTCCGTTTCTCTCAGGGTTGGCTTGACTGTCACGTGTTTGTCGCTCACCGTTGGCCCTTATACAGGGTGCAGCATGAATCCTGCCAGAACTTTGGCGCCTGCTATCTGGAACAATCAGTGGTCTCATCATTGGATATTTTGGTTCGGACCTATCGCAGGTGCCATCTTGGCCACGTTATTGTACAAGACGTTATTCTGGCCGAAAGACGTTGACAAGGATAAATTTCCCGACGATCACGTAGTACTGAATGGCATCCAGTCGCTAAATCCAGAGGTAAAGGTTATTGGTGGTTCGACATAGAATTACGTGACCTTTGACACGGGTCTGATTAAACTGATTTTGTTCTGTTTCAGGCAAATTGAGCTACCTCGGAGGATAACACCTTTTTTTTTTTATTTATTTGATATCAAAGCATTCCTCCGCCTCGGTCGATAACTTCTTCAAGCTATTGGTTATCGATTGGGAACTGATTATCGTACTTGTTGATTATCGTCACATTGAACTGTGTTATCGCAGCGTTCGATAGAAGAGTTGCTGATTAATGAGGATATTCCATTTTTTTTCAGACTGATTCGAAAAAAATTTATTGTACAAAGATTCGATATTTTTAATTATCCAGTGAAATCGATACGGATCAATTTTTATCTATCTGCGTCGATGAAATTCAGAGATTTTGAGATTTATAATTGTCAAATCAATGCCAGGTTATTGCGTATAATTTTTATCTTGTCGATTCAGTATTTACGAGATAGTTGCAATCGACCCTAGCAGGATAACCTTTTTCTAACCTACGTTCAAAATTTATTGGGTTTGCCCGTCAGACCTACGTAGGTTACCCTTCTAGGGTCAAGCTCGTTATTAGACAGTATTTAACAGGACGTACACTGCCTGCCAAACTGTGTACTCCGTATCAGAGGAAAGGAAGGGTATTTCGTCCTTCGTTTTTCTGTAGGATAAAAAGTGTAACTCGAGCAAAGTAACGAGAATCGCGAGAGGAGGGAATTCAATGAAATAATTTTTTTTTCGTAATATAAATTGTCAAATCGATGAATTTTTAACCTTCCATTACGTCATTCTACGTCGTTTACGTAAACAAGGAATTAAGATTTTTTTTTTCATTGCCGCGAAAAAACTTTTAGTCAGACCGATACGGTTTTTCTTTTTCAAATATTCCCGCCAAATCTTGCCACGATCCACGTTGAATTTTCTCAGCCTCCGGTTTGTCGTTCAGCGACGAAACTGACAAGCAGACTCAAAGATAAGGATACGGGAAAGATCCTTTTTCGTGCCAAGGATAAAAAGGAACTGACTCAAAAAAAAAATTTCCAAAAATGTATTTCCAGGGTACGGAAGTACTTTTCTCCGATCCTGTCGGACGATCATTTCTCAGACTGCCAACCGAGTAACGTTGCCGGAGTAAAATGAATTTACGAATAAGCAGGCGATCGGTGGGGTCTTCAAGGTCGACTACGTTGTAAATCGAATTGAGAGGGAAAAAGAAGGAGAAAAAAAAACAAAGATACAAGAAACGTCGCCTGCACAGGGACAAAGTAGCAATTACTTTAAGAAAATTGTAAATAAACTGACGTAATCTTCCGATAAAGGCACAATTTACTATGTATATATATATATATACGATGTTTTATACGTCGATCGCTGAAATTTTCAAAAATAGCGTAAAGAAAATTCGTTCGATCGTTAAAGACGATTTCAAGCAAGACGGTGCGTCGATTAAAAAAAAAGATAAAAAAAATATTGTTCAACCCGACGATATTACTTTCATGTTTCAGCTGTATCGCATTTTCATGTATTCAATAAAATATTTCCGCTCGTCCTACCAACGTCTGATTATCCAACATTGTTATTGAATGGAATATGCTCGCTCGTAATTATACTTTTTTGCTGTGCATTATCAGTGAGAAATAGTCGATCGACAATCCTATAAATAGTCATCCGAATATCTCGGACCGTACGAATACTGTTGTCATTAAAGTTATCGTGGATCATTAGCATAAATTTCACCGACTCCCCATTAATATCTGTAGCTTCCGAGATACGCCGAAGACGTTTTGGTTTACGTTTTCTAACCTTATTTTAACCCAACCTAAACGTGGCGTTCAATGTCCTTGATACGAATAACGTAGTGTGTATTTGTCTTTTCTTCTCTCTCTTTGTTCATTCGCGTGCCCAGAGCATCGTGGATCGATCAAAGAATTTCAGCTTGAATTTAAATCCGCGAGATGTCACTCGAGTCGCTTTTCAAACTCGTAACCGTCAAAATCATTGGCTAAGGTTGATCTTCAGTTAGGCTCATAAACGCGGAAACAATATCGGAAGCCTCGCAATTTTCTTTTCGGGGCCAAAAAGGAGCTAAAGCTAAACGAACTGGTAAAAAGGGCTTCGTACGAGGGTGGCTTCACTTTATTACATGGGTAATAAGTCATGAAGACGAATTTTCACGTCAGCGACATTTGTCGGCTGTACAAAGTGAATAAGCTTTTACCATTAGAATTTTATTCGGCCACGTCGAGCCGACGGATTCGGATTGATCGATGATACGTACGATCGATCAGTGTCCTTGAATACTCTAGTAAATACTGAAGAAAATTACAACAAAATGGCGATTTCAAGGTTATCCCCTTCCTCTTTGAATCGCCCGGTCTTCTTTTTGCTCATCTTCGAATAGATTCTTTTACGAACGTGGATTCGGATAGAGGCCTAAAAAGCGTAAGTCGGTAGTGGGTATCTTTTTTTTTTTTTTGCGAATTCTGAATTTGAAAGGTGTTTTCGACTGCTGACGTTTCACGACGGTAATATCGAAACGATGGCGAGATGAATTTCGTGACTTTTATTTCCTACCCTCCTCTGTCTCTTGAACTCAAGCTGCAGGGGAATTTCCTAGACACCCCTTTGCCTCCCTTCGGAGTATTTGAATATCATTTATCATACGTGGGAATATCAATCTTCACTCCTTTTACGAGTTACGACCCTGTGATAATTTCTTGACTTTTTCAAGATAACAACTCAAAGTTCATGACACTTATCAACCGTCACTGGTTAGCTGTCAAAATAACTCGTTCGAATGTATCGATCGTAACGGCTCTGTTCCATTCGAATAATTTCACACTATTTGACTAAGAAAAAAATTTGCAAAATTCATTCTCGATCGATAATTCTTCGATCGTCGTTATGTATTCGATGAAAGTATACCTTTATTATAATAATAATAGTAAATTCTAATCAATATTTCCATAGCAGATAACATTAACCATTCATATACGTTTATTGGGAAACCTAAGTATTACGTAACAGACGATTCGCTCACATCCGAGAATCCGCTGCGATTGAATTTGATAGGAGAAAAAATTTCGGAAAAAAAATGTAAAAAAATCAACAACAAAACTTTAGACGATACAATTTTCTGCTATAACCAATCAGCGATAAATCCATTGATATTGTAAAAAAAATTCCCCATAAAAGAACCATATCCATTCCTCAACAAACGATTTTTGATACAGTCGACAGTACGTAGTTTTGCAAAAAAATTGAATGAATGAAAACTGGTTATCAACAGTGATGCAATATATCGATCGTCCTATCTACAGCTATACTATACAGATAGCTTATAAGAAAATCCGTGCGATATAAACTTGGCCAAAAATTTCTTGAATAAAAGTTTGTTTTCGCAGACGCTGTTATTTGGGTTCTCGTGCGAGAGCCCGAGAATGCGAATAAAATTGCAAGACCACGTGTGCCGCGTTCAGAGCGGAGTGGATGTGGACTCGCGTGATATTTGTATTATGAGTGGGATGATAGAAGAAGGGTGAGGGTGGGGGGAGGGGGTAGAGAGGAGAGGTGAGGAGAGAGGGGAGAAGTCAAAGTATACAGAGCCAGATACGGAGACAGAGAGAGAGAGAGAGAGAGAGAGAAAAAAAGTCAAATATATCCAGTGAATAAAGTTAACAGGTGAGAGAGAGAGAGAGAGAGAGAGAGAGAGAGAGAGAGAGGGAATAAAAACAAAAAATTACATTCTAGAAAGTCTCAGATTCGAGCTCAAATCTCGGTCCTAAATTCCAATCGAAATAAAAATCCCACTCGGCCACCGCTGCTGGGTCTGAACTTTGTCCAGGGCAATCGTATCGGCGGCTTTTGTATCTTATTCTTGTTCCCATTCTCATCAGTGTATCTACGTCCGCGAATCGCGACAGACCATCGGCCGGATTAACCGCTGTCATTTTGATTTCCATAACCTTGAAATTTTTTTTGGAATTTCATTACCAATTAAATTGCCTCACCGAACGAGCTTTGAAATGTCGCGAAGAAAATTTGAAGGTAAGATTGTTTTTTTGACCGAGGAATTTGAAAATTTTTTTAATCGAACATTACTTTTCATACGTGCATATGGGATTAATTAATTTTACTAGTAAATTTTGATAATGGGGATTTTCGCATAATAATATTTTGACATGGTTTTTACTTTTGACCTTTTGTCTCGATGGATTTTTTAATGACTTTATTAATTATTCACTTTTATGGTGTTACTCGTCTGGATACGTTTAATGGATTTTATGGTTTTCGTGTAAAATTGTTATATTTAGGGTTTTCGATGTTTTTTTTATTACTTTTTATATATTTTTTTTATGTTTAATTTATACCGTTGGTAAACAAACTCGAATACTTGGCAAAAGTCAATATTACGAGTCTCTTTTGATTTGTTGATATTGTCGCGGAAGTTGGTCTGTGAATGTTAATCGTAAACGTGCTGTTACGGTTTAATCGAGATAAAACTTTTTTTTTCGTACAATCGGGTAAAACCGATCGAGCCTGTCCTGGCGATTGTGGCTCCGAAGGGCACCGCACGACAAGACTTTCCGTCATTCTCGATATCTATGCGCGTATCTTTATAAAAATAGCACGTTTTTTCCTTCTGGTTTCAATGAGAAACTTTCAAGGCCAATGCGTACGATTATTCCTTGTTACACCCGTGGAAATACATGTTACGCGAAGACCAAGTATACGAGAGAACTGTGTGAATATAAGACACAAAAGAAACAGTTCCTTCCTTGCCTTACGGCTGCCCAAAAGAAAAAATGAGAGAAAAAGATAAATGAAGATGGAAGATAAATAAAAAAAAAAGAGGCAAAGGACGAAATATGAAAATATAAATAATAAAAATTTTACGCGGACTGTACGTATATAGGGATTCTCGATAGGTATCGCTAAAACTAATAGCCACCACCGGATGGCGCTGGGAGCCGGAGTAATAGAATTTTTCTCTGAATCTGAAATTAATATCGGAAGGAGAACAAAGAAAGAAAAAAGCCCCAACCCCCACCCCCCTAGGATTTACGAGCATTTGAGGATTTTAATTAAAGTGACGTTCACCCAACCTTTTTTTGTCTTTTCATATTTTTCTCTTGCTTCTACAGAATTTTCATGCCCACCTGTATCCGAGAATTGACCATTTAAACTGGCATTTTTAATAGCCGGTCGAACAGACTCAGAGTGACAAACAATTTTTAGATCAAAAGTCAGTGGGTCGTTTGTGTCTTCCAGATGTGCAGAATAACTGCGGGTAGCGGACAGTCGAGTGTCTTGAAGACGTCATTTCCGGTTGTGATTAACATTAGGTAAATTCACGAAAGCGGACAATGACTTGTGTAGTATTCTTTTTTTTTTTTTTTTTTTTCTAACGTGAGTTTTCCAGTAACGGATATGACGTAGCTTTATGGTTTAAGAATTGTAATCCTAACCTAACCTCAATGCGACGCACCTTCGCAAGCCAATGCTCGACTTCGATTGATATTCAAACTCAACGCCTTGGGGCCCTGACCTCCCTTTTATTATGCATTCCTGCCAGTTACGCTTCCACATAATTCGTTCACTTTGTTCGATTATTAAGCTTTTCATTTAAGACTTTTGTCATCAGTCATTTAGCCACTTGTCAGGTCCTTGCGATCCCACTGAAAGGACTATCGGTTTTTTTTTTTCACCGGAATCAATTCGCAGTTGGTACAAGTGACAGTGCCTGGGGACTCCGTTCAAATATTTAAATTGAATATGACCGTTATGGATATTCCCCTAGGACTTTTTCGATTAATTGGCAAAAACGATACGATCTGATATTATTAACGTCACGATTATTAGCGAGTCTCTTGATTTTTGGAAATTATAATATCACAAAGATCGACATCCCAAAATAATTAGTATCGTCATCGAGTAATGATTACGAAAAAGTTTACTTATAAAATATCGATTAACCTAAAATTTCTATAAAAATTACCCCAAAGGTACGTTTTGAATCAATGTCGTAATCAATGATTTTATTATTTTTTTAATTTCATCACACGTGGGTTCAATGTCCAAAGCTGAGTCCAAAAGCTAAAAGCCAAGTGTTAAATCAAATTACGAGGCTTTGGATGCCAGAATTTTTATTAAACGAACATTGATACGCTAGTTTCCACGAGTATGATAAACTGATAAGAACGTTCTGATTTTCTCATTCAGTTGGTACGCCTTCATATTTCTACTCCGCTACGAATCTGCTTCTAACCAGGGACGAATAGGATTCTGCCAAAGAATGTCACTGCCATCTTAGTTTTTCAATGCGATCAACTTTAGTTCCGCTCGTAAATACAGATGGCGCCACTGTATCCCCGCGTTACCATTATAGAGTAACCTTCGGCTATTTCTAGACTCGTTCGGAGACACGGTTTCCAATTTTAATTCGAGCGAAAGGTCGGACGTAAATTTTGAATCATTTCAGTCGACGAAACTGATTTAGAAAAATATTATCACGCACGATCGGTACGCAAGCCTACAGGATATCGTTAGACAATTTGTCTAACGGCTAATTCGAACGGCGCTCATCCTTCCTAACAGGGCAGATTACAGCAACGTATCCCGACTAATTGCGACGCGTAATCTCTCCATAACGCTCGCAAAATTAGTCGATTGTATGCAGATCGAAGATTAATCCTTGGTTAGCGTGGCGATCGGTCTTTAACCTGAAATTAGCGTCGGGTGCCTTGACGATTAAACAGTCAGGAGTGTTAATGGCCGTAAGGACGAAAATCCAATTTTCGTTTATTCAAGTGTCGTTTAACGTACACGAAAATTCTTACTTCACCCCCTAAAATATATTTTTTTTATTTATTGGCAAACGAAAGAGTGTAATAATTGTCGTTAATTTTTCTTATACAAAAATATTCTCCAAAAAAATATTGTATATGATCTAAAAAATATTAGGGGTAACATAATAGCAATTCTTCAAAATATAAAACCAATATTATATTACCACTGGAAATATAATTAATCCAGCTAACGAAACCTTCTCAATGCAATTACGGCACTTTGAATGATTCTTCTATATTGAGAACGAACAAAAAAAAAGTTACCATTCAATCCAAAACAATATGGACCATTTTCATGATTAAGGACCGTTATTGAAAGGACCGATCGATCCTGTGCGATTATACAATTTTTAGTTTTTAAAAAGTTTCATCCAATACTCGAAATTAAGTTGGAAAAATTCTAAGTGAAATTCATACAGTTTTTTCGATTATTCGTCCATGATATATATATATTTCTTGTCACTCTTCTTGCTCGCTGACTTTGCAGCGCGTTACGAAACGGCAATGTGTCGTTGTCTTTGCACTGAACGGTAGACGATGTAAACATTGCGAGATAATTTAACGAAGCTTAACGCGATCAAATATTGCAACTGTCGTGGAATCAGATTTACGAACGCATTAGGAGGTCACGCGGTTGGGTAGGCAAATGCGAAAGTTAACCTCAAATTCGTGTTTTACTTTACGCCAGATTCATTGGTTTGAACAGTTTTGTAGGTAAGTTTTGAATTTTTCATGAATTCAGTTACGACTGAAAAGATAGCACAACTGGCACGACTTCGTTAAGACATTTCATTTACATAAATTGTTAGTGCTGTTGACAATTGATTACGTATCCGCGTACGGTTGAGCGACGCGTACAGTTTCTCTGCGTCCGAGCAAGATGGCAGATCGTGAAATGAGATATAAATTATTCGAAAAGAAAAGTGAGTTTTTGAACTTTGGTCAAACTTCATTTTTCCAATGTTTTTGCTCTTTTTATATGCTGATTTTATTTTTACGTTACGTCAGTGGTACCGTTATAGAAATGCCGATAGGTAGAACGGGTACAAAGGTTAATCGATAAAGCGCGGGAATTTTGAAATCCCTATTTTTACAGAAATCTTTGGACGCTTGATTTTCTTTTTTCAAGACATTTTTGGAATATACGTAACAAAACGTGAACCCTTGTGACAGATGTGAACGAAAATTCTGTTTTTTATTTATTTTCTGTTTTTTTTTACAGAATTTAAAAAATGCAGTTTCCAAAACGCGCACAATAATTGTGCCTCGCTGAAAGCTGAATCTATACGAGATATGATTTTGGTTTTAGTGGTCAAAAATATTTTTTAAAATTATCAGGTCACTCAAAAATATTTATCAAAATAATAGAATCGTTTACTGTATTCGTATTATCCATTCATAATTTGTTTTATGACAAATTATTCTTCTTAGTCCTTCAGTATGTCGCCTTTTATATTTGGCTACGCAGCAAAAATTCTGACAATGCAGATAATTTACTTTTAGATAAGATCCTTTATTTATGAATAGCTTTGTGGAACTTGTGCTTAAATATGTCTGGAATGTAAAATGAAGATCGGAGTCATATTTCTACCATGATTTATCTCAAAATCCATAAATTGTGTTATCGTACATACAGGGCGTACTAAAAGAACGTAGATGACCTTTCCAAAGGTTGACGTCTCCGAAACGAAAGAACATATGAAAACCTATTAAAATTAGTATTAACCACTGAACCTGATACTTGCTTAGGAAACTTTCAGGCAGAAACTGTCTTAGTTAAAATAATTTTTATATGTCAGTCAAAAACAATGATCAGAAAGTATCAAGATTACCTGTTATTCCAAAATTTGTAAAAAAATCAATCTGCAGTGTTCACCATGTAAAGTATCAATGGCGAAATGTACCGAACAAATGCAATTCACTGCTACCAAACTGAGAAAGTGATAAAAAAATTTTTTTTCCAAAATTTCCACAATTTTCACTTTTATCATACTCCAGAATTTTTCAAGCGTTACTCGTGACCTAAGTAAGTCCACTATCTCCCAGTGAACACACTTCATTCTGACAACTCACGAGTGGGAATATCTCCTCGAAGAAACAAACTGAAACGTCACTCAACGCGTCGTTCCCAAAATAATTATTTGAATTTCACTGTGGTGCCATTACGTGGTCCAACTTTAGAATACTGTGCGCCAGGCTTTAAAGACTTTGGTCGTTACGATCGTTTCCATTAAGCAACCGTAACCCGACGTAAACTTAACTTTGACTTACGTCTTGGCACTGTTGGACTTCTGTAATTTTTCGATTGGTGCGAATCTCAATTTGAAATTTGAGACATTTTTTTTTTATAATTGTGTATATATTAAATTTTTCGAACCGGAATAATCAAAATGCGTGGAGGTAAAGAAAATACAAATTTTTCAACATACATGCATTTTGGTTTGAAACTATATCGTCTGTGTAAAAATTTTTTTATAATAACATGGTGGAATTAGTGCAGTTTTGAGATTAGATAATGCACTGTGGTATTGATAAATCATATATACGTATTGACTGTCAGTGATAAAACATCATGACGATCGTACGAATTGAAAATCGTATTTTGTTATTGGAAGTCAATGAAAGACTCAAAAATTTCGTTCTGAATTTCAGGGTTCAAAAAATTGATGCAAGAAGATGGAACCATATGGGACACCGTGCTTACCGGTTTGGCAGAAATGATCGGTACGGCCATTTTGGTTTTCCTTGGCTGTATGGGATGCATAGGCGGCTTAGGTTTCATCCCTTCGCATTTACAACTAACACTGTCATTTGGCTTGACAGTGATGGTCGTAATACAGGTAAATAAAAATACAAATATTCAATCAAATATAAAGCAATTAATAAATTTGATGCTAATTAACGGAAAATAATTATCAGCCAAATGGTCCACGCGAACGATACAAATTTTCATTAAATATTTAAAAACTTGTCATTCGACTTGTCAACGAATGCTTATTATTAAACAGTGATAAATATTGTCATTAAAGTTTCTCCTTATAACGCGATTCATAATTTAACCGAATTATCAGGCTTCTTGATAACAAACACTGCTATTAAATATTATTTTTAAATTCAAAATAACGTCTTTCACGCTTACAAAAAAAAATGTTATTCAACATCGCGAGAACTCTGCTCAATGAATATCCAATTTCAAAGCTGATTGGCAAAACTTCAAAAATATAATCTGCAAATTTTTCGTTCCCGATACTGCATCATGTAAATCAATAATCCTAAGCAGGCAACAGCGATCGTTCGGCTTTGATCAAATTCTACGAATATTTTTGGATTAGCCTTTAGGCCAAATGACCTTTCATACGAGTGCATCAATGTGCAAGGTGTATACGCAACCTTGCGTAACGAACATATGCACATGGAGTACCTGCATATCTATATAGCCATATTGCATCATACAAGCGTATATACATACGCACTGGTTATTCCGACGAATCAACCGAGCATAACGAATCGATCGTGTCGAATAGAATTTTTGATTTTTATTTGGCAAGTTTCTTTCGCCTGCCTGCCTAGCAAAATTAAATTTATTTAATGCACGTTCCTGCTGTGCGTTTCCAACGAACACGCGAAACCAGTGCATAATTATTTTTTGTATAAACAAAAAAGTCCCCAAACGCCTCGACTGGTTTATAGTAATAATTAATGGATGCTAGTCGTAATTAATTTATAATATTACGTCAATAGATAGTCATGTTTTTTTATGTAATATTTTAAAAAATAACCCTTTTCAGTGCTTCGGCCATATCAGTCACGCTCACGTTAATCCCGCCATGACGGTTGGCGCTGTTGTCGTCGGCAAGAAATCCTTACAAGCAGGCCTGGTCTACTTGTTGGCACAAACTATTGGCGCAGTGCTTGGTTATGGTTTACTTAAGGTCAGTCTTTTTTCCGTACTCGGTATCACAAGGAAGTATGGTTATCAGCCTTGTTTGTACAAGGAGATAATATACAGACTAAAGGAAAAAAAAAGATGGAAATTTCTGGAAACACTATTGCTATCAACGTTTTCCTATCGGAATACGGTTCAGGGTCCTCGTTTAACCTTAATGGCGTAACAGAAATTCTAATAAAAAGATACACGGAGTTAACGAACGTTGCGCAATTGTTTGATAACGGTTTTTCACGGTAGCGAATGACAGCGAATTCAAAAGTTCGGTTCGAAGTGAAGAAATTAAAAAAAAATCCCAATTAACGCATTGCAGGCAATGACGCCTCACGATTTACTGCACAACGGAAATTCGAACGCCACGGACACATTTTGCGTGACCGATCTGCACGAGAAGGTCTCCGCAGTTCAAGGTCTCTTCGCGGAAGGTCTGGCTACGGGGATCCTAACCTTTTTCGCCTGCTCCATCTGGGACTCCCGAAACGCCAAGAACACGGACTCCGTAGCACTGAAGTTTGGCTTCGCCGTTGCCGTGCTCGCAAACACCATTGGCCCTTACACAGGGTGCAGCATGAACCCAGTCAGGTCGTTCGGTCCCGCCATCTGGAACAACCAGTGGAACCATCACTGGATCTACTGGTTCGGCCCGCTAGGTGGCGCTCTGCTGTCCTCGTTGCTCTACCGTGCAATATTCTCACCCAAGACTGTACCCGAGGAAGAAACTGGCGCCGAGATGGTGGCGCTGAACGGCATCGAGACCGAGAAGCTAGAGGTAATTAGCCGAACGTTTCCAGACTTGAATAATTTTCCTCACCGGAAACAGCCAGCTTGATCTTTTTTTTTTTAATAACTGGTATCAATCTACTTCCGGTGCACGAAGTCAGTACTTGGATTTAAAATTTGCATTACTTTACAGCAAAACTGATCGTTTTCACGTACGATGGCACTATTCGATCCCGATCGACGTACGATCAACTTTTCCACGTGGGACAAGGATCTTATCGATCATTTGGATCCTCCAAAGATCAAGAGTACTCGATCGACCCAGTACGAGAAAGAGAGAGAGAGACGAACAGTCGTGGACAAAGTGATAGGATCGATGGGGGATAAAGATTTTTTTTTTTAAATAAGAAGAAAAATAGTGCCAACCTTTCGTGGTTAGTAGGGAAGTCGTGGGGGGGGGGGC
>JARQTH010000586.1:306544-356020 GCA_030142595.1 Trachelus iudaicus
GGGGGGGCGAGGGGGGGGGGGAATTAAAGAGCTTTAAAAACGCCGCGAAAGTCATTTCGCGATATCCGATCAAAGATCGTGATTAAAATTCGCGAATTAGACTGATTCACAAGCTTTTCTTTGAGTTATACAAAAAAAAGAAAACAAACATGATCTTACTAACTATACATATACATATATATACTTAATGACTTCTGAAGAATCTGATATCTTAAGGAACCTGACACTCTAGCTAAACTAACGCGACTTTAACGCGACATTTTACACGATAAATCATCGCGCGTCTCGACGTCTGCGTCGAAGAAACCGGAAGCCAAACATCCATCAGCATTTTCAGCTTCCGTTAACACATACTATACCTTCACGTTATAATGTAACCCGTCATGTAATATATATACCTGAAACTCCCGAGAGACAAAAAATTGTATATTTTTTATTTTTTTTTTTATTTTTTTGAAACTGCACTCGTAATACGATCTTCGATCTTTTGATCGTAGTTCAATAGCCGCACTGTACCTACTTTGCATCTCTAAACGAATTTATTGTATACTTACGTAGAACTGGCACCCAGCCTCGTCGCTATAGTTATACATCTGCGTGCTGCATATAAATATATGTATACGAAAAATAATAATATTTTTAGACAATTATATTTAAAAAGTGAACAAAAAAATTCTTTCGATCGACCCCAAAATATTTTTGCATTCCAATATTTTTTTTTTTTTTCTTTGCTTATATACGTATACCCCAAGACATATGTATTCCTTTCTTACGCAACGAATGTAGATTCTATTTACGTAAACTGGCTTATATTTTATTAATCTTTATACTATCCGTAATCTTAATGCATTTTCCACGTATCGCTTCCATTGGTGGTTATCCGATTTCTGATAAATATTATATCTACGGTACCTCTGTGTACAGACTATAATCAGACTATTCCGTCACGTTGGCAGCTCTTCTCCAAATACGCGCTAGATTAGCCACGGTACTCTATATACCCGATATCGGCAATCTCCACAGTAATTTCCGATCCACTTATGACGTTTCGTCCTACCGGCATTTGGAATTACGTCGACAGTATTGTCATCGTCGTTATCACTGTCACTATTGTCCAGCTGTCCCACAGCCGACCTATCAGAAATCACGATAGATTATACGTCGCAGTGTCCAACAATTATTTTCTGCGATGCGTTAAAGATTTTTTTGTAAATAAAAAAAAATTCCTTCTCCCATTCGCACGTATATACAGGGTGCGCTCGGAAATTTACTGACTGTACAGTGCTAGGATGAATCAGGACACAGTTGGTAGCAGTGCTGGCAGTAAATTTCGGAACGCACTCTTAACGGGCACTTGTGACGTCATCAATTTTTAAAATCAATTCCACACTTTCGTAGTTTCAATGGTAATACCGGGTGGGCAATAAATATCGCGTATAGGTGTAAGGAGTAAATATTGCAATTTTTCTATAGTCAGTACAATGATTATATGTGACTGTGGGAGGGTGATGTAATATTTAGGGGGGAGGGGGATGAATTTCCCATCAGTCACAGTCGCTTCTTCGATTCAGCTTGATTCGCCTCAATTTCCGTTTCGAGCAGTCGTGCGGGCGTCGGTGTGTCTTGTAGGATCGCGTATACGTTTCTGTATGATGGAGGGGGGGGGAGGGGGGGGTGAATAGGGGGTGGGAATGAAAAGTGCAAGAGGCAGGGATGGGGGGATAAAATCTTCTCGCGAAATTCTCATTCGAACGTTATTGGGATTTGGCTGATGCGACAACATGCCGAGTTTTCAATATCCGCTGGGAGATCTTGGTCGGAAATCTTTATGGCACTGGAGCGCAGATCGGAGGATCTATGGTCGCGTCGATCATTTTTATTGATCGCAGGTTTTAAGTTCATCGATGAAAATGCTGCTTTATTTTGCCTTGAATTAACGAGTCAGCTGGTTTGGGGTTTTTTTTATTTACGTTTTTATTGGCAATTTTTTTTTCGTGGATTTTATTTCTCTTCCGCGTCGGGAAACGCGACGCTGAGCGTCGGAGAGACGATGTGGCTTTTATATGGCGCTAATGCGAGCCGATGCAATTTTTCGCAACTTGGTAGTGCATTCTTTGGGGACTTTGGCGGAATTGCCAATGGTAGCGTTGTATATAGGGTGTACAGGAATTATCACTTGGATACTTCGGGTAGCAAGAGAATGACGTCTGGGGAAAAAGTTTAGGTCCGACGTCGAGTGTGGTGGTAGCAGTGGCGACGCTGGTGGCGGGTACCGGAAGTGGGTACCTGGTATAGTGAGGTTAGAGTGCATACTTGCAGAAACAGTGAGGCGGTAGGAAGTGGCAATACTTACTAGGTGAGAAATTCCAGGCGGTACTTAAGGCTGACTTTCATTTCTCGGGAATCGTTGAAATTGCGAGGGTATGACGGGAATTTTATTTTCCGAGAGAAAGATGCTTTTTCGAATTTTTATTAAGTCTGGGATCAGAATTTTTTTTACTTTTCTTCTTCTACGGGATATTTATTTCGGGATTATTAAATCTTTTAGGATTGTAAATGAAAAAAATTGTATTGACAAATTTTTGAGTTTCAAAATTTTTCGTAGGGTCGTCTTTCTTGGTCGAAGATATTCTCTAGGTCAACCCATGGATAAGGTTTGGTCCAGGTCGAACGTCGTAGGAAATCTTGCCACGGATTCCTCTGGGATTTCACTGGAAACTAGGGCTTAGGATTTATGGAGAATAGATTCTTGAGAATAAACGAGTTCAGAAGAAATTCCAATTCTTTTCTATATTGAATTTTGGATTTTGTATCGTGGTGTATTATTTGCTTTTTTTGTTGAAAATTTATTGTACATTTCAGCTTTGATAATCGTTTCAAAGGAGGTCATTGGTATACCAACCAATTCCGATAAATTTATGACAAAATTTTTTAAGGGCAATTCAGTAGAAAATACTAGGATTCCAGAAAAGACTTATTGTGTCGAAAATCGATATCCCCTGCGACGTTATCATAAATCAGATCAATCGGTATACCGGGAAACGTGCAGGAATGTACAGTCACCTTCCTAAGCTCACGGTTCATCGGATTAAAAGATACTGCGTAGCTACGGAATGTCCACCCCCGCCTGAAAGCACAGGGTGGTATACAAAGTATATATTGGGAAATAAACACAGGCCATAATGGTCTCATTGCGATCAATGAGTTCAGTGACGCCTGGAGCTTCCATCGTATTCATTAAAATTTTACAATCATACCAAAAAACAAGGGACCCTGCTTTTATTTTTCTATCAAATCACACCCTTATCATATTTCCCCCAAACAACAACAAAAAAATACTTAATTGTAGAAAAAGTCGATTGTTCGAACTAAGATGATTATTGGAGGAAGGTAAAAAAAATAAATTATTATTAATTTTTTCCATCATCCTTACTGTAGTCGTTATCATTAGCGCTGATAATTGACTTGACTGTACCCGAAATTAGTAAAGCTAGACCAAAACGTTAATACGCAGTAAAACGGACTGACGTATAATTACACTGTTTGGTATCCCGATATATACGTGAATACAAATTCACCAGGTACGAAGTGACTCCGAGCCTGCGTCCGCATTTGCATGTCCAAATTTCCTATAACTGCAGCCGGCCAAACGTGGAAACTATATCAAGGTCCAATTTCCAGTTTATTATTCGGCAATTAAAACACTGGAGGTGATGAACTTTTGAATTATCTATGGAGCGACTGGACTGTAGTTCATATGAAAAGGCTTCTGACAAGAATTCCTATCCGGGCCGGATGCGTCAATAATTTAAACAAACTCGAACCAGACTCACGATCGACGACAAAACTAATTTACACAATTGAATCCGGAAGTCGAATGTTTTCGAATTCACGAGGAGTAATCGAGGAGACGTTTGCGCCTGGAATTCGTGAGCGTCTATACAGGGCAGTCCAAGAAATTGCCTAGTGAGAATAGCTGACTCTGGTCCAGGCTGAAAGAAGTCAGGCTTACCTGTAAAATTAGCTGATAAGCATATACTGCGACGTACGGATAAGGCTAAAGCATACGACTATGGCCGGTATTCAGAGTCAGTTCTTCGTTTTAAGCACGATCTTAAGACAGCCTCTACCATGTCTTATTATTACTATATCTACGGTCTTAAGACTCTGCTTCGTCTCAAGCACTGACTGTGAATACGGATCATAGATCATGCGAGTAGGCGAATGAGAAATCGAACGTGGCGCCACCTGTCCGACGCGCGTGAGGCCCTGGCGGCCGTCGCGCGAACTAGACGTAATTTAAAGTACCGAGAAAAATGCATATCGGGTGGTACGACGCGGGTCACGTATTTCGCGCAAGAAAAGTAATATTTCCATATGATTTACATGCCGGGCGTCGAGTCCCTCGTTAATAATTCAATTTTCAATCTGGTCTTAATGCTCGGCGGATTCGCGCGCCGTCGAGGCGCCTCGCTCCTGCCCTTTATTCGCGAAATAAGAACCGGCACCATCGGCCATAACGCTTTCGAGGGAACCGACATTTTATTTAAGAATCAAATTACAGCGACCTATATACAAGATTTGTACTCGCGTAAATCTTAACTGCTGACGCAACACCGTTACGTCATTTGTTTTCAAGATTTATACGTCACCTCGTCTCATCTTGAGACGTGAGATACTTCTTTTGTCATACAACTTCTTCGCAATTTTGGTTTATCAGTTATATGGCAATTACCTGAAGATCTTAGACAGCGAGCCTTGGGTGAACGAGCAGGGACATTTTTCTTCATAAACGTCAAACTATTTATGAGATGAAAAAGTGAGAGCAAGAGTGAGTCCATTGGTGGAGGATGTCACGCGCTGGAGTATTATTGCGATGAAAATTTCAAAAATATTTCTTAATAATTATAACGCGTCTTTCGAACAGAGTCCGACGCTTTTTTTTCACGGCAGTAAAGTAGCTAATGGAATAACGGTAAGTATCGATGAAATTGAAATTTGAATCTACCGCCCTTTTGTCTTGGTAAATAAAAATAATAGAGACGCATAATTCAATCACGTTTTGCGTTTAACCATTTCTACTTATACATTTCAAAGCTGACAGTCCATGGGAGTTACTTTGTCTTCCTGCGACACGTCGA
Source organism: Trachelus iudaicus (assembly GCA_030142595.1). Lineage (NCBI taxonomy): Eukaryota > Metazoa > Arthropoda > Insecta > Hymenoptera > Cephidae > Trachelus > Trachelus iudaicus. The sequence goes on from JARQTH010000586.1 coordinate 311,686, forward strand.
GGATTTCCCAAGTACATCTATAAGATAAGCCTATTGCGGGTATCCTAATTGCAGAGTAGTTGAGCAGCGTGTCCCAAGGATTAACCAGCTGGATCAGTTATTCGAAGTTCGTCGGCAAATGGGGATTCGATGTGTGCACAACACAAAGGCTACTGTCCATTAATGGATTACATATTTGCGTGAAGTAACTATTTCACTTGCTTGACAGTTCGAAACGCCACTTTAGCATCAAGCCTTATCAGTATTATAAAACGATGAGAATATTTGTCAAAATCCAGTAACAAAACGTTCGGACAATTTTTGGATTTATAAAGTGAGTTAGCGTTTAAAATTTTTCGACTCTGCGTTCAAGTCGATAATCCAAATACGTTTTTATCCTTCAGAAACGACAGTAAACTCGAGACCGTTGATTGGATCGAGAAAGAGTTTTTATCCGACAATATCGAAGTCAATATTAAAAACGTTAACGAGTAATCGGGTTCTGGACTTTTAATATTCTCGTGTTTACTCTCTCTAGATATAGTCATTAAGAACCGTCGATAACGTAGGAATCTACCGACTCACCCGTACACAGGAACGCTCGAAGTTTATTCCTCCCCAGGCGCAAAGTTTTACGAGACGCCTATAAATGCTCTCCGACAGTGTATAGAAGGTTCCCACAGTGCGGGGTGACTTCTCTTTGAAGAAATGAAAGCGAGCCTGGCCCCCGTGTCGAAACCCGCACAGTTCCCAGCATTCCAGCGTGTAACGACGTGATCGCAGCGCGCAGACTCGACCACTCCTGGACTGGGTGGTCGGTTACCCGCTCGTCTCCCTCCATCGGCGTGATCGGAGCCATCGGCAGCATCACTAGGCTTTCCCAAGCGCGGGCAGGTTTCCCGGCATCGACAGCGTCGCCACCAGGAGTCACCCTTCGCGCGCGCACTACGAGGAACACAGTGAAACCCAATGAAAAGCCTAACCTAACGGGGAACAGCGCTGAGAGGGACTCCGAGCTAACCTAACCCCTAACCCAGGTATACCGGACGAGCGAATCCCTCCCCACTCCTGCCAACCTTCCACAGATCGTGGGACTCGAAGTGGGGCGCGGGTGAACGCAGCGCCCAGCGTTCGGACAGTCCTTCCGTGGATTGCGGATGTTACCGTGTCTCGCTGCTTGGCGTCGCTGCTACGTTGTAGCCGGGTGTTTATGCGCCAGTTTTGACAAGTGAGACGACAGTGGCGCAAGGACGCTCGCGGGTGAAGCTGGACGAGCGTCGGGGGCTGCGCGATGCCACGTTGAGTAAGGCTGACGGTTACGAGAGGGAGAGAGAAACACGAGGGAAAATATCTAAAGTGACTGAGAAGTTATTACCTTTGCTCTCTTTCTCTCTTGCTTTTTTAACATTGACAGAGGAATCCTTCGCGTCTATAGGTCCACGCGCCGTTGACATCCTCTACACGCAGGTAAGCCATGTTTTAACCAAGCATTGTTGAGGTTAGGATTTACTACGCGTCACGCTGTCACACTCTGTGTAAAACGAAGGATCGTCGATCGACGACCCGATAGGTTTACTCGCATTTTATTATCGGCCAGGATGAAAGTGACGTCTCGTAATTTATTCGAATAATTTAACGGAATAAAATCTCGCCGAACCTGACCGTGCTGTCTGGTGTTCTTCTTTTTTTTATGCAAGTTCAATGAAAGTACCTTCGCGACGCGACGCTGCTCTCCTTTCTCCTGGACTGCATTCGTTCAATTATTTATGGGCAGGACTTCGCCGTTTGACACAAGTTGAAAGAACGTTCGCGTCAATTGTCAGGTTAGCGAGCGTCCCGGTGTCGTCTCTTGCTACCTATTACAATTGAGTGACGTCCTTTCCCGGCTGCGTGTACCGCGTCTCGTGCAACATGTACCACCGTTCGTATACCACGTTCGTGGTGCATGTACCATATTAAAGAGCCTCGGGACGTTTAAAGGAGGCCTTGTCGTCACTTTTTCACGTACTCTTTTTTTAACCAACTTCGCAGCGCCGTGCGTAACCGCCTTTACGTACACAGCTCACAGCCCGCTGAAACAGTTTGTGCTGAGGCTCAGTGGCTTAAGCTGCCTTCACACCGCTTCAGATACTAAGATCGCACAAGACCCGGCAGTGCAGTCACCCATAAAAAGACATAAACACAATAAAGAAGAACGAGAGAGAGAGAGAGAGAGAGAGACGCACACAGAGGCTAGTACATCTAAATAAAATTGTCTCCTGCCTCCAAGCGAATATTTAACGAATTCGACAATCTTTCGTCGTTTCATGAAAACTCAAGATTAATAAACTTCCTCAGCCGGATGTTATTAGGACCGTCGGCACCAGAAGATCTTTTATTTCCGGACGTCTCGCGCCGTTCCAACCTTTATAATAAATAGCTACTATTCCAACATGGCGGCCACTCCAGCTGACTACTCTCCGTCTCTCTCTTCCTCGTTCCCTTTCTTCTCCGCCTTTCCGCTCTCCTCACCACCCCCTTCCCAGCCCTCCTCCACCACCATCCCAACAACTTTCTCGACAATGCTACCCGCTGCCTACCGACACCGCAGCATCCGCTTCTTCTTCCCGTAGCATCACGGTAAGCGCCTAATAGCTAAGGAGACCGAGAACATTCCCCGACGCTTTTTCTATGAGCAAACGTAAGCACGTCGCTCGATAAAAACTAGTGCAAACAGACGCGACGAGCCGAGTTCGATACTCGCCTTCAGGGACGTGCACGTGCACTTTGTTTTTTTTTTATGCCGTCTGAATATGCAATTCCTGGTTTAATGAAAAATTCAATTTTTTTCTTTTTTTTTTCCCTATGAATTCTCATCCCTCTAATTTATTCCATGGGATGTACGTAATGTAGGATTTTTTGTCGGTGCCTTTGAAGAAGCTTCGGACGGATTCCACTGGCGCATTGTAATCCCTTAGGTGTAATCGCTCGCAGCCTTAGCCAACAAAGCGTGGCTTTAGTTGGGGTCTGTCTCCGCTAGTCTCGTCCCTTCTCTCTCACTCTCTCCTAATCTTTCTATCCCCGCCCTCGCTCCTACCCGCTACCCCTATTCTGGTACTCGCAGGGTCTTACCTTACGCTCTCGCGTTGCTTTACGTTAGTTACGTTGAAATTTCACTGGCGCCACCGGCGCGACACCAAAGGCAGGAAGGATTATCGCATGGCACAGCCTTATTTCTCTTTAATGGTTTAACGTGTCTCTTTCACTGTGTATATATCTGTATGATCGTCATATAAGTACGCGTATCGATATTAGGATCTTTTTTTATCTCGCTTTAGGTTTCCCGTGTCAATTTTTTTTTTCTCATCCCGTAAACTCGGTGTCCCCTTGAGCGGGTAACCGCGAACGATGGCCGCCATAACCGTTGGTCGAGTAAGTTCAGGCGAAACAAAACTCGTTATTGTATATCGTCGTTCGCCCTGATTACCGCCATCTGCATAAAATTCCAACCCTCCTTCTCTTAGTTCGAAACGTTTTTATCCGATGGTTCCCCGAGGTACTAGAGAGGAGAAGCAGGAGCGGGTGAATTAGAGCAGAAAAATTAGCCCCGCCCGGGAAAATCTTTGAGGTTTCCTCTGGGGCAGTTTTCATTGGACGCAAGCTTGAAACTGGATCTGCAGACTTTTCTATATATATTTATAAATTTTCATACGAAAGTTGATATTTAGTTTCCTCGAAATTTTCACTTTTTAAATTTTCAAATTTTACCTGTCTCTTGGGTCAGTTTTTAGGTTTTTGGGCATTGTCGCTCACTTATTCATTCTCGATGCTCCGCTGGTCTTTCCGTCTACCAATATTTCCCATAGTTATACCTGCTGTCCCTGGAGGTTGAATTTACGAACTTTGTGAACACCTGACACTCGCCAAAATAGTTTGTCGGTGTTCAGCAAATTAATGGATCAGAGAGTGAGAGAGAGAGAGAGAGAGGGAAAACGATTTCAAGACAAGTACAGGACAGGAAGTTGAGTCTTGGGAACCCCTAGGGAATTTGTGTCGAGTCGCTGGCGAATTTCTATCTGGACGAGGAACATTTCTTGGCACTCTATGCCATTTCGATCACGCGCACGTATCTCTAGGGATAAATTTTGCGCCGAAGCAGGCGCAATTTCCATGCGTAAAAAATCTTGCGTGATATCGGGCCGCCTTTTCACGAGAGTCACCCGGTATACGTGTCAATGAGCTTTCTAGTTAACTGTTGAAATTACTGTGAGGGAATTTCTGGATATTGCCGAGAGCGATGGGGGTAAAACGTGATGATGAATAGGGGTTGGATGAATATTCCAGTACTCGTGGGGGTATAATTGGGGATGAGTGAAGGAAGAACGGGGAAGTGGTACAGGAACAGGAAGTAAGTCGGAAGGAAGGAAAGAAGGTGAATAATGGGGGGTGGGAAAGGAATTAGGGGAGGCAAAAATTAATTTGAAATTAATCAACCATCCAGTCAGCATGGATCATTAGGGCTGACGTTCGAAACTGACAATCGTGTCGTGACGTCATGATCGAGTCTGAAAACACGTTGCTAACTTCACGTCTATTTATACGACGAATTTTCGACGTCACTAAGGCGTGTCTGTAGTCTTATAACGGGTGGTAAAAATTCACAGCACGACTTTCAGCCCTTAACTTTCACCCGTGCCAAACGTTCGTTTCGTCGTTTTGGGAATGTAGTTGGGAATTTACGAAACAGGTTTTATTTATTTACTGTGGTGGAAAACATGGCGCTCTTATCGCTATGGAAAATGCTAATGGAAGGGGGTGGTAGGAGGTCGATGGGTGGGGCAGGTAAGAAATGGAAGAAGCGTAAACGTCTTATGTTGGAAAGTGGAGAAATCGGTGGGAGAGAGAGAGAGAGAGAGAGAGAGAGAGAGAGAGAGAGAGAGAGAGAGAGAGAGATAGAGAATTGGAACGTACTCAGTTGCCAAGTCACACATCGAATTCCAGGATGCAAGGAATAAAATTTCGCTACGAGCAAAGCTTGCCCGAAGACACGAGGATCGGAAAGAGAAGTAAAAGAGAAGCAGAGACAGAGTTAAAGGCAAAAGTGCCCGCTCAGCACGAAATCGCGCTCCGACTGGTTTTTAGTATTTTTACGAGGACCAAGGAGTCTGGCTACGGTCAATCAGGTACGGCCGTGGATGGGCCGTCCGATGGGTTGATGGGTTGATGGGCTCCATGGGTGCATGGCACTTTGTCCGAAAAACCATCCATGATTAGACATGAATACTCTCATTAAACATTCGGCCTGGCGTGTACGACAGTATGTAAGGGACATCTGCGCTGGAAAAAGTAGTCCTGCGACATTGGCGTATACACTCTCTTTGGTTAACGAAGAGAGGGAGAACATGAGAGAGAGAGAGAGAGAATTTCTTTACCGGCATTCCCACCATAAAGAATCCCATAGTCTTTGGAATACCGATACGTATAACCATCCACGGGTACGGCTGAACACCAAGCATGAAATTATGGTTTTTAGGAAATTTTTTTTTTGAATTTCATCACGTGACCAAAAATATTTTCAAAATTGAATTTTCCAATTTTTCTCATCTCTTCTTGAAATAAAATATCCTTGGAAAATTCTCACGTGAAAAAAAAACGGTACCCCGTCTCTTCCCCCGCGGGGTCAGGACAGTCGAAAGGTGGCGTCGTCTACGCCATTGCACCGAACGACGCCGGACGCGCCTCCGCGTCCGATCGGCAGCGTCCGGAAGCTCCAATGATATATCATTGGTTTTTCGTTCTCGCTGTTTTGGGTATCGCCGGCATTCCCGGATCGCGATTCCTTGCCGATCCGAAGAAAGGGAATGAGAATGCGAATGAGAATGAAGAAGGATCAGGGAGATACGGTCGAAGCGTCCAGAGTTATGGACGCGCGGGACCCATAGTCGAACTCCTGTTGCTCCTGGTGGGGGCTGGTTCTTCGACTCGTCGAACCTACCCGGGAGGACCGTCCACGTGACAGATGGTTTAGCTGATAGCCAGACGCGTAAGAACTCGCTGACTGCGGCCATACCTCGCAATTAGTATGTGCGCTCGGATCTGCGCTAAAACAACATGGTGGCTCGTGGCCGTTGAGCGGACGCAAGAACCACCGTAGGACGTGCTAAGGGCTGCTGCCGCCATAGCGCTCGCAATTGGCACTCCTATAGGACCATTCAATTTAACACACTGTTCTGTAGAAACTTACTCGTTCAAGATTTCCTTAATTATAGCATATATATATTTATCTATATATCGTATATATAGACCCGAGCTAGCACAGCAAATCGAGCAACTCAACCATATAAATTACATATGTATATATATATATATATACATTTCAAGATATAAAATCTATAACAGAATAGGGTACCAATACCATGAGGCTACTCATAACTTTGAAATTGCTGTACTTCGGTTCGATCTTCTTTCCTGGTCCATAGATCTTCTGACTGGTCGCTGCTGTCTTTACGATGGTAATATCGGTTAGGACTTACGACAGGGATTGTCCAGATTCCTCGATTCCCATTGACGATTTAATAGTCAATAGAGTCGAAAAGTTTTCTTGGGCAAGAAGACTTTATAGCCCTATAGAGTGAGAGAGGGAGGAAGTGCCTAGGGTCAGAGTGTGCAAAAAGGAAGGGTTGCTACCCTCGTTTGAGGGAGACCGAAGGGATGGCTGCTTCTTGAGATGCATTTGTGCAAGGAGGCCGTAAGGTGGGTGGGACTGGGTGGGGTGGGTAATAGAGAGAATAGTGAAGGCAACGGAGGGTCAGAGGGTGGGATATCATCGAGATATCGCCTAGCAACGAAAGCTGATAGCTTCGGCAGAATCGATAGGTACCCTCTAAAGTAATATATCGAATGGCATGTTCGATACTAGTCGGTCTTCAGCCTATATGCTTCTGTCACTCCCCCCTAGTGCTGGTGTTAGTATTGGTAGCAATGCTGTTTAGTATCCAATACTATACTGTGTGCTACATAGTACACAGTACTGAGAAGACCTGTAGTATATGTTATATGTATTTAGTATATATATGGTACATAGAGCAAGTCTGCATATATATAGGTATAGTCGCCACACCTAAGGTACATAAGCATCGACGTATCAGGATACGTAGGAAACTGTGGTGCATTTGGGTGGGAGAGGAGAAATCCAGAGCATCTGATTGGCGTGGCTTGGAAACCTCAGAAATCCTGAATTTACCTGGATAATAAAAAAACAAGGGGGGTCAGATCGACCGAAGAGGGTAATGCCGTCAGATTGCTGGTATGTTTTCGATTTATCTAGGAATTGCATGTGCATGAAATGCGAGGATTTTCTTTGTTTCCGAGATCGGACAGTACCTTGTCTTTGACCTGTGACCTCGGAGATCAGAGTACGAGAGAGCGGGATAAATTTCTTTTCTAAAGGAATAGTCAATGCCGACGAAATTTTCTGTGAGATTTACTTGGAATCTTGTATTGGAGATGCTGTGAATATATATATTTGTTCGGGAGTCTTATTTGCTTGTATACACGCGAGGCAGACGATTTTTCGTTTTACTTATTTTCCATAATTCGTACGACCTACATCGCACGCGTGTTCACACGGTAATCAATGCAGAGACAAAATAAATGGAGAACCCTAAACGGATCTGGTTAATGCTAATGGCCGATAATGCGGGCATCTAATTTGCGGTCGGTGGATTATTTCAATTAGAGCAAATCGCCGTAACGGCGCGTGGTCGTCACCACGCGCTCCTAACAGCTCGAACGCGTTTATTCACGCCAAACGATACGCGGTGGATTCCATGGAATCGATACGATATTACAAATCGAATATTCGTTCGTTAAAACTCTCGAAAGTGAGTTATACGGTATTTTGGTCAATTTGAATTTTCACGGTTTTCCCGCCGCTCTGCGATTCGAGCGGACATGTTTAGCCCAGTGCGCATGCGCGGCTGCTCGACTAACGGACGCAGGAATACGTGCTCGAGTGCGATGTGCCTACGAAAGGGCGGAAAATATTTCGCAATCTACGTTACGTCCAGCGGAGAAGTTTACATACCACCTCGTACATTGCCGGCGTACCCATGTGTGCAGTGCGTAGTATGTGCCATCAACCGTACGTGGAGCAGGAGTAATACTAGAAAACGAGTAGCAGCACGCGCCTACCTAACCTATTAAAGCCACTGCCACATACTAATTGGATACCTAGGAGAATATTGCCGTAGCTGAGCTGTCTAGTGTTCTTTATAGGAATGGCACGTGAACCTTACGGAAGCGTTCGACAAGGACACGGAGAGTCTAAGAGGTTAGGAAAATCCCCATATACCTGGTGCCGTGAGAGTGAATTTTACTTTTGGAAAATTAAAATCTTTGCCATTTTTTAAAGTATCTTTCATACGTCGCTCCCTCGCTGCACTTTCTGTCTCTTCGCATCTGCACCGTTACGCTACGTTGACGTAGCTTCCGACGAGGACAGATTTAATTGTCAGACAGTGCAGCCAACTGTCCTGCTAATTACCGTAAAAACAAGAAAACTCTGGCAGCTTTTTTTTTGGCCAGGTATATATATATATATATATGTATTTGAACTATTTACATATGCATCTAGAGTTCGTATATACATATATATTCACACACTCTGCGGTGCATTTTAAAGGAGCGTCACGCGGACCGGAAGGCGCCACTCGACGTAGTCAGGTTGGGTCAACTCGTGAATGTTGTTAGTGCCGTTTCCTCGTGTTGGACGACGTCGCGACGCTCCCAGCGCCGCGCTGGAACACGTACGCGCGTAATACCACTATGAGGCTCTACCTCGTGGAAGGGGACTACAGAATAATTGTCTTCCTGAATACTTGACTCGGTTAAGACAGACTGGACTAGGTCGGCCATTCTCCTAGACTCTCTGACTTTATCTTCTCGGTTCCAAGTTCTTTATACTAATTTCATAGAATAACAGTCTGAGAATGGAGTTATTAATAATTTATATTCTTATAATCTCTCTTCGGGCTGGCTTCTCAATAAAAATGGCTGACTTCGACTCCTGAGTTTATCAAGGATAGCTCTCGTGTCCAAGGAAAAATGTTTTGATAAATAAATGGAACCTAGTGGTATGGTATATTGGACGCGTACAATTATGGTAGCATGGTGATCCAGGGCCGGTATAGTTGGGGGGTGGAAATGAAGTCGCGCAGGGTTTTTTTTTTTAAAGCTTTCAAATCCAAGCGGATTCCCACCCTGTACCTATTCTAGGGAGTTTTATAAATCCCAGTCGTGCCGTCCTCTCCATCAGTCGGATTTCCTTTTCAGGATATTCCAACGGGTTTCCGGACGATCCTTTTTCGAGTGGAGGACGAGGACTCGATCTTGCAAGTGGAAAAACGGGAAATAATAAGGAAGCAAGGAGAGAGAGAGAGAGAAGATAATTCTGCCAGGTAGAAACGACTGCAGGCTTTATAGTCACCACAGCCGAAAGTCTTGAGACGATACGTATCGCTCAATTGAAAGGGATTCTCTAGTTTGCAGTTGGATTTTATTCCCGTGACGTCACACGGTACAGTCCTTCAAGAACAACGAATCTTTTAAGGACCTGGGAGCTTTATACGCCAACGAAAGTTTTCCCTGTTACGTCTACAGGATTGAAATCGAAATCGCTGACTGATGCTCGATTGGAGGTCAGCCTTAATGGAAACTCCTCTGAACTTTTTTTATATATATATATATATATATATATATTCACACAGAGTTTATCCAATCTACGCACATAGAAACAATCCTAGACTATAAAAGGTGGTAAGAAAGAAAAAAAAACAATAGAAGTTAATGGCACTTGGGAAAATTGTTTTTCCCTCGCAAAGAAAAAAAAAGGTGTGATGTGGGTTCATTGTATTTTTTTTTGTTTATATGCACCTAAGACTTTTAATTGGAATTCTCGATTCGTTATTATCTCGATGTCAATGCAAAGATCCTATAGTGGATGTTACGTTGATCTCTTTTTCGTTCTTAACGACTTCGTCAAACGACCAGACTCAAGTATGACTATTTCATTCCAGACAGTCTGGCTTTCGTAATTGTCGCAATTAACGACACGCCACATCTTCGGCTCGGATGCATCTGCGTATGCCGAGTAGTAACTACCTGTCGACGTAATGTCCGGCTGATCCTTAGCACGTCGTAAAGCTAACGAGCTATTTACATTTGTTTTATAAGGTATTTGTTAATTTTTAAAAAAAATAATTTTTTTCTATATTTATACTCAGACTATGCTTTAGGCGGATCCCCAATGCTCGCGAGCAACGACCTGCGCGACTCGCCGATCAGGTTTTTACTTTTTAGTCGCCTCATGCGGGGTCGCCGTAAGACACGCTCAGAGTTGTACGAGTGGCGAGAGCCTTTAAAAACGTATCCGTCTGTATCAGGTATGGTAAGTTATCGCGTAAATTATACGCGCCGAAGAGCAAAATTCGTGCGTCACGGTGGCATTGGAAAGTAAGAATTTTCACGTGACAATTTTAAAATCAATTATCTTTCCATCTCCCGGAAGAATTTTTTTTTTTGTTTTCACTCTCTGTAACTTCATAATGGATATTCATATTTTTGAAATGTCATTAACCACAGTTCTACGCTCAACGATTCTATTCCACTCGGTTTACCCATTTTTTACTCGAACATCCAATTCGCGCAATTATTTCATCCACTGCATACAGTAAATCTGTCACTCGCGCAATTGCTAATCAGGCCTTACGAAGAGCGTCAGAGGTGAAAGACGAATCCATTGATTCGTTTGCATCGGGTCGACATACATATATCGTCGCTCGTTTGAAATTCCCCTTGGTCCACGAAACTTTCGACACCCGGTATACCGTCGTTACCACGGGCACCGTCGTGACCGCTTCTGCGCGTACCATATATATTTTTCCATATTCCCACGTAAAACGAATATTTCCTTAAGCCTCGTACTCGTGCAAGCGAAAGTTAAAGGTCAACGAAATTTACGTGGAGAAATGTCTCTCTAGAAATTTTTCATATTTCTCCTTCTCCTTCCGGAGGCAAGTGCCAAGGGCCACTCGGTCTAAGGCGAAAACTTTGAGTACTTCCGGTGCACTGAAAGCATCCAAGGTGCTTCCGTCATCTTGGCCTCGAAAACTTCCTTACGGCATTCAAAAACTCCGGTCCGACTCTTCTTGACTTTACCTACTTCTGTTTACGTTGTCCCCGCGAAAGTGGTTATGCACCGTGATTATCAGACACGCGATATAGGTATATGTGCAGAACGGCGCGACGGATCGACGCGATAAAGTTACGTAAGCTCGAACAGGCCGTCAAGTAAATCGGCCGGCGAACGATTACCGCGTTAATTACTTAATTCAATCTTAACTCGTCTGGCTTTCCTGTACAGATGCTACGGCCGGACGCTTCTGCGAATCAGCTGATAATTTATCAGTCCTGAACATTCAGACATTTTCTATCTGCCGGGGCTAACCGCTACTTTTACTTACTCTGTATAGCTATACTTTGTTACCTTCAATTAAATACCCACTTTCCATCCACCCCTACCCCCTCCCCTCTTTCTCTTGATATCGCTATCACGCTTTGGTCCTTTAACTCCCCCTCCACCCCGCACAGCATCCCCCGGCAATATTTCTTTGGGAATAAGGGTAAATCGGCAGGGCACCTAATACGGGGGAAAATTGTTCCAGCCTTTTCATCCCTGTTGTTTCGCTAGGTAGACCTTTGTTATTTAATCTTATTTAAATGCCTGTCGGACGATTCCTTCTTCTAATTGGCCGCGTAAGATAAATCTTGAGGAATCGTGAGAAACGATATACTTTTTTTTTTTTTTTTTTTTTCCTTTAATTGACTATGAATTTACTCGCCCTCGGGTTATATTTTTTTTGGGTGTTTTTCCTTGCTTTTCATCGGAAGCCACGTAAATTTGATTAGGGAAATATGCTATGATAAAAAATTTGTTTTTCGTCCTTTTGATAAGCGCTCGTGACAATAAATTTGTTTTGCTTTGGATTTTCTTGCTTCTAGGTAAAGCGTCTTGCCAGGAGCGAATGTACCGAAATTATAGCAATTAGTAGCTTTTCGATGCGTGTCAAATAACTTACGAATTGGCATTTGACATGTGTTTTCTGGTGAATTCCAATTTTTCGGCTGTTTCCAGGAATCTGCGATTTTACACAGAAGTCAGTATCTGATACGAGTAGAATTCCGGAGAAAGTTTTGTAAGCGAATAGAAAGCTGTTTAGAACGAGATTTTCGAATTGGCATTAGAGACTCGATTTTAATTGAGTCAGCGACGCCAATCGAAGCAATTGTATATCAAGTTCAAAACATATGTTCTATATAAGAGGGAGGGAGAGAGAGCCAGAGAAAGATATATATATATATATATATATATATATATATATAGATATAGACCCTCCAGCGATTTGGATTTAATAAGTCGGTACAAGTCCTTCAAATGAAAATTAAACTTATCAACTTACCTTCTCTGATGCACGTAATCGCCCATAAGTCCGTCTCTCTCGCACTCACGGGAGGTATAAAAAATTGAGATTTTTCAAGCGAATTCATAAGCTCCGTCGCAGAAACGTTTCGAGACGAGACGATCGAAGAAATTGCATATTGCATGCAAATTGCAATATTTGTATTTCTTAATTCATATAAAAAACTTCAATTTCCTTCCAGTCATCGTCGAATCTCTGATAAAAGTTTCCACGGCGCGCTCGTCCAATCTGCCTGTTACGTTTCGATCGAATGGCCTCGTACATATGTATGTAGAAGATTTATCTTCCCAAGATATACGCGTCTCTGAATCTTCTTATTTACCTGAGGACGTTCGCGGGCGAGCCGGTATTAAAACGCGGAAGCATGATTCTAATGGAAGGCATTACTCGGCACGACTGCATGCAAACGTCCCCTAACGTATTCATATTGGGCCACCATCCTTGGCATCCCTTACCACCCCCTACCCGCCACCCTTACCATTCTCCCAGAACCTCAAAGCGAGAGGGCTTTTCGTTCCCTCACGATATTTGAATTTTAATGTGACCAACCACTCCCCACACCCCGAACTACCCTTAACCCGCAGCTTCCACCATGCATCCCCCTCAGTTCATCCATTACTTAAAGATTTTATTTCCAGCACCGATACTACGACGGTCGTAAGACCACTGATTTTACCCAGTACACAGAAAGAGTGTCGACCTTATCGCTGGTATCGGTAGGTAATTTTTTAATTTTTTTTTTCTCGAAATTCGAAAAGAGTGTATACTTATCGAGGATGTAATTTATTTATCTGCAGAATCGTCCGTGGCAAGAGGTCGAAAGGTTGAAAGCTATAGAGAGAGAGAGAGAGAGAGAGAGAGGGAAAAAGATGAAATGAAAGAGGGATGTAAAATGTAAGGGAATCAGGGGATAGGTATATAGGGGATGATTCGCCGTCGATTCCTTACCTGAGGGAAATGTCCGAGTGGGGGTGGGGGTTGGCAAGTGAAAAATAAAAAGTAAGGTAATCTCGTGGCCGACGTTTTCCTTCGGCAGGCACGAGAGCGATATCGCGAACTCTTGGTCCATCCCGAGAGCAGATCGAAGTGGGGATGCAGGAGATAAGAGGTAGATCAGGCAGTGGCAGCTACGTTATAACGAAAGATGAAGGGATGACTCGGGAATAAAGTTCGGGGAGGCTGTTATCGCGCGAGGCTCATTGATATTTTCTTCGAAGTTCCAAGAACCGACCCTCCGGAGAATTAAGCCACCGAAAGGGTTCGAGAATTCGCGGTATCCTTTACGACGAGCGGTGCCCCCAGGAGGAACCAGGAACGGGGATCGTCGTTACGCGCCTGTATACCTTCTACGTGAGATTCAGACCCCCCCGCTCGTTTCCTTCCAGGTTGCCATAGTAGCCAGGAGTCCCGAATGCTTTGAGGACTCCCGACCCAAGAGCAAGCTCAGCCGACAGAGCGGGGGCCTAGTGGGAATGGACGATAGTGGATAAGTCGCAGTCTCCTCCACAACCCCTGGGAAGATCCCACGTCATTGTTCCCAGCGACCATTGATAATTCGAAATTGGTCAACTGTAAGTCCTGCGGTGGGAAGGGGGAGGGGGGGGGGAGAGAGAGAGAGAGAGGGGAAAGTCAAAAGGGAACTCCCGTATTTAATTACACACTTTCACTCAGAATTGTTCCCTGCTCGACCCGACGTCCTCGCATTCCTAGCCTCGCGATCACCGACCCACCCCAGTCCTGAAGCGACCTTCTACTCTCCCTTCGTGCACCCTTACTCCTCCGCCCCTGCTTCACCCTTATCCTCTTCGTACCGCCGAGCATTCACCCCTGGCCACTCTAGTGCTTCACCATTCACCATTCAAATCTGAAATCCCTTCATAATACGTTCAATCAACACTCTGCTTTCCCGCCCTTCGTACCCCCCCACCCCCACCCACCTACCTCGCCACTCATCTATTTCCGCCAACTACCACTCACGGCCGTTCTAACTCACTTTTCGCACCCCGGCCCCCCCCCCCTTTCTCACCCCCTAGTACTCACCCTTGGAATACACTTCTGGTTCGCACCGAAGTTACCCTGGACTTTTTTTTGTCTTTGGACTTTGCCAGGCACCGTCTAGGTTCACCCCCCTTTTTTTTGGTATCACAAATCTTTTTTTCCTTGAGTCTATTTTCACCCCCACCCTCTCTTGCTATCCTCTTTTGTAAATCATCCCTTGGTCTCTGTTGCCCTTTTTTTTTTCCTTTGAATCTACCGCCTCCGTGAGATTCTTCACCCCTTTTTTGTACGCTCCTGACTCTCCCTCTCTCTCTCTTCCTCCCTCGGGAAATGAAACACTTTGGCAACGTTAGAGAGATAGCTCTCGCGAACAGCCCTGACACTTTATCGCTCTGTGCACTCCTCTCTTTAGGGCGGCTTTCAAATCGCTGCGCGCGGCCGATCTCCTTCGAATCTCCTTTCCACGTATAGCCCTTGTTGCGTAACACGTGCTGGAGCTTTAAGTGACCTTCGACGAGTCTACCCGCCATTTTATCGAAGCCTTCCGTTTTATCGCGCTGCCTCCTCGAACTCTTAGCACTTTATTTTACGCTGTGTAAAACGAGTACTTTTCTCTCTGATGCGCTGCTTGCCTGTATCTGGCCTGCGTCTGTACCGTGCGTCGTGCACTGCGCGCAGCTAAGTGCATATACCGGGTGTGCGACGTTACGCCTCTGTAAATAAAGTCAAGTTAAATTGAAATTAAAATATCATTCGAAGGGAACGGAAGCTGCGAGAGATTTGGAAAAAAAAAAAAATGAGAACTGACAAAATGATAAACGAGAAAACGCAGTTAGCAGGTTCCTTTGGGAAATAAAAAAAATTTAAATATCAAAATTCGAAGGGCGTCGCGACGTCCCTCTTAGCACGGCCGTCGGGTGTTAAAAAAAATAATGATTTCTCGTTACAAAATATACGAAAGAAAATTCATGTAATATAAAGATAAATAATAATCGGAAATTCATTACGGCATGGTACGCAGGAATGTCAATTTTTTTTTTTTCGCTTTGTTAACCGAAAAGATTCGTCTTCTCCTTCTCTCTCTCTCTCTCTCCCACTACTCTGCGCTCTCATTGTTCTCAAATTCCCGATACGCCAAAGTCTACCGACTTTCACCCGACCAGTCGGGGCTATTCTCGCTCTCGCACTCTGTATACCTATATAGTCTGTATATACATATATACAGGTTCACGTGATAAAGGAGAGCACTGCAATTCAGAGTCAGACTTTGCTTGTGCCGGTGGATGGATTATTATTCGCTTGTCGGACTACTTCCAGCATCCTCTGGACTCTCTGCGTTCTTATTTATTTATCTGAATACGGAAACCACGTGATCCCACGTAATACATGGGTATAAGGGATATCGTTTATTTTACGTAATACGTAAAAATACTAGACGGACCCAAAGAGTGCCCGATATGCGTGTGAATACGCTGTAAGAGCTCGCGAGGGAAAGACGTAGCAAAGAGAAAGAGAGAAGAATAAGAAAAAAAAAAAAAGAAATTTTGAAAATACATAAATGTCAAAGGGGGGAAATAATATATATATATATATATATATCCCTTGAGAAATTCCTGGTGGTTTCTCATTATTTTTATAAGCGTGTAAAAATACATTAAAGGACTATGGAGACCCTTTATGCGCAGCTACCTTATCTTTTATCATAACCCCGGGTCTTATCTAGCCTGTCTTATCAAAGATAATTGCGATCACTACCTCGCGGCTGATATTTGAGAATTACGAAAATTTTATTTTAATCTAATTATCTTACTAATCGAATAGAAAAATACAAAGATTATGTATGTGTATTTTAAAAGGCGCTGCTCGAATTTGATTTAGTAAAATAATTGGCAACGGTGTCGGCTCGTTTTTTTTTTTTTTTTTTTTTTTTTCAAATTTGAACGGGAAGGAAACGGAGAAACGTTATGCAGCCGCGACTGGTGCAACCTGAGCCACGATGTGTAACCGGAGCTTAGGCTAGATAGTTTCCTTTCTTCTTACGTATGTGCAGCGCATGTAGCTATGGTTTATATATGCACGGATGCACGAGCACGTATTCCCATTCTTACGGGAGCAGAGCGGGAACCTTTTACTTATTCGGTATGTCGTTTTTAGCTTTGTGGATGCGAGAGCGGACATTAGCTGTGCGGCTGGGACAAGAATTGTCATAGGGGGTTTAACGAAGTTTTTAATGTGCGACAACTAGCGTGCAGATTTGCGACGTAGAGTGTGTCGCGGTATAGCTATTGGTATCTGTCATGGGGATTGACCTGCGATCGGAAGATAAGCTGTACGATGGTTTTATAAAAAAAAATTTTTTAAATTTTTGTCAAAATGTGAATTTTTTCCCTTTTTTTTTTTGGTTATTCTGGATCCCGAATGTCGTGGGTGGCGACCGTATTTAATTTTTGGATTATTCTGTACCTTTCTTTAATATTTTGCACGTATTGCAAATTCATGCACATTTTCGCACTCGTAACGCGCACCGATGGGGATTTCACGTGCAGCTAATGGCTTTCCGCGTTATTATATTTCACGTCGATTAATTTACTTACGAAACTTTCGTAATCAGAGCGCAGCGTTCGGTTATCTCGGCCTCGATAATTATTAGCCGTTACAGATACGTGGATGCAGTTTAATGCAATTTGTGCATCCTGAAGATTCTCGGGTTGGATAATCTAAATGATCTAATACACAGGTAGGTGGCTCGGGTCACGTCAATTTGTAAGCGAATCATTTTGATCTCGAGGAAACATGAAAAAAACGAATCTCGATCGATATATTTTTATTGGAATTAAATATTTTTTGGAAAATTTTCTTTTTTTTTTTTTTTTTTTTACGGCGAAAATAAAAATTACCGTCGTTTAATGATTTTTTAAAAATATTATCCAAGGACTTTAGCATCCTTTACTTTTCGCAAGTGAGTTTAAACTGCAGCTAATGCGAAAAGTCCTCGAGCAATTTATTCATGGGATGAAAAGGTGCCGCTCGGTTTCATTCCGCAATTTTTTTTTTCTTCTCTTTTTCTTTCATCCTCTCTCGGCTCGATTCCTCGTCTCCTTTCTCTCGGGCGAAGCGGCCTCTTTCCTTTCATCTAACGCGAGCAAGGTTTCTTGGTTACGTTCTCTTAGTTTCCATTGTACGGGTCGACGGACGACGCTGGGCGTCGCGACGCGTCCCGCTATATTCTTATCGCTAATTGCAATCGTTTGGCAGATAGAAATTTTTCCCGACGACGTCGCACGCTCATTTTATCTTTGGCAATTAGGCTGACTGTACGATTAAATATTTTTGAATTTTCTAATCATTTTTATCAGATGATCATTAGGGCATATATAGATCATATGTATAATTCACGTATATATATAACTTGAAATCCAATGAAAAATTCGAGAATTATTTTGGTTTACTTTAGAAAATATATTTTACTCCTACAGGAGTCTCTCGAATCCCTTTTTGCGAAACAGTCCGTATAAAAAATATCTCGCGAACGTTTCTCATATTTTTTTTGATGGATTAAAATGAAAATTTCGTTGAATCCGATTTTTTTTTTTTTTTTTTCTCGAATCCTACTTCCTGTTCGCCCATGGTTACCAACGGCTGAAACGACAAATGACGTCTGCCAGTATCACAAGTCATTACGTATTATTTTACGCTTCGCATTTTACGCTTTGTCCTTTACTACCGCATATCCTGAAACCTGCCGCTCTCTGCCACGGTGGAAATTCGCGATGCGCGAAAAGTGCCAATCGAAATTCTCTTGACGCGCGAAAGCGAAATACATGGATTGGCAAATTGTATCTGGGGAATACCATTTTTTTCCTTCCTTTTTCTCATTTTCCAATTTTCTTTTTGGTGCTGCTCCATGCATATGTTTTTTTCGTGCAAAGATACAGAGTTTTATTGGCATGTTTTTTTTTTTCGAAAAATTAATAAAGATCTATCCTAAATGTTTTTTTTGTTTTTAATTAAAAAATCCTGAGACAACGATATTGCGTCGGCGTGACGTCATATTTTTTATCTTTTTTTTTTCCAAGCGTCGCGACGCCAATCGCTTGGCTAATTGGGAACTTGAAAAGGTTAAGGGTACGTATCGCATGTACGTGACGTGAAAACGCGGATCGAATGGGAGTCGCTTGAGTTGGAAAAAAAACTGAAGCCTCGTTCTCAACGGGGACATAGCGGCAGTAACGAACGCGTGTTGCTGTTTTATTTCTTTCGTTCTTCTTTTCCTTCGGCACAGTTTTCGCGTTCGGAGCAAGACTGCAAAAGAATAAAAAAGAGAAAAAAAGGTATCCAAAGCAGAAAATATATCGGTGACAAGAACTATTGTTCGAATAAAAAGGATAATTTTATACGAACGAGTTAACGAGTCCTCGTGGAAAAGCTTTTTTGAATTTCGCGCGCACAGAACAAAAAAAAAGCAGCAATTCTCCTGAAAGCTCGTTATTCGCAAGGTACGATGAGCATAAAAATGAGAGAGCATTGAAGAAGAAGAAGAAAAAAAAAAAAGAATTATAAAATAAAAAGCCAAGTGTGATCGCGTAATCATCGCCGGTCGTTCGTCCTCTAATTAAAAAGCTTTTAGCTACCGGAGCGACGACCAGCGTCGCGACGCTTTCTGCTTTGCTTTATGTGCACAGTACTACGACCTCTTCTCCTTTCTGACGTCTTTAACTTCCTTACGGAAAGCATCTTTTTTTCTTCCCTTCTTCAGCAGCCACCCACCTCCCACTTTACCCCTACAAACGCACCCCTTATACTTATTATTATTTTATCGCAACCCCTTCGACAACCCCTTCAATTTCCGGTTCGAAGTCCAATCGTCTTATCAGTTCATATATCAAATTCCACTATTTTGGAAAATACCAAATGTTAAGAAAAAAATTAGCTGTATTTATTATTAAATTATTTAAATATCTTGACGGAAGCCAATTTTTTTTTGAAAATTTAGAATTAATTTATTTTGAAAAATTAAAAAATACCCAATTAATCTCGATGTCAAATCATGTAAATTTCCGTGTTATCGATGCCCGTACAGCTGGGACTAAGGGCGGCGACGATGGGGACAGTTTGTGGCGCAGTGCTTTTATCCTGAGGCATCGGGCTCTATTTAACCTCGCAATTAGGGCTGCTCTGATCCTTTCCATGTTTCACATCCTTCCTCCACTATCTCATTATCTCCTTTTCCTATTCTCTCGTTCCAGGCGCCTGATATCGGTCACTCGTTAACATTTTTATCCGATAATAGGCTGACCGGGCAAAACCAGCCCCCCTGGACGCTGTAAAGTAGATCGAGTAAAATACGTATGGCTGACTACGTATGTCTGCATCCCCTTAGCGTTATTAACTGTTGTCGCTTATAATATTGCTGCGACCCGATTTTCAACCCTTCCAAGCAACATGTCCTTAGCCAGACCCAACCTTTCCTGTAATCTTATAATCCGTCGTTATTATCATCTGAAAGCACATAATAGTCCTTTTATTATATTTGTATACGTATTACAGAAACTCTGAACACTTTTGGACGTTGAAAATTAATTGAATTCCAAAATCCGAATTTTTTATTATCAAAAAATGTTTTTTTTCGTCCCTACAATATGTATCTTCAGAACCGTACGATTCAGGGTCGTTTTCTTATCTGCGTCTATACTCCTTATCACGTTATCAATTTCTATTAAATAATTCTTATCGCCCGGGTGTAAACTGTGTCTTTATCGCAGCTGGTAATTTTGATATGAGCTGCGCGAGGCAGTCAGCTGGTCTACTGAAATTGTGCAGGATCAGTATTTTTATACTAAAAATTTTTTTTCTTCAAATTAACATATGTGGTGAATCTTGTTAAAGCTTATCACCATTTCCGGTCTGAATCACAGAGACGGAACAAGACTGCCGTATCAAATTATAGGAGCTCCATGCCAGCATCTCTGTCGGCGTAAATGATTAAGCTGATTAAAGTGGTTTAAATTATCAAATCCACTAAAAGCTAGAGCAGTAACCCCGACCGACCACTTTCCTACTTTCTCCTTTCTCTTTTCTTCCTCTTTGCTTTTCCCCTGTTCTATCGTTTTGATCAATTCTTCATTTCTTTTCTCTTTTCCTGCTTCCGAGCAGCCTCAGCTACAACAGCGTGAAATCTCACACTGGTCTTGCTGCTATTCGATCTTCCTTAAGATTTTTACTCTTTTTTTTCTTCCAACTACTTTCTTTTTTTATTCTCTCCCTCCTCACGCCTGACCGCAATGTTTCAGTTTTAGCCTGAGTCTCGCCCACGCGAATTACCGGGCGCCGCAGCGGCTACCGTAACTCACCGGAACTCGTTACGCTTTATGAAATGAAACGGACGCTAAATGAAAACTTACATTCTTCCGCTCGTAAAGCTTCGTTCACACCGTCTGTACCTGTTTCTCCTATCCGACTCGGTTTGGTCAGCGTAAACCATTGCTCGTGACGTAGAGCGTCCTTCTGCTTCTTTATTGATTTTTTGTTTACTTACCCAACAACCATAAACCATGACCTATGATGACCCATAAATCGAAGTGAAATGCGAATTCGAATTTCGAATATTCGAATATTCGAATATTCGAAGGACGCCTCAGAACCGTACCGATGGGTCCGCGCGTTCTATTTGCCCCGGTGGCGTCGACGTCGGGACGCCTGTTACGACCGCGGGAGGGTGTAGATAGTGATTTACAGCCTCTAGTCACGCCATGGAAAAGCCACCCAGTATATAACCAAATACACGTGTACCTGCTACGTAAGGAAACACCGGGTGCCCGAGAGTGGCTTCACCGGGTATAACAGACTCCCACGTTCGGAAGCCATTGGACTCCTTTCTTTTGTCCTAACCTCCAGCTAAGACTGCACACAGCACGTGCAGTTCAAACGCCAAAAAATATTCCAATCCGCCATAAGAGACACGGAACAAGAAAGTCTCGAGCAGAGCGAAAACTTTGGATGACTTGAATTTCATGAAAAAATTCTCCTCCTCGATCCACAATGGTTCCTTCGGTAGACGCGCCTGTCGGGCAAAGAGGAAGTTTAATTAAAAATCCGAGCATAATTTCCTGGCTTCCTACTTCCGGTCTCTGGCCCATGGCTCGTCGGGTCGAGGCTGCAGCCACACTAACCGCGACCCAACTGAGGGAAGCATCCACGAGAGTATCCGGTTGCCCAGGTGATCGATGCGCGTTACCAAAACACAAATACTTTACAAGTTTTCAGAACCCATTGTCCGACCGGATGCACCTGGTGCTAATGAAAAAGTTTTTATTATTTCTTTGCGCGCTTACGGTCTCCTGAAGTTGTCTACCTCGGTTACCTTACTGAGGAACTACTTCGGCTGGTAGGTAACCCGGCCCCCTGAAATCCACAACTTCCCCGTCACCCAGTGGCTTCCAGGTTTGTTGCGGCTTGTGGGTTCTAGCTTGCGGATCCCATTTTCGTTCTGTTCGGTTGGTACCCGGCTACCTGGAGTTCCAGTGGGAATCCACTGAAGAGGCTACCTAGGCGTGGCTGTTATCTCTGCCAGGGAACCAAGTGTCTTCCAGTCTGCGGCCGACTGGTCCACGGGAGAACAGTGGAGTCTGACGTTAGCCACTAATGAGACTCTGTTGGCTCCGTTAATGCGATTCGGCATCCTGGCCAGAGCCAGAATAGAAATGAGTTCAGGTAGCGCCGGCGCGTTCGAATGGGATAGCTGAGCTTGCTCTTGGGTCCCTTGGAAAGTGTTCCTGTTGGTTGAGAGGGAACTGGTGGGGAGGGGGTTGAATGGGTTAGAGGATGAATTTCAGATTAGAGGCACGTGTAAAATGGGGACAGGGTCTTTGCTGGGACCAGACGGGATGGACCAATTCGAAAAATTGAAAATTCAATTATTTATTAGGAAATTTTTGGCATTCACGGAAACTCCTTTTGGCTTAGGCCTGGGTTTCGGGTGGCGTCACCTTTGAACTTCCGTCCAATCGAATTACGATTCTATTCCGAAAACTTTTCTTCTCAGAGCCACCCGTGTCGCTTTTGACTGAAGGTCGATTGAATTCATTTTTTGGAAATTTTTTTTTCTGTTCTTTCACCCTTTGTCGTTCTTGATAAAAGCTTGGCAAAGTTTATTCTCGAAACCGTATCCTTTTTTTTTTTTTTTCACGTTTTACGATCTTTTATCGTAACTTTGTCAATATTTTCTTTTTTAAAATTTTTTACATATTTTTTATCCCATTCCCATTGGAAGAGACGCTTTCGCTTCGAAACGTCTTGATATCTGCACGCAGCCATTTTGGTCTCTCGGTGACAATTTTTGTTCCTACGTTCAATTGCTCCTGGTAATTTTCGCAAAGTTTTCGCAATACTTTCCCCCTTCCCCTATTTTCGAATCGCTCGCAAGCTCGTTCCTTACGTGCCTGCGAAATGTTTCGCCGAAGCTTTTTCGCGAATGGAAAAGTTTTTGCCTCGCCGGATAAAGTGGCTTTCAGGAAGGATCCAGCAGGATTGTTACAGTCGGTAGCAACGCTCGCGATCTCTTCCCGATATTTTAGCGAACGGCAATGCGCCTCGTTCTGCACAATGGCGTATCGAGTAGCTTCGTTTTTTTTTGCTCAAAAGGGATAAGAGCTCGGCTAAGGAAAACGTTCTTTCGCTACATCTCGAAGGGAATTGAAACCAGATATTTTTTTACACTCGATACTCGATACTCAATTCGAAAAAAAATAGTCGCGCGAATTTCACACGAATTTAATCAAATCTGCGAATTGACACCAGCTGCCGTAGGCGAAACGTGCTTGAGTGTAAAAACAATTAAAAAAAAGGATAAAATTTCTGGCAACGGATTCATTCGAAATTAGCATCCCCTCAGTCTGGGATGATTAATCGGCAGACTACGTAGTAACTGGCGCGAACGTCTTGAATAATACCAAGTGCCACTTGGCTGCTTTCCCAATTTTGACTTATCCATAGCATTATTAATGTTTTTGGAAAATTTACATGCAACGCCAAAATTACGAGCGTACGATATTAGAATTATTCCATGTGTTCTACATATACGTATCATACGTGTATTATATATATTTTTAACTTTCTTTTTACTATTTTACTTTTCTAATTTATATACAATCTATACTGTGTTTACAGTAATTCCCAGCACGGATCTGTATATACAAAGCCGTATACTCGGTATACGATATGCAAATATACGAACAGTAGTTGTTGGGATCAAGTTGAAATTTGCAAATGTTGGCAAATAGTTATTTGCAGATAAGAGCCCGATCGTAAACGTCGGCTGATGCAGATAGTAATGGTGAGATTGTCAGTCTAGTCGTACAGCATGAGGGGTTGCAGTGGATTGATGTGATCTTTATGAATATGCAATTCTAAGGGGTGGAAATCTTATTCCACCCTGGTGCCACCCCCTTAGGGTTGTGTCTAGGATCCTCCGTTAAAGATCCAGTCCGAAATCTCAAATTTGGGATCAACCCACTCTACCCTGTTCATTTTTTTCCTTATCGAGCTGGTCCAGGTGAAGCTAGCCCAACCGAAGAGGATGCTGCGTGAACCTGGCTATTCTGGAACCACGTGGAAGGTATCGGACACGTGGGATATTTTTCATTGGTGGTTTGGTAACTTTTTCCACCCCCCCCCCCCCCTGGTGTTTGTTAGTTTCTAAGGGTGCTCGAGCAGGAGTGCTGAAAGCCGTGGCTGCAGACTGGAGCTTTCGAGGGGCTCGGGTTTCAGTTGAAGGGCGAGTCGAGAACTGGAAGAAGCTAGTGACGTAGGTGCTGAAGGTGTCGAAGGGCTAAGAAAAAGTTGAGCTTCGAACGAAGGGGTGGATGCAGAAGTGACGTTTGGGATTTTACGGGCTTAGGTATATATAGGTATATATGTATATGTGTGGCGAGAGGGGTTGATTATTCTTACGGCAATAAAGAGGGCTGCCATTTCTGTCGTGTAATATGACGACGGGGTTAATATGGAATCTGTATAAATTAGTAGGTACGTCCCTGCCGGATAATCGCGTCAGATATTAGAGGACACGAGGGGGGTGGCGGCGTAGGGGTTGAACGTCATGCAAATAGGGGTTGGGGAGAATCAGTATTTTATGTTTGCGGCCAGAAGCGACATACACGTGAATATGTGTACTGGGTGTATAAGCCGTGTAAAAGGGGTTGCTGGATGGTTCGGGGGGTGGGCAGGGGGTGCAGGTTAGGTAACTTACCCGTATAATTATTAGGGTGCGATAATACCGGGACTCTTGGCTGGGAAGGCAAAAGTAATAGGGCGAATCGATGCTCGTTCTCGACCGTAGAAAAAGAGGCAGTCAGGGAGAAGATAAAAGATAGGGGTGGATTAAAAAAAATTGGAGAAACCAGATCTAACGATTTTGCCATTTTTTGGGGGGTTTAACGCTTGCGTAACCAGTGATTTTGGGGATTTTGTTGTGATTCCGGGATTAAGCAAAAAAAGGGAGAAACATCAAAATCAAAGGGACGTATTAGATAATTACCGAAAATCGATCTGAAAATCTCATTCCAATTGACAATATCAATAATCTTCGACAGTATCGATACTGTCGATCAATAGATTTCAATTCGTCAAAATAGTATATCGATAATTTTATAATTGCATCGTCAATAATATCGCGACTGATAGCGTCATTAATATCAATAGAATTTTCTATTATATTTATATCTATATTTATCTACAGTCTATCGTCCAGAAATACAGCTGATTGCCACGTGGCTTTCGATCGGGACTCAAAATAATTTAAAAATGACGTCACTTCCCCGAAAATTATTCAAAAGACCATCCAAAGTTTTGCGTGACAATCGAATACATTTTTTCTTTTCTTTGATAAATAATTAATTATAAATTATCACTATCCCGAGCCATTCCCAATTGACAGACACATTTGATTATTCTCGTTAACTCCGGAGGGTCGCTCCAAGCAGCTCGAGCAGGGTACAACAATAAGATAAAGCTAAGGGGTCCAGGGTGGAAGACGGGAATGGGTCAAGGAACGAAGTTAAGGTCAAAGGTCGCTCTCACGCCTCGTAAACCTCCTGCGAAACGGATAAAAATACCTTGGCAACCGGGGTGGGGGGGGGCTTGGACTCCGCGCGGGGTTGCTCCGACGGTCAGGAACAATTTACTAACTTTTCCAAAAGTCCCGAACGGCGCGCCAAATTATATAAATAAATCAGCCACTAACCACCCCCTGCTAGGAACCCTATAGTCAACCCTTGTAGGCACGAGGGTGGCAGCACCCCGTGTCCCATGAGTCCTGCTCTGCTTTTCTGACCAGAGAAATTTGCTCTACGCTCCTGCCGTCCCCCCGCCCTTTCTCCCTCCTCCATACCATATGTGATTACATACCTGCCGTATACGTGTGTATATACTTCATACACTGCAGACCCCTGTACACGTAATAGACTCTACACGTGCCATGTTATTTAACTGCACACGTGTGCCAAACGAGTACGGCAAAATTCAAGCTAAAAGCAGCACCGTAGCGATCTCTTTCGTTAGTTTTTGGATTTTATGCTTTTTACCAAATTTTCACGTACTCCCGCCTTACTGGTTAATAATTTTCACCTTGTTCTACAAACTTTCTCTATTTTGGTATTACTCTGCTGGCTTACGAGTACTTTCGGACTTTATAGGGATTTTCAGTTTCGTGCGTGCAGTCGTCCCGGGGGGATGGCTCCGTTCGCCCTTTCCTACGGTTCGTTTCTCTCGAACTTTTTTCAGACGCTCAATTTTCTCCGTACACGTCTCGCTGGTGCGTCGAAGACGCGCAGAAATTCATTCGACGTGCTCTTATTTTGTTTAGATTTTTTTTCCTTACATTTCCTTCAGCATCCCTTACGAAATGGTACACCCGGTAGTCGTAATCCTGTCGCCCTTGTACTCCAGTGCTATTTAAAATATTTTAGTCTGGTTTCAGTTTTTTTTTATCGATCCTGAGTAACTACGAGTGTATCGTCATATACGTAACAGCAGAAACGCGTAATATCTTTTAAAAATCCATCAGACGGATCCTTCGTACTGATAACAGTTGTGAAAAATGATATCCCTGAACAAAAAAATGAACTAGATAAATCATCTGATTGAACCCTTATCACGCTTTTAATTTTCACTTTAGAAAAGACTAACATGACCGATATCAAACGACCGAAACGTCCCTCGTTCGCGATTAAAATCGTCGCGTGTCGGGAGGCTAGTACTTTTTCAAGGTCGCTGGCGTCCGAACCAAAAAAAAAAAAGGCAGGCATCCCGTCGCCAAAAGAGACGCAGATACTCCCGACCTACCCCATTAAAAAATGACAAAGCATCGATCTCAAACTTTGTATCGACTAACGTCGAAATTTCCAAAAATTGACTAAAGTAAAGCAGAAATGCAAACACCCACATTTGAATCCCCTATAAAAATCGGATACGTTATCACCAGTGAAAACAAAAATTTACCTCCGTCCGCATACTCAAATAAATATTAAAAAAAAAAAAAAATTACCTAAAACTACCCATTTCAATGCGATCCCGAAAATGCCTATTATTATTATTTTGTCAAACAGCCAGCATTCAAGCCACGTATCCCGGTGCAGCATGAATGGTCCAGGAATAATCCCAGACTAGGATCTACATAACGTATGCTTTAAAATTGCGTAACTCACTGAGCGAAGCCAGCCTCCGTGAGTCTAGCGCGCAGTGCGTGCGTTTACACAGAGTCGGGTACGGAAGTAGATACGTGAGCTCATAGTCAGCCAAATACGTGCGAGCATTCTAGTTATTCTGGTTAACGAGAACCCATCGCGATCCGCTAACTGCAACAGCGACTGTACGGCTGCCTGTCTGCTGCTCCGTTTGTCTCTTCTATTCGCACTGCCAGAATTTCCAGGCTGGGCTGTCTGGCGCCCTTATAACCTACACTACTAGGCTATTTCGGTAAACCAGTTCGTCCCAAGTCTGTCTCGTATGCCCGTACCTACTGCCCGCCCAGCGCGTACCGAGGAGTTTCCGTATGCAAGTGGGCTAATCATTTCCGATAGCTATAGCTATACACAGAGTTATAGGTATAGTTAATTATGGGCTTTGTCAACTGGTTATGGTCCATATTGATTCCACAGGCAATTACGATCCTACGGTTGGCCGTCTGTCGGGTGCCAGTGTACACACTGTATACGGGGATGCTGAGGATGGACCGGATGGGTGGAGATGGGATTGAGGACAGTCGATTCACGTGTTTATGGAAAAATTCATTTATACAGTCGTATATGCTCCGTCGAATTTTTCACCGACGACTGACCACGTGTTTTTCTTTACGCCGATCGGCCTGAACGGCTGCTGCTTGCAGAAGCTTGCGAATTGCGTAATGCAGGTTGGGCACGTCATTCGATCCCACCCCCCGGGCCCCTTTGCCGTAGACAACCGTCGCCGTTGGCGTGTAGCTCGTGTAATTATATCTTGCTACGCCCCTGAGTGCATTGACTGCACGGACGGCAGGGCGTTACGGGCCAGACGGTCGTTGTGGACGCGCCTTGTTGGCTCGTGTACCTGGATTGGAATATCCGTTTGAAGATAACGAAGCTGCATGGAAAATGACCAGGAATTAAGCTTTTTTTCGAAAAAATTTTTTCACTTAGTTTTTGGTTTTTTTTTTTTCAAGGACAGTTTCAAATTTTGAGTTCAACCACGGTGCCAAATCTAATGCGCCTTGCTATATCTGTATGTTTTTTATACCGGGGGAAATTTACGAGGACTCGCACTCCAGCAGACTCCTCCATAATCTTTTATAGCTCGCTAGGAGTTTTCACAATTTTCTCGAGATCCTCTCGGAGACGCTTTTACTTGGAGTTCATTGCTTTTCCGCACTCACAACCTTTTATGACGACCCATCGTACGCGTACCATTTATCTGTACTTGCAAGCGAGTATATATATATATATATATATATATTATCATACACATAATCGATATATCCCTACCATAAGAAAATATAGTGTGTTAGGTGAAACACCCTATATATACCCCACGTATGTGCCTGGGTTACGGTGAAAATAAAAGAAGCCACGTAAATTGCCATTTTCCCGATTTTCATTCAGCTTCCTTCATTTTTTCCTCCTTTTAAACACCCGGCCCTCTTGAAATTATTTTTTTTTTTTTGGAGGGAGATACAAAGCGCGGTGTTTTAATGGCGATAAGCGATCAACGTCCCGACGCCCGACGTCGTCCCTGGTATTTATCGCTCCTTGGTCCCATTGAAAAATTGCCGTGGTTTCCTTGAAAGTACAGCAAAAAGTTGAATGAGAAAGAAACGTGGAAAATGAGGCAGAAAATCGTACAAGTTGCAAAATAGAGCGCGTGCGTCCCGCATCTGGCTGCTATTCGCGCGCTTAGGTCTCGTTTACAAGCGACTCTCGAAACTTTTCGTATTAAATTTTCCTGGGAAAGCTCTCAACGCATTTTCAACCTTGTTAGGAAGATTTTCTCATTCTCGCGGTGAACTCGTATGAGGGGGTGGGTGGAGGGGGGGGGGGAGTGGGGGGGGGGAGGTACTGCGTGCAATAAAGTATATGCCTTTTATAGCACGGAGATATATATCTGTATATACTGTATATACTCGAGTCTACACTGTACGCGTATACCTGTATATATAACGAGGACGAAGAATTGCGGAACGACGAGAAAAATCTTTCGCCATAGATTGCGTAGGTAGTTTTCTATTGTTCGACCCGCATTATATTCCGCTTGCTGAAACGCGTTGGTTCGCGTTTCGTATGTTGGAAAAGAAAAGAATTTTGAAAAACTAGAACCTCTGGTAAATGCAACAAAAACCGCGTGGACGTACGTTACTTCGAAAAGTCATATTAGCCGGCCGACAGTATCGTACTGCAAAATGAAATCAGCAGAGTTGTGACGTCATCGGCTTTATCATTTTTCTTTATGGTTTTCTCAAGCGTCCTACGTTTGTTTACGTCTGCTTAACTTCGACTCCCTTGTCTTTGTTTAATGTTGCGTACGGATATTTTACTCCTGGCTCTTTCATTTTTTTTTTTCCGCCTTTCATTAGCATTTGCTTTACTTACCCGTTCCAGTTTTTCTCTCCCTTTCACCCTCGTCAGAGAGCCACTCCTATCGCTGAACGTGGGTCGCAGGGCGCAGCGCTTGATCCATGAGAAAGGAAAAACATTCAACTTTTAGATAGGAACGCGATAACTCTGGAAAATATATTCTGGTAACGGCAATGTTTACGATTTGATTTGGCACTTTTGATTGTCCTGAAAAGCAAATCGGAGCTTTGTCATGGTTTGGCACGTTGGTACGCTGTCACGGGACTTGGCACTGTTGCCAAATGCTGTGTCTTTTCTCGATTTACCCGATCCGTTCTCGCTGCTGCAATCTGTAAGGACGTTTCGCAATCTTACTGGCCGGAGCCTATTTATGGGTTCCGTGAGAAGCCGCATGGTTCGAGCGGCGTGCCGGTAGATGTCGACAGTGGCGCCCTCCCGCGCGGCGACGACGCGAGTAAACAGTAAATCATCGTGAAATTTATGAACGTCGTCGGGGTACGCTCAAACTTTTAACGGTTTTCATGAAAAGTTCGAAGCTTCGGCGGGATACTGGTTTCCATGAGAAAAGAAAGAAGTACCGAGTCACAAAGCATCCTAGCTGCATAAGCGTAATTGAAACTTTAATGGATGCCGATGCGGCTGGCTTGTGACGTCAAGGCAAAAAAAAAAAACTAGGGAACTCGTGTCGTGGCGGGTGAAGCGTGGAAAGGAGGGAGAAGGGAATTAGGGGATAAAGGATAAGAGTGAGTGAGAGAGAAGAGGACTCGAGTGCGAGAAGGACAGAAGAAAAAGCCTGAGGCTAACGGAAAAATATTGCTATGTGCAGTGCACAATGGGCCGTTGCAGCTGTCGTGTATATTTCAATCGGTGTTTAGTACGTAGCATTTATCAAGCGAACGTGGCTGCAGACCATTTTTGGCCTAGGGACTTTAACTCTGCTCTACCCGTGCTGTCACATTTTGTACCCGGCTGTAAGTTCGCCATTCCGATACAAAGTATCTCTCGGACTGTTGTCAATCTGTCTAACCTCAAAAACAATGCCGCTTCTGTGCACGCGAGTGACTGTGGTTTCGTTACGAGGAAACAAATGATCAAATCGAGACGTGCCAGCGGCTGCGTGCGTTTGTCTTCGAAAGAGTGTGGGATCAGTGCGCGAAGTCGCCAAGAGAATACGAAGCGAAGAGTGCGGAGGGACGGAGAGAAAATGAAGAGGGAGAGTCAGGCCGCAATCATGATAAACGAAGACAACAAGGACTTCCTGTAAGCCTACAAGGTATACGTCCTATGGCCCGCCTATACACGGGGTGTCAAGAAAGTAACTTTGAATTTAAATTCTTATCATTCCCAACGTCACAAACGACGCCGCTCCCGGCTTTGACTCTTATCGAACTTCCGTCGATACAATTTCGCCCTCTGTCGCTTTTCTCTTCTCGACTAACCTCAGCATCTTTTTTCTTTTTTCATTCTCACTTACCGGCCGTTGCTCGACTATCTCCTACCTCGTTCTTACCCATAGTCGCGATCCTCTCTCACCTTTCTTCTCTCTCATCTGTCTCTTTTATTTCCCAACTCGTCACCGACTAAAGAGTTAAGGCTGAAGTTATATCGAGAGCGAGAAGAGAGACTCCCAATCGGATTACGTTCGTCATTACAACTTTTCTGTTTCTCCATTCCACGGGCGTCGAGTTCGCGTTATTTTTCTTCTCTCTTTTCTCCTCCTTCCTCTCTCTTTTATCCCATTAACATACTCTCTCGCTCGTACCAGTGGATACGGATTACGCTGGATGCAGAAATTATATCGTTAGCTACTTCAGGCTTGATTTCTTTATTCGTTCCTTTATCCTTCCTTTTTCTTTCTCTCCCTTCTTCGTATCTCGCTTGTTTTTCACGAGCAACTTTCTTTCTGGCACACTGAATATTCCAACATTTTTTTTTTTTATATAATTACATTGGAACCTTACGGAAATACCAAAGTAATCCCATAAGTTCGTTACACGATCTGAGTAAGAAAAATCCAAACTTGACCTTATGACATTACTTTATTATCGGCTCAAGAGTAACACGCTTCAGTTTCTTACTCCCATTCGGATTCTTCAATCTTATCGTCTCGCCGAATCTCTCGCTTTACCTGAACGTAATATCTTTACAGTCAACCTGTCTCTTATCGTTATCTATACCTACAGGGATGGCAAGGAGTCTGAACCTCAAAAAAAAAAGATATACCCTCGATCCATCGAGCCTAACAAAGTGAGTTTGCAGCCGGTGAATAAAAATAAAAAAATAAAAAGAAATAACGGCTGAAAAGGATATAACGACGGATATAAGATGCAGAGGGAAGGAGATTCAGGAATGACAAAAGTAAAGGGCGAAACAGTTGGCACGGATCCCACTGTGGATGCTGCGTACCGCAAGGGAGCAGGTAATCTTTGTGATTCTTGTAATCCACCTGATCTCATCGGCTGTAATCATTGTAATCTTCTCTTGAAATAAAGGGGACCAAGGCTACCAGAGGGACTGACGCGCATTTCGCGGGTAAATCGAGAATCCCGAATCCAAATGCACGAACACGAGCGGCCAAAAGGGAATTTCCATGAAACGAAAATATAGCAACGCCGACGACCGTCGCGCTCATAGATTCCCCGATTGGCGCCCGAATCTGCACGCGTGTGTTTCGGCGTGTGCGTGCGTGCCGATTCTTGAAATGAGAATGCTTTCTCTTTTTTTTTTATCTTTTTTTTTTTCCCCCATTTCTTTTTCATCCTTTATTTTTCTTTCTCGCTCCACAGGCTGCTCGTGTCTTTTTTTTCTCTGTTCCCGCATCAATGGCACCCTTCGACCATTCTTCTCGAAGAAAAGAGCCACCATAAACGAAATCCCCTTGGTCGATCTGAGAAATTCAAGTTGAGGGCAGGAAAACTCAATCGTTCCTGATATAATTGATCCTCGAAGAAACTCGGTGAAATCCAAGAAGACCGTTTCGCCTTTCGAACGTTTCAATTCAACTTCAACATATATATATATATATATATGTATACGTGTAAGGCCAGGCGCATTGCTCCTTTCTTTTTTTCTTTTTACTATACCTTTGTCATATCTATATGTATTTCTTGCCTCGCGACCTGCCGCTTCCTTTTTATTCTACCCTCTTTCTTGGATTCGCCTGGAAATTGCCTCGGCGACGGCGAACGCGAACTGTCACGAAGGATCCACAGGTCGTCGGTTAACGTTTTCTCGGGCTGAACAATTTTACTGAATTTCACACGATATTCATCATTTTTAGGAACTTTTACCTAAAATAGGGAATTTACTCGTGCTGCCGACCCTTTTCGATCTTCTTATCGAACGCGAGAGAGAGAGAGAACGAGTCAAGGTCAAGATATATACTGTACCTTATAGACTGTTTTGACTTACGCAATTTTTTTTCAAAATATCAACGCAAGTATCAAACCAATTTTTTTGCGGTTTTTTTTCCATTTATTATTGTGAGCTATAAATTAATTTTTTTTCTCACAATTCCAATTCTGCTTATTCGCCATAAATGCTAGATTTGTCTGACGAAACTCGAACGTCTCTGCTGCTTCGTAAAACTCTTTTTTAATTTTTCTTTCATTTCTTTTTTTTTTTCATATCACGTCGCATCGGGATTTCTTTGAAATCGTCCAGAGGACTAAAACGAAGCGTCGTCGCTTGGCTCAATTGAAATCTCTTGGGGGGGGGGGGGGAGGAGGAGGGGACCTTTGACTTTTTACAGAAAGAAAAATAAGAAATACGAAACCTTAGTATTCGCCTCTTATTGATGTCTTACGTAACGTTATATTATTCTGTATACTCGCTTGCGAAGAACGAGTATTGATCGATATTTCTATTGAAAAACATTCATCCACGTTTCCTTATTTAAAAGCCACCCCTTTTGTCTGTCGTAACACAGAAATGGCTGACCTCCAATTTTATTTGTGTTTAATCTACTTAATGCTCTTTAGTTATCATATACGTCACACGGGTCTGCTTGTACTATATATATATATCCTTCTCTATAATAATCTTCACTGAATTTCATTCTATCCTTCGACACTTCGATCCTCTTCTATTCGTTCTCTCTGTCGCACTCGCACTATGGCTCTATCCAGTTTCTCTCTGCGATTTATTCGGTAACCCTATAAGCACCGTATATGGTATAATTTCGATAAAATGATATCGAACAGCAACGCTTGAGTGAACGAGGGGAATAAAGATTTTCAAAAATTTGTATTTAGAGTAAAATATTATCTGATAAGGAATATTATTGTAAAGATAAGGTCCTTAAAAGGCAGTGAAATTAAAAATATAATTTTTACAGGGAGAAGGACCACAATTTTTTATATATATATATATAACCATTGAAATCCTGTTAGATACCCAAGCGACAGTCAAAGACGATTAAAGAGAGGAAGGATTAGTACGGGATGATCGAGGATCAGGAAGATGCTGCGGACGGCTGGGAAGGCTTCCTGAAATATTGGTAAAATCGAAAGACGAAGTCTCTTACTTGGCTTTTTATGGGAGCCCGGGATAAGTTCGGGAAAAAGGACATTAGCGAGATTGTCGGTTGAACAAGGGGAGTTTGATGAACCCTGGGATGGTCCAGGTTCATCCCGGTATATACCGTTCGATCCAGCATCCCGCGCAGAGGAACCAGGGGCAATCTCATCGCCGATTCATTCGGCCACGCACGGACACTTATGGCCTAATTACTTGGAATCGAATCAGATTGACTTCCGGTTACGACTTGGCTGCGTCTATTAAATTTCGATTTGTGGAAAATCTTGATACCCTATATTATCGTGCGATGATCGATTAACCTAATTAGCTATTGATTTGTATTATTATAAGTACTCTATTATACTCTACTCGAGCTATTATCTGTAACGTGGAAATGAACACGTTAACGAGGGAGAAACTCGATATAGATCACCAGTTGCGTTTTATCAATTAATTCGAAATCGTAGCAGTCCCCCGCGGTCACGTGGTATGCACACGTCATTTTTTTTGTGCAGATACAAATCGACGGATCGTTCAATTACGAGAATTCGTATATATTGGAAAAAATATATTTTCTTATACGACACGAAATATCCCTAGAAAAAATGTCTAGTTATTTTTACAAATAAATATCGCCGCCACAGGAGATCATTATAAAATACATGTACGACGTATTCAGAGATATAATTGCAGTAACTTTTTAGGTAAGATTAACAGTGTTTCCTTATCACTGAAAATACTTTAGGTAATCAAAACAGCTGTACCTCACGACAGAAATTTTGCGATTTCCCTTAAAAGTATATACAGCAACGGTCAAAAGTTTTGGCACGTTCGACCAATATTGCGCTATACTTTTGACCCGCACTGTATACGCTTTACAGATTTATCCAATTGCATGAGCATATATATAAAAAGGAAGTTAAACAATAAATCCTCAACGAAGGAAGCTGTAGGAACTATGCAATATTGTTCTAAAATTAAAAATTATTTTTTCAAGCTTGTATCAAATCCCATAAATAATTTAGTTAAAAAAGTGCACGATGAAAGAACGTTTCGTAACGAGCGGCCATATCGAATTAAAATATTCCTTAACATACAAGAAAACCGTCTCTCGGGATTTTCAGTAGCAAATGGTACATCTAGACGAGGTACTTTAATAAGAGTTAAATAATTTTCTTCTTTCGCCTTGTAAAAATTTTATTTAAAAAATTTTCATTATCACCGTGTATTTTTCTCACTCACCGTCTGACCATCAACGATACTCTCTACTGTCCCAGCCAACGAGCCAAAAGATATTTGTCTCAGGTCCAACGTAATTCCCGACAGCTTTTTCCCTCGATAATTACGAATCCGCCGACAGGCAAGACTTTCCGGTTCTTTATGAAATCTTGGACAGTGACGTCACAGATCGATGCTCAAACTATTTTACAGGTACTCCTTCGATCTTGTATCTCCCTCTCTCTCGCTCTCCCACGCTTTGCCCATTTCACTATTAGATTTCATCTTCCTCCAGGTTTCCTGATCTTCGTCCTTCTTGCATGAAATACACTTTGCCTCCTTCTAGGTGCACCTACGTTTTCTCTGGCAGACATGTATCTGTCTCCTTTGTATACGTATATAACAGCTGGCTCCGTGGATTATCGGCACATGCGCTCCTCGCAGCGAAGAAGCGGATAGCCGTCGGCGTGTCAAAACCATTGCTCTTCGGTCGCCACTAGTACGGCGTGGTTCGCCTTGAGAACCGACGTGAACCGACGTGAACCGACGGGACACGTTTCTAGCTCGAATTAAAAATTTCGCGAGAAGCAACAGATCGGCCGATCTGTTCTGCAAGACGAAAACTATATGCCGATGGTTAGTGAGATCAGAGAATTTTTACGTTCGGTTTTGACTTGGTAAACAAAGAGAAGCGTGGACGGTGAATCTGATAAATTTTGGAGTCTATGGTGCTGGGTGCTGGGCGTAGAGCTTCTCTTTTTCCGTGATATTTTTATTACGGATACTCTGTATAAGCTACTTGCTGCTTCGCACGGCTGAGTGGCGGGTTTTCATGAAGTGCATGACGCTTGTCGCTCGACTTGTGACACGGAGACACGTGAGGGGTTAAGCGTGCGATAAGTTTTGTGAAATTAAAGAATTTCGGATTATTTTCGGGCAAATTAACCTGTTGGCTTTCCAGCGAACACACTGGTGTGGGAGTTTGATAAAATTTTTGAAAACTCGTTCGATGCTTCGATAAAAGTTTCAAGGAGTCTTTAAGGGAATCAAGCTTGAATTATAAGGGGATATTTATCTGTATGTAAAGTGGGAAATATTTTGAAAGTTTTTTTTTTTTAATCGTCCAAAATGGCATATTCGATCCACTAGCGATCGGTGAAAAATTCGAGCGTCAATTTCGCGGGCAAAATATTTTGCTCGAACTTTTTTTTTTCCTAATTTCCAAAAATTTCCTCGAAATTTTTATCAGGTTGCAAAACTTTCACTCCCTCTTTCTTAAGTT
Organism: Trachelus iudaicus; assembly: GCA_030142595.1. Lineage (NCBI taxonomy): Eukaryota > Metazoa > Arthropoda > Insecta > Hymenoptera > Cephidae > Trachelus > Trachelus iudaicus. Next base: position 348,297 of record JARQTH010000586.1, read on the forward strand.
TAACCCTGTCCTCTTTGGTCGCTCGTTTTCTCTCTCCTCTTCTTACTTCGAAATTTCACATCTTTCCTCTTCGTCTTTCTCATTCTACTCTTTCGCCCAGTTTTACACGGCGACGCCACCTTTTAATTTTGATACGTCGCCTGACACTTTTCGATCTACTTTTCAACCCCCCCCGAAAAAAAAGTCATCAGCTCGACCGGTTTCACTTGCCTCCAGGACGAAGAGACGCCGCGACGTCTCCCGTGCCGCGATCGACGACCGACGGGACGTCCACTTGCGGGCGTCTCTCTGTTCCTCAGTCGCTCGTCGGACACGACGCGGGCTTCATCTACTTTCGTTCTGCTCGTTCGCGCAGTTGCCTCGCCTGTCGGCTGATTCGAAAAACCGACAGTACGTACCTGCCTGTCTGTTATCAGTTGGTGAAAGCTCGCTTATTGGATACTGCGAAAATGCACTTTAGGAATTACATTATCGGAACGGAAAACGTTAGTGAACATTTTATTTTCGAATTATTGTATCGGCACAGCGATTGGTTGACGGACGGAAATATTAATTGAAGAAAAAACTTATTTACGAATTATTATTATTTTTATCGATGTATATCACAGCGGATAAAGGGACATAGAATTTTTGTTGAAATCGTCGAAAATACATTTTTTTTCGTAAAAATTTGCGTTTTTACGTTAAAAAAAAAAGAAAAGTTTACTCGACGTCGGCTGTTTCTAACCGCTGCGAAAGTTCGTGGGCGACGTCGACGTCGCGACGGCTCGTTCCTCGTATCTCGTGCGCGTAGTCTCGTCTGTATGGCAAATATTAACTTGCACCCTTAACTTTCTGTTGCAGAGTTCATGGCTGCGGCGTGTCACGAGTGTCTAACCTCTGCGTATACGGAAGATGCGAATTGGCGAGTGCAAAAAGTGAGGGAGGCGAAGTTTTTATTTGGCACGAGGGAGATAGAGGAGGCTTTGCGGGCGAAAGTGTGAAATAAAAAGAAAGAGTAAAAAAAAAATTTACGCGGAAGCTTACGAGAAATTGGGTGAAAGGAAGGGGTTCAGGGGGTTGCGACGGGGTGGGGGGGGGAGGGGGGGGGTTGTCATTCGGAAACGAAAATCAAATTAAGATCCGGGAACGTGCCCGACGATGAAATTTCCGGGAAGCGAGGGATGAATTTTTTTTTTACTTTTTATGAAAAATGAAGAGCGAAGAGCCGTGAAGCGGGGGGTGGTGGTGAGGGGGAAGAGGGCGAATAAATGGTCCGCAGGCGCCACGACCGACTGGGACTACTGACAGTTTATGGGAATCCTGGAATTGGCGTCTGACAGTGAAATCAGCTGGATTTTTGTGAGAGGTGGGGGAAGTGTCCAACTGTCCAGCTGTCGAAGTCCAAAGAGTTCGAGGTGTCGCTTTTAAAACTTTCAGAACTCCGACGGTTCGGGAACGTCCGGTTCGTGGAAGCGTGATGGACTTTAGAGGAAAGTTGAAGGGGGAATGAAAATTTTTTTCAAAATTCCGAAGATTTTCTGCACAGTTCTTTGGTGTAATTTTGTCAATTTTAAAAATAGCCATAATCGTACTAGTTGCTGACGATACCGCGAGTCTTGGTCGAAGTTTTAATATAAGATTTTCATAAATATTCGAATTTCTTAATTATCGTTCAAAGGCGTTTTGAATTTTCGCGAAATTTTTTTTAGCACGCTTTTTTTACTCTACCTTGTTTCAGGGTTTTTTAAATATATATATATATATATAGGTCAGGACGGGAAGTGGTCTTTTTGCCAATTGGTTTTTCTTCTAGAATTCACGAAGGGTGGAATCGTTCGCGATCGTAGTCAATTTAAAGTTTACCCCATACCTGAGAATCGATCCAGTCTCACCTGTGAAACGGCCTGTAGCTTCGTCGCCCGAGGCGTCGATCCTTCGGCTTCCTTCGGCGGGCGTCGATTAAGCAGGGCAAGGGGAGGGGTGGGTGCGATCTTTCAATTTATAAGACTCGCTCGTCTCCCGCGCGTCAGTTTAATTTCGAATTAAAATCTAATCTCCGCGTAGCGCAATTCCGAGTCACAAGTCCAGAATGATTCCGAACGGCAGCGAGAAGGTTCGATCAATTATCATCACCCGGAAGCGAAAAGGGATCTCGGATATAAGATAAAAAGTGGAAATTTTTATTTTCAAATTCTTCCCGCCACCCGCTACGAATCTGTCAACGTGACGTTTTATTGCCCTCTTTGCCATATACACCATCTTCCCAATATCTCTTATGTTTTATTTCCTTTCTTTTATTTCCTCTCCCCTCCCTTTCCCTTCTTCCGCCCTCTTTCTCCAGCCACCCTTAACTCCAGTATCAAACTCCAGGAGGCTGTCTTCACGGCAAAGATAATTTTTTTTTTCATTTTTACAACGTAAAGTTTTTTCAAAAAATTTGCCACTCCGAGTTTTCCGCTTTTTTTTTTTTTTAATGAATTTCCAACGCGACGATCTCTCGGCTCACTTGAATTTCTCCGGAACTTTCAATGTAAATTCGCGTCTCGCTTCTGCCGGATTTCAAACCACGCTTGCACCTTGCAAAGGCGCAGCTTCGCCACGATTTTGCTCCTCTGGACCAAAATTCTCTGTCTTCAGGCTCTTCTCGCTGTACCCGCTTTACCTGCTCTATACCTATATAGACACATACCACGTGTCAGATTCCTATCCGCTTACCTGAGAAACCAGCAGTAATCGGTAGGAGTTCCATAAAACGCATAGCGATCCGTAATATTCACAGCGATCGCAATAAATTTGAAATTCGCGTATTTACGTGAAAATCCGTAAAATTCTTCCTTCCGCAATTTCCATTCTCGCGGTTTCCCTTGCGATCCCAAATCGCAGCGTGTCCGCCATCGTTCATCCTGTCGCAAGGAATTAATCGGGAAGCTAAAAATTGTCCACTGGAAAACGATCGCTCGTAATTTTCCCTGGGTCATTCTCACCAGTTCCCGCGTACATTATTTCATTGGACACCCGATAGACCCCAGCCGGAATGGCGAAATTTGACCCGCGATGCAAAACTGCATCGCTTTGTCATCGAGCAAACGAAAACAGGATGAAACGACTGTACGATATTTATTTTTTCTGTTGGCGAAGATCGACCGGCAGCCACGTCACGCGAGGACCTCGTCGATCCTTCCGCACGGCGCGTGCGATGCACTGAGAGGAAGAATTCCCCGAAGCGGAAGTCGCAGGAGCGGAAGTCGCTTTCCTTAGCTGGGACTCGAAGGCCAAACGAGGACATGTACAAGATCTTGAGACGCGGCACGGGCCGCATGTTCGTTTTGAGTCTCGTGGTTCTGTCCCTGTTGCTCTGTTTGTATTACGTGAATCAGACGCAGGCGCCGTCGCCGGTCACCACCGGAATCATTAACGAAGGGTTGAGATCATTCGAGAAGGGACTCGCTTCCGCCTTGTCGGACTACAGCGAAGCGCCGGATGTTCAAGTCTCGGGTGCGACCTGCCCGGCGACGACTCTCAGGAAAACGGATATCGATGCGCAGGAGGAATTCAAGAATTTCGATTTTCAGGTGAGTCACGTCATTTAATACAATTTTTTTTATCGCTTTATCAACAGGGATATCGGGTTGATCGAACAAGGTGTGTGTTATGCTTTTTTTGCGGAAGGAAAAATTACATCGCAAATTGATCTCGCGAAAATTTATACACTCTGGCCAAAGGATCCTCTGAGCGACGGGACGATAAAATCATACATATATATATATATATATCTATATACAGGAGTTGGATCGATCGGCAGGAAGTTGTTTCGAAATGAACACGAAATTCCGTTGTTACCGAAACATTGTGAAATCAAAAGTCAATTCCTACGGAATCGACCAGAAGCGAATGATACTTTATGTCTTTCCTGAATAATTTCGAGGACTCCTGTCCTGCGAGGACCCTTTATCGTTATCCGCGAAAGTAAATGTCGAGCGCGATAAATGAGCAGTGTCTGCAGGGTGGATTCCATTACGGGACAAAAGAAGGTGAAAAAAAAGGAATATCCTTTTCAGGGTGACCAACCGAACCGCCGTACCGAGAGAAACACCGTGTGCGTTGCCACTGGTGATTTGTTTCGTCAAAGTATCAGACGTCGGTTCGGTGCTCTTCGGCTGTTCTCGGCTATCCTCGGCAAGGGGATATATATATATATATATATATACAGTCTTGTATGTTAAACTCAGCCACGTACCTGCATTTCTCAAGCTCCTTGTAAAACATGCATAGCGGTTTTCCAAGAAAAATCGACATCTTCTGAGTCGACCTCTGGAACATGAATTTTAACCAACCTTTTTTTTTTCAAAATCAACCCCACCTTTTTTTTAGGTGATTTTTTTTTCAAAATTTTTTTTCATTGCTGTAACTGGTGTAATTGGCAGACTGACTGTACTAGGTGTACACAGGGATATCGATATACTATATTCCTATGGGGTGGTACAACGTTAAGGGTGTCATGGCAGACTAAGGGTTGACGATATTCATTCGCATGAAACTGCTAGCATAAAATTTGTCTCGTCGGATAAATCAGATAAGGGTGATCTCACCCCCTTGAGTGGTCACTACGATTTTTCGGGTTAAGGGATGAAAAAAGAAACCCTTACTCGGTACAGTCGACAGATGGTAATATTTTCGTGTCAGTTGCTCCTCCAAGGTGCCTGCAGGAAGATTAGGTCTGTCCGTTCTGACGATTTTCATCCCTTAAATTAAGGGGATGAAATGCTTGATCGATTGGGACATTAGACGCGAATTAAAAAGCCACCCCTATTTTTGGCTCAACGATACCGTTATGTCATTTGCGATGTACCGTCGCGATAAAAAATTCTCTTTCAACTTTATTTAATTATTTAGGAACGTGTCAGCCGTGACCAGTGTCGTCGTATTGGACGGCTTTTCGAATGTGATTTAAAAAAAAAAAGAATAGAAATATCGACAGAATATATTTGAGGATTCGCACGAAGGTTCGGTCGATAACGTTTAATAATTTCTAGAACGAATACGCGAACCGCTCAGTGTTGGAATAATGTATGATTTGAAAATATGATTTTATAATCGCGTCGATCGGGGAAAAAATTTCATTAATTTACGACCGTCGGCTCACATCGATTTATGATTCATAGGGAAATGTTTTTTGAAAAATTAAAAAAATGTCCTATGGATCGTTTTTACGATTTTAATATTATATTTTAGTGGATCTTTTTTTTTGGAATCGGCTCTGGTCCTTTTTTTCACTTTTTTTTTTTATCAAAATCCGTACCCTGCCTTTGCTACCTGTCTAATAGACCTAGATAAGCCACGTGCTCCTAGTCGATTTCCCGGAACGAAAGCAATTTCAATTGCGGTTCCGACGTGTCGCATTCTCCGAATTGCAGCTACTCCGGCCGGAAGTGCATGGGAGTGGACGAAAGTGCATTTCCCGGGAGGTGAAAGCGAACGAGTTCGTGGAATCAAACCGAGATTAGCGTATCGATCTGATTTCGAATTTCGCATTCGGGATGGTCGGTGGGAAATATTTAAATTTTCTTTAATGGAGCCAACAACAACAATGCGAATAAATTTGGAATTTTTCAATAGCAATTTTTTTGTTTCCATCAAAAACAACCGCGCGCGCAGGCATAAGTGCTATTGCGAATATGAACGAACGTGCGAATATTTACGTGTGTATACATATATACGTATTACACGGGGACTACGAGCGAATGAGGAATTTTTTTGTAAAGCTCTTCTCCTCCCACCGTTTCCCTCAGCTCTCTTCAATTTTCACGTCCTCCCGACTACTCACCTGCCGGAATAATTCTTTCGTAGACACCTCCGTGCTCCTTCTAATCAGCATAAGCGCGCCCGATTCAAATTTCGCATTTTTAGTAATTAAAGCCTGCGCCCCTTACGTTTTTACCTGATTACTCTATATTCTACTTCGACTCGTGATTCAGCCATTTTATATTAGCGATTGGCAAATCGTAATGTTTGATATTGAAAAAAAAAAATTTTTCAATCCAATTTCATTTTCATTATCGTAATGTTTTTGCACACGGTACGATAAATGATTAGCAGTTGTATCAGAGACACACAAAATTTCCAAAATCAGTTTTTTAAATTGCTATTTAATTCCGTAACCTATGTTCTATTGTCCTTTGAATCGGAGTCACTCTGATATTGAAATTTATGAGATTTCTACACGTGGTCGTGCACACCTGCCAAGTTACTCTCTGATACACCTGTGTATATTTGCGTACGAGGAAAAATGGCGGAAATGCCAGAGGGCGACGAAGTAAAGAGCGCAAGAGGCCGGAAGGCGTTCTGGCTCATCCGTAGGAAAATTTGTTTTTCTCGCTTGGCCAAGTAGCCGTTTTCCTTTATAGAGAGTGTGAGAGTGAGTGAGTGAGTGAGGAGGGGGCAAGAGTGAAGAGGGTTGCGAAGGGTTAAGACTTTGGAGACTGGTAAAATGGTGGGTAGACAGGAGAGAGCGAGAGAGAGAGAGAGACGAAGGCAACGGACGTGCAATTTAGGGATTGTCTCCTCTCTTCTCCGACTGCATTTCGCAATTTGCTTAAGCAAACATTTCCAGAAATTCATATCCGCCACCCCTCCCTCCTCCCTCCTCCTCCCGCCCCAGCATCTTCCGTCCCACCTTCTCGATCTTCCCTTCTCCGTCTCCCTTGTCCCCGATCCTTTACCCAGCCAACTGAGACTCGCTCTCGGCAACCCCTGCCAACCCCTTCGGCTCCGTTTTCATCCCTCAGCTGGCGGGTCTGCCTGAACGCCCGCTGCTCTACATGGATTTCGTATTACATTTTCCCGCAATTCGACGAGTTCCGCTCGCGAATTACGACGGCGGAGCGGAGAAGCCTCCCCTTGTTGGCCCGAACCACCCCCCAATTTCATCCCTTGTAGCGGATAAGGATTTCCATCGGTGCATTGGCGTCGTCCGCGCGCACGTGACTCTTTGTTTTCCAAAAATTTCTTCATTACATTATTTCACGGTTAGGGGATCGTTCTAGACTTTCGTTAATGGATATTTTTTTTATTTTTTTTCGAAATCCAAATTTCATCCCTTTCCGTCAACCTCAAAAGCGTTAGGTAAAATCATCGGGCGCTATTTGACGTACTCTGTTCGGTGTACGTAGTGAGTTATTTAAAAAAAAAAAAAAAAAAAAAACCCTAATGGACACTCTGACGAAGTCGACGTAGCAGAAGAGGGCTGGATGCTTTGAAACGTCTGGTAGTTCAAAGCCGAACAGCTAGGTGAAATTATGTCTTTCTCTTAGAAATGCAGCCTCAATTTGTTCCTGAGCATCCAGAGGGAAGAATACGTATATATATAGGTATATACAGTCGAACAAAAAAAAGTGGACGGGTATATAGATAAAGAAAAGGGGATGCATCGTTATCAGACTCCAGAACGTCCCGACGCCTTCCACTTGGGTTTATACTCTTTTTCACGAGATCGTCAGCCCTTTTTTTTTCGTCAAATAATTTCTCTCTGATCCCATTCTAACCTTCCTTCCGAAATCAGAAAGGGAACGCAGCCAGTGTACACTTGCCAGATCAAAAGAGCCGCCAAAGACGCCCTCAAAGAATTCAGCGAGCGTCTCTCCATCTTTAACGTCAACTTCATCGTCGCTCCCTCTCTCTCTCTCTCTCTCTCTCTCTCTCTCTCTCTCTCTCTCTCTCTCTCTCTCTCTCTCTCTCTCTCTCTC
>JARQTH010000586.1:364031-391503 GCA_030142595.1 Trachelus iudaicus
CCCCCCCCCCCCCCCCCCCCCCCCCCCCCCAAAGAGAGTCTATCGATTGGTATCGATGATAGATATTTTTTTTAAATTATTTTTTTCAGCTAAAAATGTCTTTACGGTACTAAGATCCGTGTTCCTTATCAGTGCAGGCAGCTCCGTGTGTCTGGCGAGTCGGTCTTAGTTCGGTAGATTATACTCGGCTCGTACTTAGGACACGGTGCGATTTCTGGGAAAACTTTCCATCGATACCGGAGAGTCTGGCACGGTGGTTGGAGCGAGGAAAGTTTTGCCGGTGTTTGCCAACGAGAGGGAGAGAGACGGGTAGAGGGATGGAAGATACTTATTGTAGATGTAGGGACTTGTAGCTTTGCTGGTAGTACACAGAAGTCTGTAGGAGTCGGAAGGAGTCGGAAGGAGTCGGAAGGAGTTATCCTGTCGAGCGTAATAACCTCTCGAGGAGGCATTGCTGTGACATTGAAAAAGGAGCCGCATAAATCAGTTGGGATCTTGCGGAAAGTGAAAAAAGGCTTTGTTACTTTGCCAGGAGGAAGTCTGTTTGTTGGTGAAGGATCTGCCGGATTTTAATGAGTACTTCTGGTACAATCGCGTAGACCCAAAAGGAGTGGGAACGGACATACGATGGGATTTTGGATGTATGGGATATGGATATAAAAATTCGTTTTTACGAAAAATAATGAACGAGAAAATTAAATAAATATTCCGGTCCACGAATCGTTCGATCCAAAATTTTTACTGCAGAACGAGGCCGGTCAAACGGAGGAAAGAAAAATTTTTTGACCGGTGCACCGTTTACGATTCTCTTATTCGCTCGGTGAAAAAGCGTTCTTGGGTTACTTGATTTTTGGAGCTGGCGAGGGAGAGAGAGAGAGAGAGAGAAGTAGAGCAAGACAAAGAGAGAGAGAGAGAGAGAGAGAGAAGAACCGAGGAAAATTTCGACCGTGTCTCTGCATTATAAGGGAGTAATATGATCTCTTGGAGTTTTGGACCGACTGGATTTTTATGTGGCTGCTGAGATTCTCAAAGATTGAGTTGATTTTTCACAGGGATACATTTTCAGCTTGGTTGGAAATCTTTGAACTTTTTTTTTTTTTTTTTTCGAAATGGCATTTCCGGCGGGACGGGTCAGGAATTCTTAAAGGATCCAGTAGGCGAATCCTCGGAGGCTGCACCGGTCTATGTAGAAGTTTGACGGGCTCAGAGGGAGGGAGGGTCGCGGAGGGTAGTAAAGGAGTAAATTTGAAATGGAACTCGAGATACTGGAACAGTACGCGGGCATCGACCGTTTCAGGGTTTTATCCAGAGCGTGAGGGTTTCCACGTGGGAAAATTGTAATACGTTTTGCGTGAGTTGGCAGCCCTGTGAAGGAGAGGGTTTAATCAAGGTGGCGAGGGTGGAACCGCGCCCAACCCTTAATCCTCTGTAGGGATCAGCAGGTCCCGCGGGAACCGGGAGCACTCGGAAGCGTCGGCCAGAGCCCTTGCTGCATTTCAATTTGCTCTTTTAACGAAGCCGCCCTTCTTTGCCCGTTTTTTTCATCTTTTTAGCAGGAGATAGTAAAAAATGACTAATCACCCCAAAAACAAAACATCGAAAATTACTGACGACAGGAAGACGCGCCTAAAAGGCAGTGCTGAACGAATTGAGCGAATGGAAGGTAAAATTGAAAAAACTACCATTAAGCTTTCCGTTTTTTGGAACGTAACGACGCGTGAAACGAATCGAATATTATTTGGGAAAAACTGAAAAAAATAAGAGCAATCGATAAAAAGCGTCATGCAGTTTATAAAGCGTCCATAATTCGAGCAGCCAAGCGACGTTCCGTTCGATTTGACTTTATTGGTTTATGTATTTTGCTAAATTGTCCTATCGTTCCTGACATCGTCGAACCGAATGGCGCTTTGCCCTTTGGGCACTCGTTAACACGAAATCCAATTTGATATTTTCCAAAATATTTTTCCGTAACGCGGTTGAAGCACCCTGCTTTTTCATTTTATTCAATTAAATTCATTCTTGATCCGCGTGGATCGGTATACAAAAAAAAATTTATACATAAATATTACCTGCATTGATATTACAAATTTACATTTGAAAATTTGGTCGTTGTCAATTTTCAAAATTTATATCATTATTTTGAATATTTTTTTTATCCTACCTTCCAATGCCGCTCGGCATCCGACAATCTAATAAAGCAAAGCTTCGAATCGACAATGAGGTTAATGGGGCACACTGAGAAAGTAAGTAGATTAGGCGTCGTGCAGAGTCAGGCAAATTATATCGTGTAGCCGAACGAGAGCATTAAGCCTGGTATTCACAGAACGACCGAAATGCTAGAGCCTTTCGGATATTGACGTTTCGTAAAAACAACAAGCGCTATGTTATGCGATAATAATGAGCACGAAGACAGTATACTTGACTTCCACGAAGTATTTGATTGTCGTCGTAGACATTCCCCCCTTCCTCTCCCCCTGCTCTGTCCTCCGACCGCGTAGAATGCGATACCTCCTCGAGAAAGGCGTCGCGACGCCTTCTCCCGCGTACCATTAAAATTTCGTTATCCGAAACGATTATGTTCGGGACTGTACCCGTATCTCTTTCCACCAATGAGAATCTGGAAAGTTTGGAATTTTCCAGGATCAGTCAGCGTCCAAAAGGACGTTTTTCGGATCTCAAGGGGCAAGTGAGATAAGAAAATGTAACGCAAAGGATACAAGGACGAAAGGAACGAAGGTACAGGGAGGTCGCTCGGTTATTAACCTTCGCCACTCAATCTTTCTCTATTTTCGCAAGCTCCACTTTCATAGCTTAATGGGTCTCAGCGAGTCTGGCCATAACGGCGACAGCCGAGTCTCGCCGAACTCAGACGCCTTTATGTGGCGAAACATGCGGAAGAAAAAAAAAGAAAAAGAAAAATAGAGAAAAAAGAAGAAAAGTCAGATAATCCAGCCTGTCCCTAAAAGCCAGTTTTCTCTCTGTCTCTCTACTTTCTCTTTTTCGCACGAATTCCCAGCATCTGGAATACAAATTTATTTCACCTCGCAGTGTCGACCGCAGCCAACATACAGAAATGGCACGTTGTGCATCGAGGACGCGGAGTTTAATTATGAAGAGTGTGAAGTTAGCCGCACGAGCGAAGCATGGGCGGCATTCGGACCAGTCGAATTACGTCCTTCCAAAAAAAAAAAGAAAGGTTGATTTTATGAATTTCGGAGTAAAAAAAAATTTTTGAGACTTCCATGGCAAATCCATCAATTTACCCGGTCGCGAGATGCGCATGCGCAGTTTTCACCGGACTTCAATTAGCTACTTTACGCTGACTAGACCGCCACGAGAAGGAGCGTTTTCAAGGGGATCGGACAGAATAGTAACTTTTTACTAAACTCCTTGGCTGCCGTGATCAGCTGTGCTGGAGACTGCAAAAAAAAGAAAATGGATACTGGTAACCAGCCGACAATTTTTACAGATCATTAATCCACGGTTTAACGTATGGTTGGGGGGCGGGGGTGGGGTGATACCTTCTTTCCCCCATTATCTCGTCCTCTTATCCATTTTTATCTTATCACTGTCTACCGTCTTTTTTCTCAGCTAACTGAAGTCTAGTAATTTTTCCTAGGGACTTTTTTTCCTTGCTAACTTCACACTATATTTTATCCTTTGTCTCGTATCTGTATTTCGTTTACGTTTCGATCCCACCTTTTCAATATTAATGCATAAATTATTAAACGCTAATCAAATACTAGTAACTTCACCATTCTGCTCCAGAGATAGAAACTGTATTCCCTGCTTGATCATTGACTCGTAGTTTCTCCAGTTTCGAAATTTAGGTTGACCAGCGGAAATTAGGAAGGTTTGAGTCCACTGAATAAATACTAGGTTAATTTCTCTTACGCAAGCTCTGCAGGCAACACTGTACACGGCAACGAGGTGTACACTGTACGTATATAAATCGCATATACACAACGTACACCCAGTATATCCACATACTGTACAGCATACAATATAGGTATAAATATTACATTATATAAATACGGTATAGGAAAACTCGTATATTACACTCGTGGAAAATTTCACTCTGTACCCAGCATCACCTGACTCCGTCACAGCATCCTTACTTTTATGCATCTCAGTTTTTATCCGTTCCGTAGAATCTGATCGTGCACAGTTTTATCCCCAGAACTCCCATAAGGATTTATAGAGGAGCGACAAGCTCGCGGGAGAGTACCGAATGAGAGACTCGGCTGTGATAAAAAAGATAAATAAAAAAGAATTAATATCAATTTCAAAAAAAAAAAAAACAGTTTCCGCTCTCTCAGATACGTCTTTCTCTCGTTTCTCGAAAGAACGCGACGACGATCTTTCCCATCTACCCGGTGAACGTTTGGATCGCCTGAGCGCAGCGGCGCCGTATTAAATTATCATTAACAAAACAGAAGGGTAAACTCGCGCGAGAGAAACTCAGCCTCCGGAACTTCTGCTCGTTCGACCCCGTGGAACAACAGGGGGTTCCCGGCCGAAGGCAGCGTTGCGCAATCCTGCACATTTCTCATTGACTGTTATAAATTGCTTATAACTTGGATACAGGGTAGCCAGTTCGCTCTCAGGGGTTGCCAACCCTTACGAATAATCCACGTGGTTGCTCGATAGAAACTTGACCTATATTTACGTTGCAGTTTCACGTCGGGCTTGTTTTGCATAACTTCGCTCGGCCTGAAGAACTTCTGAACCGCGGGAGAAGGGGGTGCACGTATCGCAGAGCCGATCAGGGGCGGATACAGTGGGGTGACAGGGGGTTGGCTCGATAGTCGAATGAATAATGTCCGTAAATAGGGGAGTCGTTACGGTGGCAGATACAAGCAGATTTATAATGCACGGACACCCGATATACGGATCGGTAACGAGACTCCGGGCAGTTTATACGAATTTAATGAGATAATCGATAAGGGATTTTATCGTATGGTGATTGGCTTTTTTTTTCACGTATCTTATATAATATTCCACTGGAGCCACCCGTGGGGAGCAAATGGATTTTAAAGGCGCGTTTTTATGGCTCCAGACACTTTATTTGGCTCAGGTAGAAAATTAAAATATATATATATATATATACTTTAATAGGGAAAATTGAGACTCGTCCGTTAGCGATTTAATCGGGCAGGTTATTATTGTCATTATCGATCGTCAATTATTTCTAGTTCGATCAATAAAATCGATTTCGGTATCCTTCGATGAGCCAAACGGAGCGTGAGCCTCCTTCGCAATTATTACCTGTACGAGCTCTCTGTATCGTTTTCGCTTATCTGATTTAAATTAGCAGGAAATACCGGAAGTTAATTTTCGTTCTGATAATTTCGAGTGAAACGGAAGTAGCGTTTTCGCGTATCGATTATATAAGGAAGCCGCGTAATGCCATCCGCTGTTGATATCGTCTATCGAAAAGGGTATCGGATGACGCGGGATGCACTCGGCCAGGTCGAGTCGATCGAGTGATATCGATAATCGCATTTGGGAAAGTCGATTCAGTGCGAATCAGACTTCGCAGGGTGACCAACTTTCGATAGTTCGGCAGTCAAGTGGCAGCCGGCACGGGGAAGCCAGTCAACCTGGAGGAGGGTCTTCCTCGAGTAGGTAACCCGGATGGGAATCCGGCGAGGCTTCCGTCCATTAAGTCCCTAATGACTTGGAGCAACGTGCCGCGGGTAATGGTGGCAAGGTTGCGTAATAATCCTAGACTCTGGATTGCACCGGGAAAAGAAAAAGAGAGGAAATGGTTAATCGCGAGAAATTGAGCGAGACGTGAAATAGTTTGTTGCCGGAATTGGCGCGAGGTGCTACCTTCTGTTACGTTGCTCTCTATAGATATATATATATGCATACGAGACTTCGCTGTACTGTAATACGATTGGCAAACGGCTAATGCAATTTTCGAAACGAAATCGCATTTTGAAACCTTTATATTCTCTTTGTGACAGTTTCTTTTTGTGGTAATTAAAAGAAAAAATAGTTTGCAAAAGATTCTCGAATCTTTTTCCAAAATAGTTAAATGGGCGGCCGCAAACTGGTACAGGAAATCCAATCCTGGGACGTATTTCTCAATGAAAAATTTAAGCTCGTATATCCTATGTGTCTGACAGTGGCGCAGTAGATACGATCACGTATGGGTCAGACTTCATGGTACGATGATATGTAAGTGCGCCTGAAAACTTTAAGATTTCGGAAGAGATGAGGGAAAATTAAAAAATTTCTTTTCATTGGCTGCTAGACTCTGGCGAGGGAGAGGGGGAGGGGATAAAAGCAGGTTGACAGCAAATAAATAATGGCTATCCCAAAAGGTACTTTAGCCATGAAAAAAAAAAAGTGAGTAAAAGGTCGTGCAGCGTTCAAGAGTACCTTCGGTAAATGTCCCAAGTTAAAAGGTACTGGGGAGGGTTAAAGGTCAAAGTGTATAGTTCAGATGATAAAAATTGCTCTCGTATCGATGACGTTACAGATGCCATGTCGCGTGTCGCTTACATCTGTAAAGCCAATAGGCAACGTAGACACGGATGGATTTAAAAAAAAAAAAAAATATTTGCATTCGAACTGTCAGTCGTTCACGTGTGAACCTGCCACGTGTCACGTGTGACTTGTCGTGCTTGATACGCGATTAAATCGTGTTTATTCTTCCATCTGTTTCGAACCATGTATTTTTTTTTTACTCCGATGTCCCGCGATTTCTGATATAAAAAATTTTGGTCGTTTCATCGAAACTCGACTCCGTGCTTTATCGTTGCGATATCGCGCGCGGTATCGATGAATCGAGCTTTATCGCGACACACGCTTCGCAGTTCGTCACCTTTTCGTTTCCGATCCATTAACCTTAACGCTTTTTTTTTTCTTCTTCGTACTTCTATACACACTTTTTCTTTTCTCTTTTTTTTCATTTCCTCTATTTTCAAGAAAAGTTATGGCTATGCGGGCTTTTTTTACTTTTTTTTTTGTATGGGGATTCAAGGAATCTCAAAATTACTTCATACAGTCCATCTAAGGTATACGCGTTATACTTTTGATCTGGAAAACTATTTTGGGGATCGTTAACATCGTGGATAATCTCGATTTTTGGATCGCTTCGCGTAAGCGATTAGTTCTGCTGATTATCTTCCTGAAACTTGCAGATCGTTATGTACTAGGTAAACTGCTCAGATATCCTGTACACAATATAATTGGCAGAGTCTGCTGTGGATAACGAAACTCCTTGAATGTGCTATACTAAATTGTGTTCGAATTATTTATGAAATTGTAGGTGTCAGTTGGTAGATCAAAAATGTGTTTCCTGTATGCGGTGAAATAATATAATTATTTTTATTTTTTTTTATCGCCTCCGATAACTTTCTTACATTATTATTTAGTTTTGTCTAAAAATGATTTTTCAGTAATTATGAAATTTTTTTTTTTTCGTTATTAATGAAAATTACGTTTCAAGCAAACGCTATCGCGAGATTTTGTTCTTGGGGACAAATTGAATTAAATTGATTAGAAAGTAGCTATTCGGGTGACATGGGATTTACTAGGCACGTTATCAGCTCGCATTAGGATATCGTGTGTTCGAGTGGCAACGACGGCGGCGGCGGCGGAGGCGGAGGCGGCGGCGGCGGCGGAGGCCGGCTATCGTCGATTCGCATTATTACGTCGGCCTGCAGCCGCCAATGTGCATGTTGCGATCATAGGCAAATGCAAATGAAATTTATGACGTAGCCGTAATGCACTTTCCCGCAGACAGAGTTCCCGGGGCTGCGTAATTCAATGCAACGAAACGAACGCAAACGCGGCAGGTAAATCGTATTTGGAGATTAGCGAATTTAGGGATTAACAGTACAGATACCTCCGCTTGGGGGCATTTTCAAATTTCCCGCCGTTTATCCACGCCGTCTTTTGTCATTCGTTTATGTACACAGAGGCGCAGCCGCCGTATCGACAAATCCTTGCGCCAATTTTTTTTTGGAATTTCATCCCGTTATACTTTTATTGTCTTGTATATCGTCGTGTATATCTCGTTTTTTTTCGTGGTAATACAATTTTCAAACGTCCCGCGCTAAAGTCGCGCAGAATGCGCGGTACGTTCATTTCTCGTGTTCTGCGCAGCGGACGGAAAAGAAAGGGGACAAAAAATTGCGAGCTGCGAAATTGCATGTTTTTTTTTTTTTTTTGCTATGAATATCAACCGCGCGATTCGGATGGTAAATTATCCGGAAATCACGCATTTTTTTCAAGCGCCTACATTCCCTCTGTATATTTTTTCGATTTATTACTATGGTCTTGGTTAAATTTCAAGGCGTCCTGACGTTGCTTTAAAAATTCATTCTTTCTTGGATCATCCTTTCGCGACTGTTCCTCCTCTCTTTTGTGTAATATTTTTCTTTTATCTTTTTCTCTCTTTATTTCCTCATACTTTTTTTTTCTCGTATTTTACTTTCTTCTCCACTGTTCTCCTCGTTATTACTCTACCGCGGGACGGGGATTCCCCGGTCGGTACTGTTACGCGAACTCTGCTTATTCGCCGAAGTAAAATAATGGAAAATGTACGACATTCGCGGAACTTACTTTTTTCTCCTTTCAGTTCATTCTGGATGTTAATTTGCAAATTTCATGTTGTTCTAACAAGTCCGAATTGGCAAGTACAGAATTTACGTTATCGTCTAAACTACGGTATAAGGTTCGTAAAAATTCTTCAAAAAATTCGACTATAGCCTATTTCGAAAATTTTAATAATTCCCATATTAATTTTGTACATAAAAAAAAACTTACAGCGTCAACTAAGCATTTGTTTTCAATATTCAGATTTTCAGTCGAAGTAAACATACTGGAAAAGAAATACGATAAAAGAGATCCGTGTGGATGAGAAAATGAGCTTCAAAAAAAAAAAAAAAAGACAAAGGAAGAACAAACTATGTAGGATAGGCGACTAGCGAATGAAAAAAGCAAGAAAAAAAAGAAGCATTTCTGCTCACCAGCCCGTAAATCAAACTTCTCGAGTGTACTCTTCCTCCAAGCCAAAGAGGAAGCTACCCCCCCCCATTCCTTATTCCCCCCCTTGAACCCTTCAGACCGCACTCGCAACCTTTGCTACCCCCCTCACTCCTCCAACGTCCCACCTTCCTTGCATCTTATTTTTCAAAAATTCCCAACAACAACAAAATTCAGTAGCGAACAAGTCAGTCGACTCGTACCAGTTAAATTCGATTACCCATGCTCCACTGCTTCCACAAAATCCACATACATGCTCGAATCTTCATCCAAAACCCTCTTAAACATTTCCAACATAATTCTTCTCGTCGTAACAGCCGATATTATACAAAACAAATAGTCGATATATCTATTATATATAATTTGAAATTTATAAAAAAAAATCCTGATTTCTAAATAACCTCCTTTCTTATATAAGTATAATGTTACTTAATGGTATTTTAGGCCCCCTTCCCCTCCCCCATTCCCAGCCATGAAATTCCTTCCAATTGTCCTCGGCAAGGCTGTCTACTCTCGCATTGAACCACGCGTAACACAATGCGCCCGGGAGTCCCAAATATCGAGTCGTCGAGCCAAAGTTTCCTCGGTGCTAATAGACGGATAAGATAATCGCGATAATTTCCCGAGGTCAGGGTCATAGGGTGAAAGGTTATCGTTGAAATTTATTTAAAAAATCCTGATTTCTAAATAACCTCTTTTCTTATATAAGTATAATGTTACTTAATGGTATTTTAGCGCGCACGCCCCCCTCCTCCTCACCCCACCCGCCCTATTACTAGCCGTGAAATTCCTTCCAATTGTCCTCGGCAAGGCTGTCCACTGTCGCATTGAACCACGTGTAACCCAATGCGCCCGGGAGTCCCAAATATCGAGTCGTCGAGCCAAAGTTTCCTCGGTGCTAATAGACGGCTAAGATAATCGCGATAATTTCCCGAGGCCAGGGTCACCGGGTGAAAGGCGATCGTTCATCAGTAAAACGTTGTTAGGAGCCCGAGACACGTCGACGAGGCCTGCTTGGTCGCGGGACGAATGCCATAAGGTAAAATGAAGGACTCGCTACAACAACAACCAGCAGCAGCACCACCCACCACCCACTTGCCGCCGCCATCATCGCCGCCACACACGCCGGAAGCCAAAGGGAGGAACACATGGGAAAATCAATACGCGATAGACGCTCCCAAACTAGTCCCAGCGAACACGCGGAAATTCATTGCGATCGCTGTCGATCGCAATCACGAGAACGCGGAGTAATTGTTCTCGAGGTGTGCGCACCTGTCCATCGGCCTAATTACCAGTGAACCTTGACTCCCGCGCAGACACGGAATTTCGGTCGACCATCTCGATGTCGAATTTTCGATGCTCTCGATGTGGATGCAGGGGAATTTTGACTTCGATCCTACTGCAATTACTTTATGCAGATTGGATACGGCAGACACGGCGGATACGCATTTCCAATGGATGATCGTATCCGCCATGGATCTTGGTCCATCTTAGCTGCCTTGCTTAACGTCTTTGATTAGGTTTTGCTTATCTTGGATTTCATGTTTACACGATCTTTGGTCCATGAGCTCGTAGGTTTTCTGTGAACGTTAAGTTTCGATTTGGTCCAGGAGGATCCGGCGAGGCTTTTGAAGCAATCCCATTCATCTCATCCATTCCGTCTGTCCAACCGTGGAACCCGTCTGTCCATCGATATCCATTGATGCGTCGATCGATCCAAGTATCCAGCATCCTTCGGGCATTAACCGGAAACGTCGGGGAAACCTCTTCGCACCCAATTAGATCACGCTCCGGTGGTGGTCTGCGGATTTTACAGTGGTGAGGTTAGGTCGGGCTGGGCCTTGACTCGGCACAGTCGCGAAAGCCAAGTCCCCTCGCGATTCTCGTGGCCGGATTTAGAGATTCGCGAAGTCCTGACCTGTGTTCTTAATTTGTCACGGAACGAGATACTTGGTACAGGGAGAAGAATGGGCGGGAAAAAAAAATGAAAAAAAAAAGATATCGGACGTGACTCGTTCGGCAATTCGGGTGGTTTTTGGAAAACGCAGCGAGGGATCACGTTCGTAGGGAGGGGGATGGGTGGGGGGGGGGCATGAATAAATTATACCAACGTATTAGCAGAGTCCTTGCGAATTGTGGAAAAGGGCAAAAATTTTACAAGATTTTCCTTCGTCGCGTCCCTCTCGACTGCCGTCGTAATCTCGCGAACCCACCGCGACAACCTCCTTTATATTTATCTAAGCATTAAAGCCCCGTTCACAGCATCCTTAACGATCCCACCTACAAAATGGGAATGCCTGATACCCAAGCACCCCTATATTACTTTCGCGGGTGAGAGAAAATTGAAGAAATAAATACAAAAGGTTTTGGGGGTAAAATAAATTTTTTTTCTTTTTACAAATTTATGAAAAAAAAAAACTTTCTCCAGTCCGTACGTTCCTCGCCGTGTAAGGTGGTTGCGTGAAAATTTCCCGATTAAAAAAAAAAAATTTTTCCCAACTGCTCGCCCGTTAATGAAATCTTCAACCCTTTCTTATTCTCGCCACAGCTGGTCGCCCTTTAAAAATTTAAAGCGACACCGATTTGTCAGTCGTTGCGTGTTTCTTGCGAAGGTCGTTCAGTTCGGTGATAAGAGAGACCCTGAGACTCTGACCTACTCGGAGAACCTAGACTTCGGACTATAGATTTTACAGCCCTCGTGGAATCCTAGGTAAAGACTGAACGTTCTCAGGCCTGAAACACATTTGCTATTCGCTGGAAGTTCGATCCTCTACGCCTTCTGTGTTTCCATAACGTTTCGCTGCTTCTCGCTCCTCCCGGCTATAAATCATAGCTACTCCATATATCCCCCCTCGCCCCCCCCCCTCTTCCCCCTCCCCCCGCTTATCTTACCCCTCAGCCAATCTCTCTTTATCTCTCACTCCCACGTTTTAGCCACATTCCCAGCCGCCCCCCTTTAACATTCAGCAAAGTCGAACAGCTCCCCCCAGGGTGGCGACCCCCCGTCCCGAAGATAAGGACATTCGAATTGTCATCGTGCCGCCATTTTGAACGCAACCTTAAGAAAAATTTGTAATTTTTTCGAGTGTCAACAAAAATTAGTCTCGCAATTTTCAGTGATCCCTTTGGTCCAGCCGTACGATAAAATTTTTTATTTTCACAATTTTTTTCCCATCTTTTGTCCCTTCAAGAATTTTTCCACGATAACAGAGCCTCGAGCGTCCGATTGTGCGCGAGATACAGTCGCGCTACCGGTGCGTTCACGGGTGCTCGCAAATATTTGACCGTCAGCGCGTTCTTTCCCGAGAGCGACTGCAGCTGCGAAGCTGCGTTCTGGGATGCTGATGCGAAAATTGGATTATCGATGACACGCGAATTTACGAGGAACTCGAGGAGGCTGTCACTTTCGATTCGTATATATATATACACGTATATAAACCATGGGAATATACAGTCCGTGAGGAAACTCGTACCAACGGTATACAGTGATTTTGATTGAGGATTAACAACCACGCGCCGGTACCGTGTAACCATTAGATGATTTCCATAAACCACAGTATCGTACAGTACGGTAAATATGTACTATCATTATACTAAAATGAGTATATACTGGTGTATATATATAAATTACGTGTAAATAGATCGAGTAAGAAAGTTCACCCAAAAATTGTACAGCCAAGTAAGTAAAAACTATCGGACGTAGAAAGTTGTAAGCATATATTTGTATTTACCCGCGCAATTCTCCGCGCTCAGAAAATCGTGAGTGGCGCCTCTGGCGGATAAACGGTTGGTCAAATAATCTCGGTAAGCTTCTTTTTTTTTTTTTTTTTTTTCCCTCGGCCAGACTTAGTACTCGACGCTCGCTCGAGGGTAAACGATCCACCGTACGGATTGATCATCCCCAAGACCCCCCCAACATCCCCCTCCCTTCACCTGGCGAATTAGGCCGGATTTTTCCGGAGCTGAACTTCGTTTTTTTCTTCTTCTGGTTCTCTTGCTTTCCTGCTTGCGAGAATGGTACGTGAGACTTTTTCCAAATCTACGTGTATATATATATATATATGTACACACGCACAGGTACGTATAGGTACTCTCGCCATTTCCCTTAGGAACAAGGACGCAACTTGATGAATCGAAACTTTATTGCGAACGATAAAAACTTTATTTGTGTACGTAAAAAGAAAATTTCACGAAGATAATTTCGTGACGTCAATTTTTCAAGACGCTATTCCTTTTATGTCATTCACGTTCCCGACCATTTGAACGATATCCTTTTCATAGTGAATTAATAAAAAAAAAAAATTTTTTCTTGTCTCTCTCAAGTCAAACGAAATCCTTCGCGATCCTTTCGATTGCTTCGTCCGTCTTGTATCCGAGGAAATTTTCCGGACTGATCAATTGCCGTCCTGCGATTCCCACAGGAATACCCACGCACCGCAGCAAATCGAACAAAACGTCTTTGCGTCCGGTAACCGAAGTGAAGTTGGCCGCGTGCGGTAAATAAATTTATGAACAATTTACAGGTAACTCGAGAGGTTGACCACGGAGTTGGTTTATTCGGAAGTATTCACTTGGCTCGTAATCAATGTGCTTATCTCGATAAATATATAGGTATACTCGATACGTAACACTATAACTATATATATCGTCCGAGTACGTGTAGGCATATATAGATATATATAAAACAGGTTCATAGGCTTTTCCGTATGTTCAAGCCTAATAGGAGATTTCGATGGGGCAGTCCAAGTGCCTTCCTGATCGTTAACCTCGGTTAGAGTCGATCTGGGACTTTGTGTATAAATGCGTTCTGTGTAGAGTTATGTAACGCGAGGCGTTCCAGAATGGTAGACCTAAGGGCTGACCCTTATGGGCGAGGTGCGTGCATAACGAGTAACTAACTCTGCGCCATTTTATTTCTGTTGCAGCCATCTTGGATGCGCACTAGAGAATACTGGGACGACAGCTTCGAGTCGAGATACGCTGAACTCAGTAAGGATCCCACGAGACCATCGCTCAAGGTAAAGTAGTGGGTTTCTTATGTATACACGTATGTATGACGCATAACTAGTATATAGTTGACGTATATGCTAAAGTGTATCGTGTGTGCTCGAGATAGACTTCGGAAGGAAAAAAAAAAGTATATTTCACGCGATGGACCATTAATCTTGCTCGTGCCTTAAGGAATGAAAGAACTTGGAATGAAACTTAGGTGAATGTGCACCGAGTGGCGTGACGGGTGCTGTCATCTATGAGAGGAACCTTCAAAGCTTCTATCGACTGACTAAATTTTAGCTCGCCATGTGCACTTGGGAATGGGATTACCGAGTAAACGGATACGAATTTTGAAATCGAAAAAAAAATCTTGGCCGACGGTTGAAGGTTAACGGGGAAAATTAATTCGAAAAAAAAAAAAAATGTAAATTCGGTAAAATTGTCAACCCGGCAAAAATGTTTTTTGTGCAATTTTTATTCAGTGATTCTAGAACAACGTAAACTCGAGCGTCGAGTAAGAAATCCGTTGCTGGTAATAAAATAGTAAAATTGCTGTACATGGAAGGTTGAATAAGTAATATTGCTTATTCGATTGCTGGCAGTGACGCAATAACTGCCAAACTCGATAGTTCGATGTATATAGATATACGTGCGCGGGAGATAAATCGAATAACAGGAGCGATGGACAGTCGCCGGTGAACCAGTACGATAAATATTTTCGCGAAAAATTCGCAAAGTTCGCGATCCTCCCGTAGATCCGCTGTTCCTTTTTTACGTCGAAACCGTCTAGTCGCTCGGTCCGCAAATCGCATTATAGACAAAGTTTCTCTTCCAATGGCCGGAAGTAACGGACTCGCGTTCCCAGGACTCCTGGGGATCCTTCGGTTTCGCTAGAATTTATCCCACTCTTTTTACTCAGACTGTCCCGATCGCTTTTAGTTGGCTGACCAAAAAATTCATAACGTTTCCTTGAACTCGCGTGAGAACCAAGAGATACTGTCATCTTAGCCCCAGCCTGCTCCATCGTCCCTTTCTTGCTGGTGGGAAAAGGTCCAGACCTGGTCTAGGACCTGGTCCAGCTCCTCAGACCTGGGGCAAGGACCTCGGATGAAGGGTCTCCGGAATATCAGATAATACCCCGAGAAACTAGGTCGGCATGTTGCGCAATTAGATCCCGGGATGATCTTAACTTTCTCAAGAGTATGCAAGTAGGATACTCGAAGAGAGTCCATGCTGGTCCATGCTGATGCGGAAGAGGCCAAGTGGTCGTCCTTGAAGAAAACACCTCAAGCATGACCCCGGACGACCCCTGTCTTCATTTTCAAAGAATATTTCCCCCCGGGTTCGAACGGGTATAAATGGGCTGGACCAGAAGACCTAGATCGGTTCGCTTATTGGGTCTTTGGCTGCCAAAACGGATATTGGTAGCAGTTCTTCGAGACCGAGCTCCTTGAGGTGAAGTTTCCCGAGAGCATTCCTTACGCGAGTTCCATTATCCGCAGCCATTGGAAATATCCGGAAAATGTCCTGAGCATTTCCGCCGGATGCCGAGGGGCTGGACGGGTAGGAAGCAGCAACCTTAGAGAAAGAGGAGACCCCGTCGTTCTCCCCGGTGAACGGTATGATAAAACGTGCCGGAGGCGAAGCTCGGAATGAGGGAGCCCAGGGGAATTCGAAGGGCGGAGGGGCCCTCCGGGATTGCCCCTAGGGTACGGCCCTGCACGTGACCTCCTCATCGTGTCAGCGGCTCGAGGGCTCATTCGCTAGGAAAAGAATGTTAAACACGTCGCACACGTGAAAAACTCGAATTCTGAGATCGCAGCTCGAACTGGCCAAAGAATTTTCCATTTTCATTCTCCCTGTATCAGGTACCCCCGCGCCTCTGGCTTCGTTCGCGTCATATGTCATACAGTTCGTGAGACGTCAACCGAAGATCCTTGGTTATCTAGAGACAATGATAAGACGTGACGCGTGTTTATTGAGGTGGAAATTTTTTTTTATTTTCAGATATTTTTATCTCCCATCGAGATAAGCCGGTTATTATCTATTCGATATCTGATACTAGGCTGGTAGCACGTACTAGATAGTCTGGAGGATGTTACGTGTGGGCTCGGCCGTGCGTGGCCCAACAGTAGCCGACCGGTAATTATCGTTATCGAGACCTCGATCATTCTGTTTTCCAATTTTCCGCCTGCACGTTTCCCCAGCGCGGCTCAAGTTGAGCGCGTGAGCTGCAAGCTTTATAACCGAGGAAGAGTCCGCAGCGAGCTTAGCCTGATGTTCCGGGACACGTGGTGGGGGCTGCTTTTCGTAAGACGGGCGAAGAAGGAAAAAAAAAAGTACCTGGAGAAATTGGGGGATAGGATCGTTCGCTACCGAGAAGATTAAGAAGCTTTATTCTCTCTTGGTAAGCTCGAAAAACATTTTGAGCTTAACGCGTAACTCGCTGATTCGTCGAAAGGTCAGAAGGCCAAAGACTTGGCCGAGGCCAAACGCCGATTGCCCGTTACGGCTCGCGAATCTGTCGGACTTCAGGATCGGGTAAAAGATTTCGAGTTTAGGAACGCAAAGGTAGGAATTAATTTTTTCAATTATTCAACAGGGTCTTTATTTGTTTAATTAATTTTTCAATTATTAATTTTTACATTCCAACACTTATATTAACCCTCGTCAATGTAACTGAGACTGTCTGCAGCCACGTGTTTACGATCGTTTGACATCTGTCAGTTTACCTCGAGCCGGTATTAACCCTGGCTGTCAAAAACACCAATTCACACGCGTCACCCGACTAATCAGCCTAGGGAAAAAGCGGTCATTGAAGTACGAAGAGATGGAAGGCTCGTTAGACCGAATGGGCCTCTGGTATTTTATAAATTTGGAAAATCCTTTTGTTCCTGTCCGAAAACTTTTTTTTTCACCTATTCGATTACAAAATTTTAACAATCAGCCGATAAAGAGACTTTGAAAACGGACCCGCAAGTGTCAGGCGAGTATCGAAGTAACGACAGCCGTCATTTTTGAAATCAAAACGGCCATTTTTTTACTTCGACCCGGCTGCCAGTAAAGGGAACCTTCGTGTCGCGCCTCGTTGCAAATCGACTTTGACAGATTTGACAATGGCAGATCGTCATGGGCCATTGTTGCCAGATACAATGGAAGCCCGACGGCGCGTTCCGAAAGACGAGCAACAATTATGCCGGCTTGCGAGCTTGAATTTCGAACAGGACTTAGCCGGGAATCGAGGCCGCGAAGCGCTCGTGCCACGGCTGATGATAGTTTCCCATTGGGTCAGGTCAGGTTAGGTTGGGTCGGCCAGGCGTCTAAGCACCCTAGGTACGTGGGTACGAAGCGACCTAACCTTCCAGTCAAATAATACTTATCTGCTGGAAGTAATGTCTCCTCGTTAAACGCAGCTGACTCTTGTCTAACTGTGCTTTTACTCACGACCCTATAATCTTTATCATTTCTTTTTACTTTATCACCAAACTATTACGAAATTTTTTTTTTTTTTTACTTTTACATCAACCATGAAATATTTAATTTCGCGTATCCTCGTCCTGGATGCGTGGTCCTATGTTTTACAGAGATGAAATTTTGTTTTCGTGTAAAGCTGTTGCTTCTGGGTAATACAGCCGGGGAAAAATTTTTTCGTAAGAGGATGTGGGGGACCATTATTTTTTTTTTCAAAAATGAATTTTTATCACGCGCTTCAAATTGTCCTTCTAACGAGGTCCTCGTGTAAATTTCAAGGAATATTATTTCTTATCGCCGCGTTAGGAGGAAGCAGAAATGTGGCAGCAGGCTGACAGTGGTGCGAATTTCGCACACTGTCCCCTTGTTAGAGGAGAATCGGAGAATATTGGCGTGTTTATGCCCGAGGACCGAAAGATCCTACGGAAGGGAATCAGATTGCCGAACGCCGTCGCTGCCCGGTGGCGTCGTCGTTCCACAATCCGAGCGAAAAAGCGCAAGTTCACGATTGTTACAAAGCAGCGGTGGTTCTCAATTTTATTTTCACCGTGATACTCGTGAACTTATCGAAACCGAAAACTCGTGCGACGTAAGCGACGATGCTGGAAAAAGAAAAATTTGCTGGTGTGAATTTTGAAAATTTTTTTGAAAATTTCTCATACATCAATAAAATTTCTTTATGATTAAACTTGCAAAGCGCTGGGGACTCGGAGAAACTATTTTGAGGATATTCGCGATATCGTCGAGAAGGAATTCGGCATCGTGACCGCGATTAATCGAGTCGTTATTAAATTTATGCATCTACGGAATCTGGCGGCACTCGTGGAATTTCTATTGCCTATAGTTTATCCCTGAAATTGCGTTTCGAGAATATCCCAGAAAACGACGCCCCCCTTAAAACCGTATCCTCGTTTCTCCCGTTCACCGCTCTAACTATACTCTTCGCACGATTTTCAAATCTCCCGCGCTTTCCCTTGATTGTGATTTAAGCCGCTCAGAGCCTCTTCGCTTTATTACGACAATTTGTAAAGGTCTGTATTTTTACCAGCTCAAACTTTTCGCGTACAGTACACATATCCACTGTGTATATACGATATCGTAATAACAATGAATTTCCATACCTAATTTCGCTAACTCATATTTCTCCCTGAAAAGTCCCACGAGCCACCGATTAGCTGCGATCCTCTTCGAATCTTCCGAACTGAACTCCGCTGGCGCTTAAGATCAATATCAATCGAAAGTTAATGGCGAAGGAATTACCGGACGTCGTGCATTATTAAGATCTTGGGGCCCTGCCCGATCCACTTTCGTCGTTCCTCCTTTTTACTAACCGCCACGAGCCTGCGGCGGAAACTTTCCGAACTATACTTAAACTTAACGGCTTTTCTTTATCGGGATACGAGCGTGGATACATTTTTTTTTCTTCGCCCCCTCTTCCCTTCTTTTACCCTCACCCCGTATTCTCGTTTGGTTTCTCTCTGTCCTTTCCTTTTTTTTCCTTCCCTCCCTTCGTCCCCCCCCTCCCCCCCGTACTTCGTGCGTAGGATTCGTTGCCGAGTTTCGGGAATGTTCGATCGCGCGGAACGAGCGATTTTGCCAGACGAGTTTATCTTGGCTTATGAGTAATCGTCTTTCTCGACTCGGCGCAGGCCTACGGTGGCCTGATGTAAACTAGGAAAATTACAAGAGGGGAAACCCAGCGTTAAGGATGCCGGAGGAAATGACAAGGGAAACAGGAGTCGCGCGAGAATAATTAACGTAGCGTGACCCGCCATCTTGTTTCGCGAAAGGAAAAAAAAAAAAACTTTCCTACTCCCACGTGCTGTTACGATTGCTTTGCTGTCCCTTCATAAATAATCTCAAGCAGATCGTTCTTCTTCGTGCATGTTCGTGCGATCTCGTGACACGAAATCCCATGATATCCATTACTGTATATATATATATATATATATATATATGCACGATACGAATATATATATATATATATCTTACATGAAAACGTATCTCTATTTATTACAGGTCATGACTGTTTAGGTATATGACCGCATTGAGAATCTAGACCGTAGCAAAAGACATCGGAAAGTCGTTACAATAATTTCCACACGAGCTATCACGCATCCCCTGTCCTCCTACAAACCTTTTTCTCTTTTACCCGCCCCCCCCCCTGTGATTCTCCCGTTCGTTCTCTCTTATCACTCCTCCCCCTTTGTAAAATCTTCTCACCGCTGGCAACCTTCTAGAACGTTCTAGTGCTTTACGAGGTCGACTCTCGCGTGAGACGCATTTACGAGGGGACGCGCAGGGGTCGTTTTCCCCGGTAGCCCTCAGGACTTTCAGGACTCGTAGAACTCACAAGAATATTTATAATACCGAAGGATACCTCACGTCACGTTCCTCTTGCTTTGGATGAGAAACCGACCGGGACGCTAGCGACGCCGAGCGTCGCTCTATCCGGTACAAGCAAGGCTCGTTGACTCTCGAGTGCACTATAGACTAATTTCAAGATGGCTTCCGTGACGCTTCAAGAAATTTATTTTCCTCCACTTGTGTATATTAATTCAGCCAACTATTTGCACGAGGGTCTGACTGTAGCCGAGTAGCTTGTTGATTACTTTTTATCTATCGAATGATACGTCTCAGCATCCACAATGGACCATTTGATTTTTTCGATCTGGAGATAAAACGTCCTTCTGAAAGTGAAACCCATGGAAATGAGATTAGAGAATAAAGGTGTTTGAGGGCTTCGCTTATTTGATCTTGACTTTGAGTATTTACGAGTCTCAAAGTGTCTCTCTCTCTCTCTCTCTCTCTCTCTCTCTCTCTCTCTCTCTCTCTCCCTTATCTATCACTCTGTCTTTCAAATCTCTATCGTCTCAAGCTTCGAGAACGATTCCCTTAGAGATTCTACGAAAAGATTCTCAAAGAAGCTGCGTAGGCAAATAGATGGTTAGATCCAAGATGACGACGGTCGAATCTTCGAATAACCTTTGGATCATCTTAAACGAACCAGACATTTTTGTGAATTTGAAAAAAAAAAATTTTCTTATCGCGTATCCATAACGTGTCCTGTACAGGTTTAATCCGCGTCCACAGTGACGTACTGTTTGCATAACCCAAATGCAAGTATTTGCGTTCCCGTCCAGAGTGCAGTTCCTCTTTGTGTTTCCCGCGTAAGAAATAGCTCTGGCGACTTTTCTCAAGGCTGCTTCTCAACGCTCGACCCAAGGATTACACAAAAGACGGGATATTACGGTGTAAGCGCGTACCAAAGTGCTCTCGTTTATGCGGCGGCTATAGGAGCACAGGATTTTCCCGGTCACAAAGGATCCTGGTAGTCGCGCTTTGCGCCTCGACTTTCGTCCTTCGAACGTGCAGAAATATAGAAGGTAAACCTCAACGAGAGATTCGAATCGCGAAGGCAACAGGCATTTTGCCTTGACACTGTATATCTCTTGCTATCCCATTGACGAGCTTGTTATCATTATTAGATCCCCTCGACTGAATGGAAAAAGAAGAAAAAAAAAGTTTTCACTTCTTAAATAGTACAAGGAATATTTCATCCCCTAAGCTTTTCACTTTTCTCCTTTCCTCGAGCGACTTCTCCGGGCGAACTTGTCTCGCAGATCGATCAGTGATGTTTGGGGAAAAAAAAAGAAGTAAAATATGTGCGAACAAACAACAGGGTAAAGTTTTAAGGGGTTTCTCGAACATTCGGGACGAAAAAGACGTAAAACCAAAATCCCTGAGGCGCCCCGAGTCCTGCATTGGGAAAACCTGTGTACGGTCTATAAATTTTTTTTTTTTTTCCCTGTTCCTCGCAAATAATCATCCACCTGTCAAAATAATATTCGGTGTAGATGGAAATACGTTCGAT
This sequence comes from Trachelus iudaicus, assembly GCA_030142595.1. Classification (NCBI taxonomy): domain Eukaryota; kingdom Metazoa; phylum Arthropoda; class Insecta; order Hymenoptera; family Cephidae; genus Trachelus; species Trachelus iudaicus. The sequence continues at coordinate 385,372 of JARQTH010000586.1, forward strand.
GCAAAATAAATATGACGTACCGGATAAAAGATTTGAATCTGAAGTAGACTCCATAAATGCTCCCGGGGTAGCTATCACACGAGAAATCCTTTTAAGGGTGTAATTCAAGTTGATAAATTTCCGAGCTTATCTCCATGGTTAAACATTAGGATGATCCGCGTGCGAGTAGCAATTCAAATTTAGTCAGGCGCAAGTACCTAGGTACCTATAGTGAGGATAAGGATAGGAGAAAGCCATGAAGAAGTTGAAGGAGGGAGAGGCTAGCCTGAAAGAGGGTTCAGGGTAATAGGGTGAGGGTTGTGTGTGTTCGTTTTAAGGGTGAGTCCTAGTCGTAGGCAGGCGAAGGGAGGGGATAGGTAGTACCAGGGCCGGATTAAAGGGGTCCTGTATCTATGGCAAGAATACGTATAGGAGAAAGCCATGGAGAAGTTGAAGCTGAGAGAAAGTAGCCTGAAAGAGAATTCAGGGTAATAGGCTGAAGGTTGTGTGTGTTCGATCTGAGGGTGAGTCCAAATCGTAGGCAGGTGAAGGGATAGCGAGTACCAGGGCCGTATTAAAGGGGTCCAGTACCTATGGTAAGGATACGTATAGGAGAAGTTGAAGCAGAGGGAAGCTAGCCTGAAAGAGAATTCAGGGTAACAGGCTGAAGGTTGTGTGTGTTCGATCTGAGGGTGAGTCCTAATCGTAGTCAGGTGAAGGGATAGCGAGTACCAGGGGTGTATTAAAGGGGTCCAGTACCTAAGCGCAGTCTCATGCATATCAATAAGGTTCAGGCCTCTGTCGGGGGGGGTGGGGGGGAGGGGGTTGAACGTTCATCCGTTCTCGTTTCCAACTTTGGCTTAGCTTTCACGCGCAGCCTCTTCCACCCTCTAATTAACGCGAGCGACGTTCTTGGGGGCATTCATTAAAATTCTACAGGGTGTTTACGTGCTTTTTAACCGATGACCACCATCTCCTACTACCCTTGTACTGCGGTCACCACTTTTCCTATACTTTTTAATCTGCCGTATTTCAACCCCCTTTGTAACGTCGAACCAGGTGCCCGTCCTTCGAAAGCCCAAATCCAATAGCTTCGTCTCGTACGACCCTTAATTTTCATCCCTCTATCGAGGCGAAGGGAGCATCGGCAGACCAACCCCCCGACAAGGCTCTCTATTACGAACTACGTATCACGGCTTAACGTGCCATTGGCTTTCCATATGCTGAATTACCAGTGGACGAATATATTGCCTTTGCGACAGCGACGCTCAACCCTTAAAAAAAAAAGTTATTTTGATTTTTACCCCTGTTGCCATAGCGACGACCAACGTTAGCCTATGGTCAGTGCTAATTTATTTATCTCGCATATTTATCTGCTTTACGAACACCGTAGAGAGGAAATAATAAAAGCCGGGTTTACAATGTAAATATAGAAGCTCGTAACCAGACGCAATAATATACGGGTGCTTTTTTTTCCTCTGGTTTTCAGTGGCGCTCGAAAACTACCCGGAACGCGCCACTCGTACAGTCGTGAGGTTTTACGATCTGCGCTCACTCACGGCGATCTAAAGTCACGGAGTCAGAATCAGAGGTCACCGTGAGAGTCCGCTGATCTTTACGAGGAACAACGCCGGCGCAACGCCGGAGCACATTGTTAGCGAAAATCCCAACGACGAAACATGAACCACGTAGATACGAGACACGTAGCCGGGATTTCACAAAATTACCAATCGGCCATCGAGAGACTCTATTTACACTGTGCACCGGACTTCTCTGTGCATTATCACGAATATCGATGATATCGAATCCAATGAGGATAGTACAATTAAAATTACCCGGAGGTCACAGTTCAGCTCTTCACGGGGGAAATTGCTTTTTCGAAGCTTCTCGATAATTTCCTTAACCAGATATTATAGGATGGCAGAGTGAACAAATATTGCAATGTATTTTTTTCATCAAACCCTCTAATTTTAATTTTTCGTAAACTAAAAAATACTCCGATCGGTCCAGTGCAGGGATGGGCACCTTCAAATGAAAATTACAAGTCGAATGGTTTTTCATTCGAGAAGTATTTAAATCGTATTTTTAAATACTTTTTCGAGTGAAAAACCATTCGACTTGTAATTTTCATTTAAAGGTGCCCGTCCCTGGCCCAGTGTTAAATATATATGGAAAGTTGATTTTGGGTAACAATCTTTTTTTTTTCTGTTTTAGGTTATTCTGGTACCGCACAGTCACACTGATCCGGGATGGCTCAAGACCTTCGAGCAATACTTTCACAGCTCCACCAGGGGTATTCTGAACAATATGGTCACGAAGCTCCAGCAGCTGCCGAACATGACCTTCATCTGGAGCGAAGTCTCGTTCTTATCACTCTGGTGGGAGAGGTACAGCATCCGAACAATTGATCCAATCTTGAGATCCCTCTCGCTTCCCACTTTGGATTCTCTGAGTTCTTACCAAAATCCTACTTCGGGCTTTTTCTCCATGTCTTTTGACTCGCTACTCGCTTAAGCCAGTCTGGACCCTTCGGGATGCTGGGAAAAACGTGTTTGCTGGATCTACTCTCGGGGTCTGTATCTCGAACGACGGACCTTTGTAAAATGAGCCATCAGGGCCGGTTGAACTTTGATAGAGGAAGCGAGACGAAGAGCGACTTGTTGTCTCGTTCGAGATGCAGTCGGGCCGAGGGGGTGCGGGGGGTGGATAAAAAAAGGGTGGAGGGTGAAAGGAATGAAAGGGTACGGAAACAAAGGACGTTCGCGTGAAAAGGAAGCCATCCGAGTTGGCCTCGACGCTTCGCTACTCCTGGGAGTGCATAGGATGCAAGTGCATGCAAAAGTGCATACAAGTGCATGCAAGTGCCACTTCAAAGCATACAGAGAATTTTGCTTTTCAGGAAATAATATGCATATACCATATTTATATATTCAGGAAGTTTTTCTCGCTATTAACGTCCAGCGATGCTGTACGCTTTTCGTGGACCTTATTTTTAAAAAAATCTTAGAATACAATTCTACGCTTGTTCTTGAGATATAGGGAGGGGAAAAAGATAACAAATCTTAATTATCTTTAGAAATCAATGAATTTTAAACATTTTTACGGAATAAATCGGACTTTTATTCCGACTGCCTGTTTTTGTATTTTAATGGGTTTCGCTGGTCCATTCGTAATGTCGCAGCCTCTTCCAAAGTAAACCGTACGAATTCAATCGGTCCTTTCTACGCTTCGCGAAGATTCGAATCTCCAAATTCAAGAGTTTCTTTTCTCTCTTTCTCTCATCCACTCGTCGTTATCTTTGCCCTTCTCCATCTATTCTCCTTTCTCGGCAGAAGAGCAGGAGAATTAAATCGAGTGGGAGAGATACTCGCAGCTTCACTTTGGCCGGTCCTAAGGGACTCTTGGAAGTCCTCCGGAGGATTCGTGCGACCGTACCTTCGTAATCCTCTATCCTCCTCTTTCTCTTTGCAGCGCCCATCCGACGAAGAAGGCGGTCGTCAAGAGGCTCGTCAAGGAGGGTCGTCTCGAAATGACTACGGGAGGCTGGGTAATGACGGATGAAGCCACTTCGCATATATACGCCATGCTGGACCAGCTAATCGAAGGTTAAAAATAACTCAGCATTTTTTATCCTTAACAAATTTCGCCAGCCTTGTTTCAATGAAAAATACTCAATGCCATAGAGTGCGATAGAATCGTACAGATAATGTGAAGGACGGTAGAAGGTTTTTCTTTTAAAAAAAATTCACAAGTACCGGGACATTTTTTAAGGACGTAACGAGGCACGAATGCCACCCTTGAGAGACAGGGTGAACACCTTAAGAAAAATGCGATCTTCCCAGGAATGAATAGGAGTTACAACTTGCTCATATAACTCTTGACAAGTAAAATCACTTATCATATTTCAGAGGGATTTTCTCCCGTTTTGCAACTTTCTCTCCATTTCTCTCTGATCGCTTTCTCTCCCTCTTACCACCCCACCCCCCTCCCCCCGCTCTAACCTCTCACAGTGAATTCTTGTTTCTAGACACTGGCACCTACATCTTAGGGATTGGCTCTACCTGACGCAGTACCAGTTGGTATTTTCTGATGATAATTTTTTTGCGATAGGGATGAAAAGTCAAAATTGAAAAAAATTTTATAAATATCGTAGAGATTTTGGAGGGTCGTAGGCCTGTGAAAAAAAAAATATAAAAATGCATTACCTATCGCGAGAAATTTTACAGGAGAAGCGTGAAAAATACACAAGAGCCAAAATAAAGTTGTGAAGGGTCGGGTCGTTCCTGGCTGTCTAGGACACGGGGGGTAGTCTGTCGGAGATTTATTTCACAGAGGGATGAAATGGAACGAATAGAAGTTTTCTTAGGGGAATTGAAAGTAATGGCGACGGTCTTATACAAACCACGAGGAATCCCTTTCAGTCCCTACCGGAAATACGAATTAATTCGTTTTCTCAGGCGATACTCGACCCCGAACCCAGGAACTTCCGTGAAAAGCCGCAAGGGGCGCAACCAGACGTTACGGCGTTGGCCTTTGGCAAGTGCAACTGGGGGGGTAGCTACTCGTTCGATAACAACCCCTAACAAATATTTGTATTTCCGCAGCGGATGCCTCGTCGCTTTCCTGTACGGAGAAATAAGAAAACTACGAAATTTTGATATCCCTGGGCTTTGTGTTTCGCCTCCCTTCAACCACATTTACGAGTAGAAATGCAATTTCCTATTTTCACCCTTATTTGGTCATTGTGATATTTTTTTCAAAATTTCTTACTTTCTTCTTCTTTTTCTCCATCGACGTTTCTTCGCTCAGTATTCTTGGATTCGCGTAATCAACTTCCTCGAACTCGACCTCGAAATCCTCCTCCCCCTCGTTACCGACCCTCTGAATATGCATGATTGTTACTCCCAGTCCCGCTGCCACACTCGCATCCCTATAGGCGGTTCTACCTCGTTAACGATAGCTTTCTTGGAAACGCGACCATTTCTCATGATTACACGCGTGCATGGAAATAACGCGAGTATAAAGATTTCAAAAAAAAATTTAAGGCTAACCGTAAAAATTATCAAGCGTTAAATATTTCCCAGAACTTTCCGCAGTTGTCACGTAGAAAAAAAATATTCTCGAAATACATTCGAAATCCGTGACAATGTTCCGCGAGGGTCTTATCGAGGAGAAAAATCTGCCGTGGCAACGAGTCTCGTAAACTTTTAGGCCTCCCCTCAGGGCCGTAACAAGACGCTGTGGTTTTCCTTCCCACGGTGCCCTCTCAGGAGCTTACGTGCAAGCTGCTGTACTCCCGACTACTCTGTTCCCTCTCCTTTCAGGGACTAAATATCTTCTCCAACGTTCTTCGGGGATTCTCATATCGGATGCAATTCAAAGCTAATGGGAAGCAGCGAGAAGCTTCGGGAAACCTTGTGGACCAAAGTCCTACCCATCTAATTTGCATTGGAATGGCAAGGGCTATACCACCGACGAAATTTCCTCCGGCCTATTTTCCAAATTCAAATTCCCCAACGAGGTCGTTTCCGGGCACCGCCGTGACGCCCTCGGATTGTCTTAGGAGGATATCAGAGGACGCTTCTTCCGGTGCATTGGGATTCCAGAGCGAAGAATCGCGCGAATATCGCGAACGACCTCTCAAGACTAAAATGTTTACCTTTAACTCGATTGGAGGTTAGGTGACGCGTCGTTTACCACAGCAAAGCTTCCACGTTTACGTCTGCCAAAAAGGTGGAGAGGGGGCGTCCCCCGAGGGACAATGACTGCACCTGAATAAAGGGGACTGGATAAAAAGGGAAATACGGCGTGAGGCGTCGGGACGCGCAACAATTGCAAAATGTAATTAAGTCACAAGACGAAAGCATCAAGTTTGAGAACGCGACGGGGTAGTTTTAATTGCGAGGGGCGACGTCCCGCGGTGGCGGTAAGAAGCTCTGGAGACAACGAGGTGTCGCACTTTTTTGCACGCGGGGTGGCCTTTTGTTATTGCTTGAAAAAAAAAAAGAAAGAAAGAGAGAGAGACCAGAAGAACTTCCGCTTCTTTATTTCTTTATATTTTTTTCTCTCTTTTTTGTTGGGGGGGGGGGGGGGGGGGGGGGGGGGGGGGGGGGGGGGGGGGGGGGGGGGGGGGGGGGGGGGGGGGGGGGGGGG
>JARQTH010000586.1:391603-473855 GCA_030142595.1 Trachelus iudaicus
TTTTTTGTTACCCCCCCCCCCCCCCCCCCCGTTACACCGGGACAGTCGCCGCTCTCGTCTTCCGCCCTAGCAGCAGCGATAATGTCCGAAGTTAATCAGCCGGCAGAATTACAGGAAAAAGCTGCGAAAGTCTGACAAAATAGAAGAACGAGGAATAATAAAAAAAAATAAAAGGAAAATCACCACCGTACATCGTCCCGGTGGTAGTTTCCTAATTTACTTTTTATTCCTTACGCAAACGAACCACTCTGATTCTTATGACAGCATTATTTTCTTCAACTTCCGCTCCCGAGTCCCTGCGATTCCTAGGACGCCATCCAACGCTCCCTACCTTACCGACAGGGTTGAGCGAGGCGCCCGCCGCTAAATAAAACAACGCTACGCGCAGACTAAACATAAGAAAGAATAACAAGAGAAAAGGCGGAGTAGAATACAGACTAGGTAAATGAAATGACCCAACATAACCTTAAGGAAACAAGATACGACGATCATCCCCCACGTTATAAACCCCAAGCGATAACGAAGCCTGGAAAAAAGTAAGGTGTATTCGGGTAAAAGTTAAGCCGCGCCCGCAATGCGAGCGGGACTGCTTTGTGTTTCTCGGCTGATTAGATCCGAGGCAATTACCGTCAGATTCGGAAAGGGAGTCGGAAAATCGCAGTAACCTTAACGAAGTACCTGACCTACATCGAGGAAATTGCCGCCGTCGGCCCGTTGTAAGGTACTTTATTTCGGTAAGGAAGAAGTCGCCTCCCAGGGGGAAGAGAGAGAGAGAGGGAACCCTCTTCCTGAGGTCCGGGGAGAGGTTTCAGGGTTCTGGGTCTCATCGAGGATACAAATAAATGAAAAGACCAAGAAACTCTCTTGGGACGTTCCCCCTCCCCCACCCTTGCTACGTCACCCTTACTTCGTTCGATTTCATTTCACCCCCTCCCATCCCTCCTCCCTCTTCCGCCCATTTCCATTCAGTCCCATTCCAAAACATTTCTGAACCACCACCCACCTTTCCCCCCTTACTCTCCTCCCCACCCACCAGATATTCGCGACCGATGCTAATGTCTCTAGTGAAAGACAGTCCTTGCGGTCCTGCGAGATTGAATTTCCTTCGGAGTACACAGGTGTGTATATCGCGTATGTATACATATATATATATATATATATATATATACAGGTATAAAAGACATTAAAGTAAAGCCATATCGACTCCCCCATGGGAAATTACAGCGATATATATTGTATTACTTTACAGCGATATACGAATAATATTGCTGTACCGGCATGATGGTCTCTGTATGACGTCATACGCGAAGTCGGATAAATAATATGTATACGCAAGTAACGGTGACCCCATAGCCCAGTTCGACTTACACGTGCCACCCTTTCGTGGCGCCGGGTCGCCAAAGGGTTACAAATTGTGGCTTCGTTGCCTTTGGGCTAGGTCGGGGTCTCAAGCTGTGCTTATTATCCGCACGAGCGCACGGCGGGTACAGTCATTCGGCGAAAGGAGGAAAGAGAGGAGGACGGTCGTTCACGAGGTGCGCGAGGGGACGTTGATACTGGTAATAGTTACGTCATCGCGAAAATAAATATTTCATCCGATCATACGTATTTATGCGGGGAACATCGATATGACGCAATACGGTGGGAAGAGAAGGAAGAGAAAAAGTTAGTAACGTGGAAGATAAAAATATTCGTATCTCTTAGTGGAGCGTAAGTAATCTTGTGACTGAAATTTTTTAATATCGGTCCATTGATCTCGTCATGCTCGATGAGTATCGTTATTTTTTTTTTGAATTATTATTTATGATTTCATCCGAGTTACCGGTCTGAGTGGCTTTAAAAAATTTTTTCCTCCTGCGTTGATACCTGAACGGTGTTATTTTTTTCTTACAGCATCCACCGATAAAAAATTGAGATTTTTGGTCAACGTAGTAACTAATGGGTTAGTGACGTCACGAGCGTAGGGACCGTGTCCATCCTACGATCGCGGCAGCCGATGGGCGTCGGCCGTATCGGGACTTGGCCGAGTATGGGAATCGGCCTGATCGTTAGGAACTCTCGGGGATAATCGTGTAGTTGATGTCTAACCATGTAGACTCCATCGCAGGTTATATCGAGCAAGATTAGCCGAGGCTCCTTCGTCTCGGCTTACAGCGCCGTATCGCGGCTGCGCCTGCAACTACATTTTCCCACGGATTAGCAGATAACGAATAGCGTCGCAGAGCTCGAGCCTCTCCTGTCGCACCGATTCGTAAAGTCCCTGTCGCGTGAAATCTCACTCCGATACCGATCGATATTTTCGCGATTTATATCGAAAATTAATGTAGAAAATCGATACTCAAAATTTGAAAAAAAAAGACCCTGTATCATACCCTTAAATGCAAACCATATCCATAATAGATTATTCTTTTGCTACCCCCTACCTCCAGTACACGTGTAAGCACACGGAAGAACCAGCCACCTGAAATAAGGGTTGTTTTTGAGTTCGTGTGGGTTGCAAGGTTTTTTTTTTGGTAAATTTGGTCATTGATTCGGCCTGCTGGTTTCTAGTAGCCAAAGTTCGATCGCTTTGTTCAAAACTGGTATGAGTTGTCACGTGTATGCGCTGTGGTATGTATGCTTCGTGGTGGGGGTTGGCGGGAGGGGGACGGGGGGTGGGTGGAGAAAATGTCGAGCGTTACTCCTCCAACCATAGCTGGCAAACTGTAGGTATTATGGAATTACTACGGTTTAGGTGAAAAGCGCTTCCTTCGTTCTGAACAACCCTTATACACGGTACCCCGATATTACCCCCTTCGACACCCTCCCGCCCCCCTCCATCGCGTAACTTCGTTAATGCACACGTGTCGTGTCTAATGAGTTATAATCAGGCGAGGAGCGCTGAGTGTAGTTTAATGGTTTGTTCGCCGGCATTAGGCTCTCCTTTTAGCATGTAATAACGCTTCGTTATTGCGCGAGGCAACCAACCTGTAATTTCGCGGGCCAATGGCTACCTCAAATAATTAAAGCAATTTACGTGACGTATATACGGTCCCGCCACTTTATTTCATTTTTGGGAGGAGGAGGGGTGGGGGGATTTTTTTTTTTTCGTAATATCGTTCACCGACGATTACTCCCGAGAGGCTCGTGTCTGGTTTTTTTTGGAATTTTTTGTACCGTCGGTAAAAAAATTTGTGGGCTGGAAAAATGATTTTTTATTTCGATCACCCCCTGCTCCGCCCTTTGACGTTATTTTCACGGTGACCTGACGATGCGCTTGACGCTTTTTCGTCTAATCGCACTTTAAACCCGCCCGACTTCATCGACGTTTGAATAACCATTGTAAATGCGATATTAACGTGCAATTTGCCGATTACAATGGACGCCGTGCATTAGCATCGCCGACGTCGTTTCGCTCGTGAATTTCGACGTCATTGCCGTCGGCTCTGCGTACGTCGCCATTCAGGAGCAATTCGCTCGCGCGTATTCGAAATGCGATGTTAAATATTTAAAGCGGCTCATCGGCCGGACTGTTAGGACTATTAGGATTTTTAATGCGATTAATAGTAAACATCCGTAATACGTTACGCGCTAATCTTCGGAATGAAACGATAGCACGCGATTCTCTGCTTTGGAATTTCACGAGTTTTAATTGTCGCTGTGCATTTTTTTTCACACTGTTTTACCGACGCAGCAGCAACGAACTTACGATACTCGCGACGTAAGCGTTTCTGATCCCCACTCGTTCGTTTCGTTAATTACGAAAAATTATTTCGATATATTATTTTAATATTTCGTCACATCCTTTGTCGTCCAACGCTTTTTTTTCTTCTCTATCATTTCTTATCGGTCTAATTGAGCCTCAACGAATTGCGCAATTACCTTGTCTAAGACCCGAATAACTTTGTCACCTCCAAGGGCCACTTGAAGTTCCCACATGTAGTTGCACGTCGTAGACTAGTTGGGTACCAGTGGGAAAACCATAGAGAAACAGTACAAGAAACTCCCGCCAGGGGGACGAGCACGCCAGACCTGGCTAGACTGCGGTGATTGCGATTTAACCCAGTCGAGTTTTCCTTCTCACCCGTCCTACGTATTCCCAGACGTTTCCAGCGTTCGTGTCCTTGCCAAACTTACTTCACTTACTTCGAGCAAGTGCTGCGCATTCGAACAGAGGCGCGTATCTTCTGTTTTCCTCAGACTCCATTAGGCACGCGTGTCTGTCTCTATTTGCGTAACAAATTCCCACGAAGATTTCAAATAACAAAAACAACGAACGATACGCGGTATCCATAAAGCCAATACGATTGATCCAAGGTCACTCAGAATTATCAAATTAAAATCGAGTGACGTCATTCAACGACCAATAGGGGACGCTGAATCTACTTTTAAACTTCTTCCAGAATCTCTGGAAAAATATGAGGGACCGTTTCACAGATACGCTTTTGATAATGGGAGCTCGGATATAGTTTCGTAACAAAGTTACGCGAAGCGTCGAGAAGTACCGGTTGGTGGGGGGGGGCGGAGTGGGGTGCCCGGCGGCTGCGCTATTTATTCAAAAGGCAAACTATTTGTTTTATGCAAATCGCGTTAAACCAAGGCTAACCGTAGCAAAGGGGTCGGAGAGGGGGGTCTACGAGGGTGCACGGTGGGAGGGGAAAGAAGACGGTTCAACATTTTAAAAGACTCGTCAGTCGGATCACTGAGATCTCTACTAGATCCAAGTAATAAACGTGACGTAATTTCCAAGAATCAAGATTTCTCCTCTTTTTACGTGTATCTCCCTCTCCCCCCCCCCCCCGCCCCTCCCCATCGTCAACCACCCTCGTAATCCACGTAAAAATTCTATCATAACCAGCCCCCTTCCTTCTCGTTCTTCGGCTGGTCCTGTGCTCTCGCGTATTTTCATCCGTTTTCACCTTCCTGACGCTGAGCCGATCGTCATCTGCTCCAGAAATCCTAATTGAAATAACTCGTCCTCGACGGACGTTCCTAATGGCTTAACAATGTCGACATTCCGCACTACCCTCTTGGCGAGCTCGGGGCTCTAAGCCCAGCTACCGAATTGTCCGACTGTAATAATTCATGGCGAGGGTCTAATTAAATTCGGTTCCTCTAACGAGCTGTCGCGGGCCTCGAGAAAGCTGGAGGAAAGCTCGAGCCTGGCCTCCCGGTTGTTAGCCCGCCCGACATTTCTCACGGTTTACCACAGCAAATCCAGCAGGCGTACCAACCTGGGTAGGAAAGTGCTGCTTGAAGTAAGGAGCCTTTCAATGGAACTTTCTCTATCGAACCGCAGTGGGTCCGGCGGAGGTGACCTCCTGCCAGCTGAACGCTTTAAATTCGAAATTATTTAATTTTGTAAAACTTTTTCTTTTTTAATTATAAAATTTTACCTGATGTCTCGGTAATTTTTTTTTGGGTTACGAAACTGCCGGTAATTTTTTTATGGGCTGAACGTTGGTCTCTCTCGCTGGTGCATTTAACTCGTGATTTTACGTAGAGGATATTTTACTTGGAAAAACTTCAACAATACCTAAGCTTGCCCATTGTTGTCTTATGCCCATTCGAATTACCCGCTCTTTACTCGCTGGGTTTTTTGTTTTTAAGGAAATACAGGAATACATCTCGCTCGGCCTTGTTTCTTGGTTCCGCGAGTTTTTGAATTGGACTTTATTTCGAAGGGTGCATTCGGTCATCAATTCGTGATTTACTCGCTCGATCTTACGTAGGTTCCAGGTGGAAGCGTGCGGTATTTGTGTTCGAAAAATGAGGAGAAAAGGTCGAAAATTAGACACAGGGAGCAGTCGGTTGTCGGGTTCATGCATGTAAACGGTTTTTATATATTGTGGATGTGGGTCGCGTATCGACGCTGGGGCTGGCGTCGGCGTCGACCAGAACGCGAATTGCGAACGGACAGAGCGTGGAAGGTACGTGCGCATCCTGACAAAAGCGACATAATTGGATTCCATTGAAACCGTGTTCCAGGCACATTTTTTGCAGTGTCTACTCTTTTTTTTTTCCTTGTCCAGCCCACGTGACACTTTCGACTGAATTTCCGCAATCCGAAACGTCAAATCGCGTCGCCCCGCGACTCGTCTCCTCCGGGAACGTTTCCTGTCCCACGTGTGGGCTCGGCTTTATTTTCGCCCACAGTCCAAATTATCGTTACCCAAGCGTCACTGCGAGACCGATTAACGAGTATGATTTCTTAAAGCCAGATATCGTCCACGAAATATTTAACATACAAATGCTTGTCTCGTACCAAGTGAACAAAAGATTTTTTTGTATTTTTCTTTTCTTCTCCTTATCGATTTTTCCACAATTTTCTCTACACGGGCATCCCGGTCGTCCCCGTAGAAGCTCGTGTCTAACAGTGCTAAAGGGAATCGCATAGCGCAAGACGTACTGAATGGATTCAGCCTGGTCCAATTCCAAATTCCCATAGACGAAATTCCAGGACCCATGCTGATTCCTGAAATTCCCAATCCGCACGAACCGTCCGGATTAACTCGGAACATTCCAAGAGGCCACTGATAAATAGTCGGTCATTACCAACCTGTCGAGCGTTAACCGCACACGGAATACGGGATTGTACAGCAGTCCATTCGCCGAAACTCCATTAGGAAATCAATGCACCCCCAAAAAACAATATCCCCGAGCCCCCTTGAACATGAGAGTTTATAAAATTTGTCTTTAAAAAAAAGGATAAAAATTTTCCGCCAAAAAAAGAGAGGCCAAAAATATAAATACAAGCAAAGAAAAGACCATCCCAAATACCTTCTCAAGCACGGCAACGTCGTCTCTCACGAAGAAGACCAATTTGACATAACGCGCGGTCCCACCAGGAGATTTAACCCTGGTATCTTTGGTCGCGCACCAAGGGTGGGATAAAGGATAGGGATATATTATCTAACTACCGCTGACTTTAGCTAATTCTATTAGCTGCCGAGCCTTCCCCCGGGATTAATTTTGCGGCTTCTCTCGCAGTTAATTCTAATGGCTCTCGGCTCGTAACCTCTCTCCCCTCCCCGGCCCGCCATCCCACTCGAACGACCCGTCCTCTCCCTCTTACCCACGAAAATATTTTTTACCACAAAATTAAGCTACCTTCGCTCTGGTAACGACCAAATGTTTTATGCCTCTCATCCATAATTCCCCTCGAGTCTCCTCCTCCGTGTAAAAAGTCATTGCCGAAATAACGCAAAAGCAATATCCAAAAAAAAAGAGTCTCCTCCTAAGGTACGTTCGTAGTACGTAGCACGAGCCGCGAAGTCACTCCAAGAGGGATTTGGACGATTCGTATGTCCCGGTGAAGCTCGGGAAGTGGCAGGCGAGCTTTTTCGTTCGTACAGTCTGTGCGTGGTAGTACGTATATATAACGATAGAACAAAGCGGTCGCTTCGGAATAATTGGTTATCGATTTACAGGGAATCGGCCGGGTCTTGATAATCCTGGACGTCCCTATGGCTCGTACGAGCTTTCAAAAGCGCAGACTGCCCATGGACCGTCGGGATAGATAGGGAGCACAGTTACCGATGCGTCGCCACGTGTGTCCCTGGGCTATACGTAAAGTTATACGAGAGCGGAGAGGCAGTCATCCACGCGTGTATACCCTTTATGTACACGAGTATATCTATATATGCACAAGTATCGCTATCAGGTGCGTACGAGGGGGTAGCAGTGCCCCCTCGTACGCACCTGATAGCAAGGGTTGGCATCGGGCTCACGAAAGCGTATTTCCCATTTTAAACCGGCGGCCGTTGGCGCGAGTCGTTGAACGACCGAGATAAATATTTAATCGAAGCGACGATCTGCGCTGTGTACGAGCTTTAAAAGCGCACCAGCGGGCTTATTGCATTCCATAAAAATAAATGGATCGGGCTACGCTGATCGCATCGGCCGCCAGCTCGGACCGGACTCGTTGGCCGCTGTCCGGTGCTGGAGTTAACGAGTCGTGCCGCTCGAGGTTTATGTGGTGCGCAGGATAGAAAGATAGGGTTAAAGAATGGACGAATTTAAAGACAAAGGCGCCTTCGCAATGTAGCTTCTCTTAGGCGCGAATTCTGTGTTGAGGGTTGGAATCTGGGTTTAAGAATTTTTAAAAGCTACCCTGTCCAGGGTTTGGGGAGATTCTGAACTCTGACTCTGGCTGGGCTTGGATCGTGATAATAAGTTGGTACACTCTGGCTTTACGGTACGTTATCCCATCGACGGAAGGGGCAATGTTCATTCTGGATGATGGGATCTTTCTTGGTCATGCGTCTCCTGGGGGATACGAAGCTCGCGCGGAATTACCTGTCACCTAGGGGATTCCTTCAGGGTAGCCTCTCTGCTTCTTTACTGTATATCCTGCTGAACCTCTTCCTCTGGAAATATGTTCCACTTTCAGAACGGTAACCGCTGTTTCCAGTTTGTCCTCGACTAATACCGGTACTCTTGTTTGCGTAGGTCACCAGTGGCTCAAGACTAATTTGGACGTTACGCCCGAATCCGGCTGGGCCGTGGATCCCTTTGGGCACGGTGGAACAATTCCGTATTTTCTAAAGGCTTCCGGCGCTTCCGGCACGGTCATCCAGCGCATTCATTACGCCTGGAAGCAGTGGTTTGCCAAGAAGAGATACGGCGATTTCGTCTGGCGTCAGCCCTGGGATCAGAGTGGATCGGCTGATATGCTGACGCATAATCAGCCCTTTGATATCTATAATATCAAACATTCGTGCGGTCCGCATCCCCACGTCTGCCTGAACTTTGACTTCAGGAAGATACGCGGCGAGTACACGGAGTACTCCGTCAAGGCGATGGACATAACAGAGCATAACGTCAAGCAGCAGGCTGAACTCCTTCTGCAACAGTACTCGAGAACTGGTTCCCTATTTCCTCACAACGTGGTGCTGATGCCACTCGGGGATGACTTCAGATACGATCACGCCGTCGAGTGGGATCAGCAGTATACGAACTACAAGATCCTCTTGGATTACATAAACAGCAGGAAGGAGGAGTACAATGCCGAGGTTGCATTTGGTACGCCGAAGGATTATTTTCGTGAGGTAGAGAGACGCGTGGAGAAGTTTCCCTCGCTGAAGGGCGACTTCTTCGTCTATTCCGACATCTTCAGCGAGGGCAGACCGGCCTACTGGAGTGGGTACTTCACCACGAGACCGTACATGAAGATCCTGGACAGGGAGCTCGAGGCCAATCTCCGATCGGCTGAAATTCTTTACAGCATAGCGTTAAACGTCGCTAAGCAGTCCAACATGGATATTAAATTGTACGAGACGTACTTTGAGAAGCTGGTGAAGGCCAGGAGGAACCTGGGTCTGTTTCAGCATCACGACGCAATCACGGGAACCTCGAAGGCCTTCGTCATGAAGGATTACGCTTTGAAGCTCTTCGAATCCATTTCCGACATGACGAGTCTTCAGAGCTTTGCCATTCAGTCCTTGGCGGCTACCACAGCCAAGTCGAATTCGGTCTACGTTCTTCCAGAGTCCGACAGGGACAGCTACGAGAAGCTCCCGAAGAAGATTCCGATATCGGTCAGTCCCCAGGAGACCAAGAAGATCGTCCTCTTCAATCCGCTTGCTCAGCCTCGCCAGGAAGTAATATCCTTGAAGGTGACCACGTACAAGATCCGCGTACTGGATCCGCAGAAGAGTCCCATACCCTATCAGATAATTCCGGTTATGAACGCCACCAGCATCACCCACGAGGTCTACGTGATCCTCTTCATCGCTGAGCTTAAGCCCCTCTCGATAGCCACTTACCATCTTCAGTACGTCGAGAAGGTACCGAGCGAGGCCATTTCCACGGTTTACTGCAGCAGATGCGGCAAGGACACCCTCTTCCCAATAAAGCCGATGCAGATCGGCGACGTGCAGCTCGAGAGCCACCGGATGAAGCTCCTCTTCGACGGTCAGACGGGCTTCCTGAAGAGAGTGACGAAGAAGTCATCCGGAAAGATCATGCAGTGCGCTATACAATTCGCGGCCTACCCGTCGGCACAGTTTCACAGTGGAGCATACCTCTTCATGCCGGATCCCAATCTGCGTGACAATGACAAGGACGTCCTGGAGGTCTACACGCCCCACCAGAAAATCTACATCATCTCCGGGCCACTCAGCTCCAGATTGACCGTCGAGTATGGTCGCTTGCTTACGCACCACGTGGCCATCTATCACGCCGAAGGTGGCCTTGCCGAAGCCATCTACCTCAGGAACATCGTGGACTTCGAGACCCCGCCGAAGAACCGGGAGACCGAGATGTTCATGAGGGTACAGACGGACATCCTCAACGGGGATCCTCCGGAATTCTATACCGATCTTAATGGACATCAGATGATCAAGCGGACCAAGATCGAGAGGATTGGCATAGAGGGTAATTACTTTCCCATAACGACAATGGCCTACATCGAGGATCCGAACCAGAGGTTGACCCTGATGGTGAATCACGGCCAGGGTGCTGCCAGCTATCAGCCAGGCTGGCTGGAGGTGATGCTGGACAGAAGAACCTTGTACGACGACTCCAGAGGGATGGGCGAGGGCCTCCTGGACAATCGTAAAACGGTCATGAAGCACTGGCTCCTCCTGGAGGACGTTGGCTCCATCCGGGATCAATACTCAAAGCCATCCCTGTTCGCTAATCATTTGAGCAACGCATTAAATTATCCAGTCAACATATTCGTAGTGGACGGCACGGAATCCGAAGTGAAGTTGGCACCGGAAGTTCGATTACTTACTCAGAGCTTCCCCTGCGACCTTCACCTTCTAAATCTCAGGACCAATCACGATCAGAAGCTTCCTCAGTTGCCTGTCAACAGCGCCCTGATGGTCTTGCACAGGCAAGGGTACAGCTGCGCTGTGGGTGCTGACACTGTCCTGAAGCATTGTCCGATCAGCGATCACATAGTCCAGGGTACGTCGTTCTTCAAACTCAGCCCGAACGTCACAAAGATGTCGCTGACGGGCACCAGGAGTCAGAAGCAGCTCAAGGATGGTCTTCAGGACGTCAGTCTTCTACCAATGGAAGTTCAAACCTACAGTGTGAACTTTGTGCAGTGATTAGGATACGATTGGTCTCAAGACGTTTGAAACGACGACGGAGTCCGGCTGTCGCGTATCGGCGGATCGATTGACGATCTAACTGCTTTAGGAAATTGATTTTAATCAAACTCGAATATCCACGAACTCTGCTGCGATTCTTGCCGTGCTGCGCCAATGGTCTGGGGGGTCGCTCTACGCAGGCAAATTCCCCCTAAAAGAATAGTAAAAAAATAAAACAGAAAGAGGATTGAACAAGGGTAACGTTTTCATGATGAAAAAGAAAAAGAGATAAAGGGTAACTTACCCCACTACCTTCACGTGTTTGCATGGCAACCAGGATCGTTAATTATTACTAATCAGTCGTGCCGCTAAAAGGAACGAACGAATATAGGCGGCCATGTGCGTTATTCGGCAAATGGCTGGACGAAATTGCCAGGACAAAATTACACGGCTGTCCACTCGGTACCATTCGATTTTTTCTCTCTACTTCTCTCTCTCTCTCTCTCTCTCTCTCTTCGATGCTTTCTCCCATCCCTTTTTATACATATACAAACACGTTCGTCTCTTTTGTACGATAATTATTCGAAGATCAACGTCATTGCGTCCTACAGATACAAAACTGTACACCTATTACACCTATTGCTCTTTATATAAATACTATATGTTTAAATACTATATATACACACAGAAAAATGACTCCTAGGACAAGTGACATAAATGATTTCGAACGAACCGTAATGTTGTACATATCAGCCTGGACTTGCTAAGTATATTGTATTTGTAATAGGTCGATATCGAAATAATGATTGTAAATCTCACCTATTTTCGTAATGTCTGCGCCATTGCGCGTAACAAACGACCGAGTGCGTTCTCGTTCGCGACTGAGACTTTCTCGAGTACGAAAGGGATGCTGAAAATAGAGAAGAAGGACGCAAAAGAATTGTGCGCCCAATGTCCTCGGCAACCGCGAGACAATGGCGCGCGCGCGAGCGAGTAAAATGGGAATTAATGCAAGATGCGCAGAACGATGCGCGGTGAGTTAAAAATCGAGCGAACTTCGCGTTCGTCCGATTCCTCGTTGTTTCACAGAAAGTTCTTCCAGGATGGTTGGGAAAAATATTGAATTTGACATATTCCGAGAAGGCGAAGACTCCGATATTTATTCTTTGGAGTCGCCGGGCGAGATTAGACGAAATTAATTGGCGATATTCAATATGGATCTTTGTAAATAATTAATTAATGTAATTGAGGTTATAAAACCAATCCGATAGCTTTAAAAGTGGAGTTTTTAATATCGCGTTGCCAGTACATATAAATCTGGACCAAAGTCGCGTGTCGGATCGAAAGGAGATATAAATAGTATATGTGCGTAGTAAGTAAAAAAAAATTCTTTCAGGTTAGATTTACACAAAAACCGGAAGCGAATAGCAATCGTAGGATTATAAAAAGAAATTTCGCACTGTCAATGAGTAATAACGAGAAGGACATGAGTCCTTGAACAATAGTAACACGAACTTCCGGTTTAACGTAAACTAAAGAAAATCTTTTACGATCCTTTGAAAGAAATGGGCCGATCATCGGGCAATGCAAAATCTTTCGTGACACGCGAGCTTTACGACTGATTGTAAATAGAATTGTAATTTATGTCACTTTCTTCTCCTTTTTTTTTTCGTATTTTTTAAGGCAATCAGTATTACCGCACGGTGAATCTTGAGTTTGCTGGATGGCAAGCAAAATTTTGAAGTTATTTTTTAAATTATTAGAAAAAAACAAATTTTGTATAATTGTTTAAATCACGAGAGGAACTCCTATGACGATAGAAATATGCGTGTAATGATACTGTAACATACTACGTGTTTGTGCTGTCTCTAGAGAAGAATTATATATATATATATAAAGTAAAGTAAAGTATATATATATATATATATACATGCTGCGACAAAACGATTTGCAAATTCTATAAATTTTATCCTAACTCGTTTTGGCGCAGACGACGAAGAATGAATGATTAATGATAATTATGCGATATTCCTTACGTTACGATGTAACATTATATTTATTAAATAAAGATAGTAAACAATATTTTATTCGACCTAGCATATATTACCATTTGTATTAAAAATTACCTCGATTTCATTTTTTTAATCCAAATAACGAGTATCGAACCCAACCTAATCGGACGATATATCTCATCAAATAATTAATCGCTGTACCTATTGATTTAAGCGGATCCGAGTTCAAAAAGCATAGGCTAACAGGAAAGCCTGATAAAATTGTATAAACAGTAAATGAAAACGAAATTAAATGCCATGGTCGGGCGATAACAAGAAAATTGAATGTATTTTCATTGACATAGGGAAAATTGGTAATTCCGGTAAATCGCGTAAGATCTCCATATCAAAAATATCCTACGTCCACGGTAGAAATATTCGCATTCGATTATTATACCAGCCTCAATAAAAGACGTGGGTAACGTTATCACTTATCATTCGAGTAGTCAGGGACAATCAGACCCTTAATTAACTGACCCTTCCAGAATTCAAAGCCAGACGCAGTCCCGTGGTTTTTGCTATCAGGTGACAAAAAAAAATTAAAAGACCACAGGATCCTTGGGCACGAACAAACCGCTCACGGATTGGCTCCAGTAATTTCAGGCTTCCAGACCAAAATCCCTCGGTCCGTTTCTTCTCGTTTTGTCTCCAGCATCCGCGGGACAAAGGCTTATCAATCGTATACGGATAGCACCGAGACCACTGCAGGGAGCTGAAGTGCTTCTGCCACGGGGAGCCTTTGTTAATGGAAAGGAAATTGAACGAGTTGCAATTAAAACTAGGAACGTAGATTAGTAAATCCAGGTAGTAAAGCAGAGCCGAACTTTACCCCGAAATGAAGTTGCGCCGAACCGATGAATTTCATGGGGGATGATCACGCTTGGTTAAGGCACGTGCACACCGTAATATCTACCAGTGGAAAACATGTATTGTTATTTGATTTTAGAAATTACAAAAAAAAAATACCTCGGTATCAGCTTCAGATTTAGGATTCGTTTTTAGGAAATTTTTAATGTGATATCCATCTTAAGTTTTTTTTTCAAACTTCGTTTGGAGACAAGTGGCGTACTAATTTATATGGAAATACCTTCCGACGGATTATAAATCACAGTCTCCTCTTTGGCTACGAGGACGTCGGCGTCGCGACGGACAAATTATTCTACGTATTCTACGAGCGCCGGGCATTTTTCTACTCGACGGTCTGTCTGCTTTCTTTTCTTATGCCTTGTTCATATAACTTTCTTTTAACGGTATCTTTCTGATATAAAATGTTGATAAATTCTTAAGCCGCGTTCACATCCTAAATACGCTAATTATATTCTGTGTATGGAATTTGGGTATCAGCGTAAATAACCTATCACTATTATTCTGTGCTGTTCTGGAAAATTCCTTTTTTACCGTTTTGATAAATTTTTATAGTACTACCATACAATGTAATTAAGGTAATTCTAGTAGAAGTGTACATTGTGTAGTGAAACGTTGTTCGGTAAATTATGAAACCCACGGGCGAAGCCAGTGTAGTGGAATATCGGGTGTCGCGTTTTGAAGTCTATGAGGAGTTGTCCATTACGTCATAACAGTGTGTACGGATGAGATTCCCTCTGGGTAATGGCTTACGCATAGGGAGACTTTTCGAATTCCCTCTACGTTTAATTCTGACTTTCTCTCTCTCTCCTTGGAGGTCTGTCCTTCCAGGCCAATTTTAATTTTCAGTCTCATTGACTTTCACGTGTTTGAAATCGACAGAGGAAAAAGATTTGAAGAAAATCGACGGTCGTTAATAATATTGCCGAATGGGGAAAAATTTCCAGACGTTATCCGCATTCTTAACGTGGAAGGTAATCAATAGACGGCCAAAGCAACAAAAGTCAAGTAGAAGAGAAGCGGGATGGAAAGCACGAGAAGAGGAAAAGGAAAATAAATCCATCGATCGGCCGATCGTCGATGATGGATTTTAATTTTAAACTCTGACCCAATCGTCGGTCCGGGCGAAAGCTGCCGAAGGATTTGGACAGGCAACATAGAGAGTTCAGGAAATGACTTACCCGATATAATAAAGTTGCGAAAATACAAAAAGTGAGACGGAAGATAGATATTTGATTTTCCACGAAAAACAATAAGGCCGAGATTCAGAGTCGGGTTCGTAAAGGCGTCGCTTACGTTTCTCCTGTCCTTCGTTTTCTCCTTCTTCTCGCTTCTCGTGTCTCTGAAGAGCTAAGACACATCGCGCGAGATTATTTAGCCGCGCGAAGAGGAAGCAAAGAGGCGAGGAAGAAACGAAATTTTCAATTTACACTGCAGCGCAGCGCATCGAATCGAGTTTCAGAGCTGAACGAGTCCAAGTAAATTGGATCATTCGTTTAAGCGAGCTAAATTCACTTTTACCATGATAAAAATTCTCTTCCAGACAGATACGATCGGCATATCCATTGAACGAGACGAAGCGAAGGGAAAAAGGAGGGAATTTAATAAAAAAAAATTTCATTAACAAATTCCATCAATTTCATATTCATTAGTTTTATCAGGCTCGATTTCTACCTTGTGTCTAAATCGATAGGGACGCACGGTATATCAGAGAGACGGTTGACGTGTCGTGGAACGTCGGTAAAACGTATTGGTTGACGATAAAGAAAGAAGGTGACGAAGGTCCAGGGAGAAAATTCAGCAAGGAAATTCACGATCGTACGTCGTTCAAGCGACTTGGAATCTTTCTTTTTTGTTTGGTCAAGCCGAAAGCCTCTTCTGTAACCCGGTGTAACCGGGAGCCCCCATTTATCCAAGGAACTTAAACGCGCCCCCGGAAAGCCAGCAAGATAAATTGCCATCCCGAGCACCAGTGTAAGCCGGGCCCCTCTTTTCTATAGTGTATTCACGGCGTGTAGCCGATAGCCAAGTGAGAAAATCCACTCGATCTCTGGCTGGCTGGGGAGACTGGCTGCCGGCTGACTAGCAGGGGATCGGGATCGTATCAAAAGTTTCAGCTGCGAACTCCGGAAATTCGAATATACAGTTACACACTCCTACGCAGATACAGCACGAGGGATAACCTGAATCGTTCCAGTGTACGTAACGAAAATGACATTTTTGCAATCGCGTCTCAAGATGACGCAAGAGCAGCATGGAATTAGGTGTTATCGCGAGACATTTGTAACTGGCTTAAAAGTAATTTCAAGTTTCCCCTCGCTCGAAAACGCCCTCGTACTCGACACCTTAGATTGGAAATGATTAAAGAACTCGACCAGTCCCGAAGTTATCAAAAAGAATCCAAAAAAAAGAAACGAAGCGTCCTCTGCCCTTTGCACTCCCGCCGCACGGCTGAAACGATAACCAGTGACAGCGAAGCGTCTCGAGACTGGATTTATGGACGCGACTAACCTACCTACCGAAGGAGCGCGACAGTGGCGCCGCCGTCGGCGTAACCCCAAACATTTTCTCAAACTTACCACGGTATTTTAATTAGATTCGCCGGCGAGCATAGCGCAGCGAAACTCCTTCAAGAGGTTATAAGACACCCGACGCTACGGGAAGAGGAACTTCCAAACAGTTTCGAACTACTGTGTCTTCTTGGTCGCGGCCGACGACTGTAAACATGTTTACACATCTTCGTATTTTCCGTCTGCAGCTTTCTCAACGAATTTTGCTACACCCAACCGACAGTATCTATATGTCTGGGCTATGTGACAAACGCACTCTTCCGCGACGTAGATATCCAGCCTCCCAGAGGAACTCCTCGGCACTAAATCTCAGCTATTTAACCAAGAGACAGTCACCGCACAAATATCGTCAAAGGTACGACGTGTCTTTCTCGTGTAAAATTAGTATGCAGCAGACGACACTAGCGACAACTGGTGGGCCATACGTGTACGAGAGTCGTTAATATTTATCGTTTGGCTTTATTAGAAGCACCGTTCACCAGGAGTCTCTGACGCTTTGACCTCCGAGAACTTTAGCCAATCCAGTCTAGTCGGATCCAGAGTACGATTCGTATGACGGGATATGTCGCTGAGATTTTCGTTAAGAATTTCAGGAATGCAGGTAAGTGAAAATGCATGGGCAGTTATTGAGAGACTTTTGGAAAAATATGGCGAACGTGTTTCAAGTACTGGGAGAGGGAGGCATGACGATGGCGTCACTGATAAGCAGAAATGCATTCAACCGTGATCCTGCGTGAATGAACATTATTACGTATAGCAGCCTGTAGAATTCAGTAAATCATATTTCGTGAGAGATAAAAATTTGGGTACCTCGATGAGTGAACGATTTGTGGAAACGATTGCGTAATGTCTTTTTTGACGCACTGTATTTTTAAGTCAATTTCATACGTGTAATTTAAATTAGGATTTCCAATGTTCGTTACAGCATTTTATGTATCGCTAGACTATTTTTTGTCCGTATTATTTATATCTTTGTGCAGTAAATATAAAGATGGTGTCGATATACGGTTTACGGTCTGTCGTAAACGATGTATCGAAAATAATAACGATCAGCGTACACGGCTGGATTTGTTGGCTCGATACGTCTTCGACAGTTACGGCATTTGGGTCATCGATCTTTCTCAAAGTCATCGAGTCGTGTCAAAGGCATCAGTCTCGCAATCGGTTCGTAGGATTACTCGTTGATAAATCATAATCAAATTTGAATTTTCCTATGCTCTGATTTGTAAGATTCATTTACCAAACATTGTCTCACGATTCGCGAACCGCGACGAACTATTACAAAACGCAGAGCTATGTCGGTTTAGAAGTTCGGTGGAATTTTTTGACGGTTCCAAAGCAACGCAAGTCCAACCGAATGACGTGATTTTCCATAAAATAACGTAAATATATGGTAAGATAGAAAAATAAAATATATTTAGTACAAACTCATGCACATGCACACTTTTTAACGTTTTATTCAGCGATAGGAATGTCTTGCTAGGAACTTCATAGTTTTCAATGTGTCAAGAAAGAGAACACATCTATCGCAACGCATCAACTATAGATAAGCTTAAAGAAGTCAACGAAATTCGTTGACGAACGCTGTAAATTATTGTGTCTTTCTATAAATTTATTAGCAAGAAACGGCGCTATCTTGCGGTTGGTTCAGCAACCACTTTAACAATGAACGTCTCGCCTTCGAAATCCACGAATGGAATGAGTAATCGTAATCAGGAGAGAGACGTCGGACTGAGTCTGCTTTGATATTCTTTAAGTTTCATTATGCATCTTTTTTCCTCTGTCTCTATTAATCTTTCCTTTCGTTCCGTGTCACTCCGTTTGATCGCCGTCTCTCTCTCTCTCTCTCTCTCTCTCTCTCTCTCTCTCTCTCTCTCTCTCTCTCTCTCTCTCTCTTCTTGTTTACGTATATCATACACGTCATAGCCTTTGAAACGCATTTACGCGTTTTTATAAAATTAGCAATTTCACTATCATTGCCAACGTACTGAAAGCTGGTCAAGGTTTACATAAGAATTAACTTTAGAGTCTAACTTAACGAGGATAGGACTCTTGCTTTATATGTATGTATATGCGCATGAGTTACATGCAAAGAAAGGAACAGTCATAAATTAATATTATTATGTACTATATGTGTACTGTTAGCTATATCTATACATATATTATTCTACGCCTTGTGTTTAATTCGTTAATGATAATCATTATTCGTTGACTGGACGTACACATGGATGCCAGTAAAAAAATAGAGGCTATGACGCACGGCACTCTCGCACGTTTTATAAGTACTTCTGCCAGGTTCCAGAGAAATGTGAAACTGAATAGGAGAAATATTAAAAGGACAAATAGCAAGACGGCCATCTTTTTTTTTTTTTCTTTCGAATGCAGGTAATACGCATACGGGCACTTGATCCCTGGTCGACATTGACCATTTGACTGACCGCCTAATTTCCATTTGTTACGCAATTGATGCAATTAGATACGTCAATCGGCGAGATAATAGGCTATGGAAAGGTTTTGCCCAGAACGTTCCGACGCTCGAGACCACGTGAAAACTTGTTTTTGTAAGGTCTGATATGCATTAAGAAATTTTTTAACGCTCCTCTGTAAACAATAATGTGCCACTACTTCCGTGCGGTCTTTCGGAAATATTTAATGAGACTGTTCCAGCGGGGAACAACTGCTCACAGACGGTACCGTGTTATAGACACGACGGTAGACACGGACGGTACCTTGTTATCAGAGAGAAACGAGGCGCCGGCCCTCCGGGAAGCAAGTCAAGTTTAGTAGTACTGCATGCGCCAAATAAACTGCCGCCCGAACACTCGTGACTCGTGCGTATAAATTATCCTGAACAATTCACCAATAGAATACCTCGTATTAGGTATACATATATGCGGGAAAAGGTGCGAGGTCCATGCTCGACGTCATCGTCGAGGAAGGGGGCGGACAAGCTTGAGTCCTCGCTAAGAAATCTCTGTGAGAAGAAAAGAGATGGGGTGGAAAATGGTTGAAAGTTGACGCTACTAGTCTAGGCAGAACTAAATCTGAGACACCCTTAGACTTTGCTTTCACAAGAATATTCCTCCTCGTTGAGCTCCTCGAGCAGAGTAATCAGTCTCCATCTCGATATAGCGACTACGACGACGACGCTCTAAGTGAATCTAAAGGCTTAGGGCATTGCTCCTCTTCTCTACCTTCTCCTGCTCGTTCACTTTTAATGCTGTCTCTGTCCCGCCTTCCAGTTCGTCATGATCCGCCTCGTCTCAGGGCTGAGTTACCGCATGCTGGCACAGCCACTTTTCTTCGCGTTCCATATTTGCCGCCGGCCCTGGAGCTAAGGTTGCTTTCAGATGACTATTACGTAGCGTGAAACCGAAGATCACATGTACCAATGAAGTAGCAGCGTGCGCGACTTCGCCAGGCAAACAGTCAAACAGTCAAGTTGTCGGTGCTGTTGGTTTCGAGTGGGACACTTACGTTACGTTTGAATTAGAGTCGGCACGCCAGTAGACCTCGGCAGTCTTACTTGGGTGACATAAGACGTCGTGTAACAAGGCCACGGTCGTAATCTATGTAGTCTACAATTTCTCTTATCTTCGCAGCAAGAGAAGCGCGGCTTTCCTACGCAAGTTCTACATTTTTCATAATACGGGCTACCCCCGCCAACCGATCTTTCACGGAAGGACGAATGTGTCGAGGATGTTGCTGTCTTCTTCGTGACTGCTGTGCTTTCGGGAGTGTTCCGTTGATAAGAAGCTTATCTCAGTGGCAAAGGCTAGGGAGAAAAAAAATGCTCTCAGCCAATTACAAAATCAAATCTTCCTCTACGTGTAATCGGTGATCATAGTCATGTGTAAAAAAGTTAAAGTGAGAAGAGTAACGACAGTGATAGTCGCGTGTGGCTCGTGTGCGTCGATATACCTTACATAGAAAGGAACCTTTCTGCGCCTCCTAGTGAACGGAGTTCGATAAAACAGTGTTCGGATTGCCGCACGTCGTCGTTACACGACAAAGCTTCACCGGCGTGTTGTCGGCGAGTGTCACGCGGTAATTTTTATTTTTCACCACGTGTGCGTCTGTCACAAGTGCAGACTCCGCACCTGCGATTGGTCGATCGTGGAGGCTCGTCAGTGTGTTTAAAAATAAATTAGTACTCCTTTACCTTCTCTTTTGCGGTTAAATCGAACCGGGCAGTGCACTCGGTGTTCGTAACCACGCAATTCGCGCTGAGTTTCTGTGACGTGATTCGCGATCAACCTGTGGGACAGTCTTTAACAATCTTTTATGCAGTTTGTCGTGACATTTGACACACGTTTGAAAGCGTCGCAGTGCACGGTAAAGTCGTTTCAAGTCTCTTAATTATTATACGTGCTATTCGTGAATCCCAACATAACCTCAAATTCGCGCGTAGGCTAGTGCTCGTTTCTGCGTGTCGTGAGTTATTTTTGTAACTGCTCCCATCGCTAATCTTAGGTGGAATTTTGCAAAATATATTGCGACATCAAAAATTTCTGATCGACATCCTTAATTTGACTTCACGGTAAGTCACTCTCTGTATTCTCTGACTGACGTATTATTAGAATAATTGAATAATTTACTTCATCAAGACCACTGTATCTCACACGAATTTTTCCTTTTTGCTATTTATGCGCTTGCTTCAATCTTTGGATAAGACTGTCATCCTAAAATATTATGATCAACTTATGACTTTTACCGTTTACTTAATGTTCCAGACTTTATATGTCGATATGTACTAGTTCATACAGTTAGCTTATATGTTTAATTTGAATGCTCATTCGTGCAAACATGGATGAACTCGGCACAGCATGATTTCAACCCATTAATACATAATAGGTATACTTATAGCTTAGTAGAAATATGGGTATAATAATGCGATTATGTAGGTTGCGTAACATCATTGATAATAAAAGCGAAACATGCAGAATTTGTGATCTATTTTTTATGTTTTTTCCTTGAGCATTATTTATTGCTTCTGGAACTGCTCTTTCCATCTATATTTTTATCATAGACATTTATAGATTTAAAATCACATCAATTACATCAAATGACTTATCTTGACTTCACTGACATGATTCAAATATTAGTTTTCTATGTTAATCAATTTAAAGCATCCTAGGATTCTTCAAAACATCAGCAATTAATAATTGATACCATATACGATGATCAGATTTATGATTAATCTCTGAGCGTAGGAACTTTTTTTATATCATAGCATCAGATCTGTTTTGATAAAATGAAATTTAAATTGATGAGTAGTGATACTCGAGGGACTATATATTTTACATCAAATTACTTACATAATAAATCGGTTCTGACTACATAACAAAGATTAAACTTATTTCAATATTATTATCCGAGTTTGTCTTCACAGGGAAATTTGTTCGGCTTTCAACGTTTCGATCACATAGAAACATTAAAGTCCTTTTACGTATTGGCTCTTCGTAATAGATCATAATATTGTTTTAAGCAAATTAAACAATCATTTAATTGAAATTTTCTTTGCGATATCAAACAGAGCCTCACGGAGGGTTGGAAAACATTTATTACTGCAAGAAATGTTACCAAGAGGATCATAGAGTGCGATGTCCCGCAGCCTGCCAGATAGAGTGGCAGGGCTCTACTACGCCCACGGCCTGTTTTGTTCCTCTCACCCTGTTGCCGTTATATCATTGGCGATCTCCGTCGTTCTACTATGTTGGTCAGTAATAATCAATAAATTATCATAGTTACATTATCGTTATAAAATCCTTAAATATACTTATCACGTAAACAGTGTTTATTTCCTCTATCGTTAATGTGACCTAGCCGGTTCTTCAAAGTGTGTCACGTCTCAAGAGTAAACTGTGGAAATGATGTTTACAGCTATCCATTGGTAAATCTTCCCATGCCGGGAAACGTACCGCGGACCGTGATCAATCATACCATAGTCCCAGTGAATGCCTCAGAGAGTTCTGCACTTTACGTTCAACAAGTAGTTCTACGAGTAGGGGTCGTACCCTGGTCAGAGGATCTTGCACTGTCCGACGCCTTTAGAGGACCACTTTTTGAAATTTTTAATCTCCTTGAAATAATACGGAACTATCAGGATCCTGAGACGTAAGTGTTTTTTTTTGGACTTTTGACAGGGCTAAAAAAATGAAAGTATAAAAGACACCAAAGTATCATCACCATCTCATGTCCTTTACTAGGCTAAAAACTCTTGGACAAGTTTGCCTGCACATAGAGGCTGTCAAGAGAAGAAATGCAAAAAAGTCAGATGTCTTACCAGAGTATAACTGTTTGGTGTTGTCACCGGCTAATCTGTGGCAGCAAAGTATTGAGATGTTTAATCAGGATACCAATCTTATTGGCACTGTCTTCTCTTATCAGGTATATACGCAATTCTAGACTTTTTAATATCAACGATCAATGATGCCGACCGGACTGTTGAATCTTTGAAAAATAATTGTATTTATAATAGGGCGCTTAATCGATTCTTTGACTTTTCCATAGAATCTTCAAAGAGGCAAGATAAGTTTGGCAGAAATGATGTTCGGCATGAATCTGAAAGAAACGGGAGTGAAGAAATATCCAGTCCGCGTGAGGCAAAGAATTTTGCAATATGCCGTGACAATATTTTTAAAAGAGTACGATCCTCGGTAAGTGAACTAAATAAAAATTCTTCAAAATACATTATCCACTGATCGAAGACTAAAAGATAACGGGGACTTGAAATGGTTTCTTATATACTTTTTTTTCTACGAAATATTTGCAACTCCTTCAGAGAGAAACTTGGATAGCTAACAAGCCTTAGTCCTCGCCTTTAAGCTTTGAGTCATATGATAAATTCTTTTTCAGATTCGTCAAAGGACTAAGAAATCGACTGACGACGTATTATCCGCTTCATCAATCGGAAGAAAAAAATTCTTCCTACGTCATACCCACCGACGAGACTCTGCATGTCTTTTATCCTGGAGAATTTAATTATAGCGACTTGTTTCCATTGACCATGACGTTCTTCGCTCTCTTTTTTTATGTATACTTTTCGGTTCGTAAAATAGAGCTTGTCAAATCAAAAATTGGAATGGCGTTCAGTGCAAGCGTTACAGTTGTTGCGTCACTTTCCATGAGCGTAGGTCTCTGCTTTTTTTTCGGACTGACGCTCAGTCTTAGCGGAAAGGACGTTTTTCCGTACCTGGTGGTGATCGTCGGCCTTGAGAATGTCTTGGTGCTTACCAAGAGCGTCGTGAGCACTCCGGCCCACTTGGACGTTAAGATTCGCGTGGCGCAAGGATTGTCAAAGGAGGGATGGTCGATCACTAAGAATTTATTAACCGAAGTCACGATACTGACCATTGGCCTCTTTACCTTTGTACCTGCGATCCAGGAGTTTTGCATCTTCGCAATCGTCGGACTCCTGAACGACTTTTTCCTTCAGATGGTCTTCTTCTCGACCATCCTCGCGATTGACATCAGAAGGATGGAATTGTCGAGTGAAAATTCGAAATTTCACGCGTCGAATATTCCCGGATCACGCAAGCAACAGTTCACCACGACCATCTCAAATAAAAAGCCCAATATCTTTCGATCCAAGTCGCATCCAAGATTAAACGGAATATCGACCGGTCCTACCAACGTAATTGCTCCTAACACGCAGAACACTCCCACCCTGACGAAGATTCCAAAGCGATTGAGGCTCGTGCACTTTTGGGCGAGAACGAGAATCTTTCAAAGAGCCTTCATGGTCTGGATGGTCGTCTGGATCAGCATGATCATCTATAATTCCGGAATCATCGAGCACGTCATTCACCTCAGCGATACGCTCAAAACAGATTCGGACATTGATGGATATACCATAGACAGGCCGCAGACAGTAAACAATTATATTGAGTTGAATACAATGAAGCCTGTCCTTAAGTCGACCTCAACCGTTTCACCAAATCATTTGAAAGATCAGGTAATCACGCGAATAATTTAAATACTACAGTTTCTTATTATTCACTCTATTCGATAGTTTTCTTTGGTTCATTTACATTGATACCTCATTAACATTCCAAGAAGAAGTTTGAACTTTGATACGTATTAACTGCGTTCTCTTTTTTGTTTAAGGATCCGTTCTCGAATAACATTACAGAGGAATTGAATAAACTGAGACCCGTTGACTTTCCGCCATGGAACCGCTTGTCCCTGTATCACTGGTCATCCATATTGTCGATGTACAATATTTCATTGGCCAATGAACAAATAACGATACTTCCGACGATAAAGTTATCGCACGCAGTAAGTCCTCAGCTGGTAAGGCAAATCAGCAATCCAAATGACGTGCAGGAATTTCAATGGCAGAGCTTCGCGACTGCCGCCCTTGACCCATTGGATTTTTCAGGTGAGCGAGCGATTCACGTAAGCGGAAGTTGTTAGGCATAAAGTGGTATAACTTTATAGAGTCTTATTCAAGTCTTGGAACAATCTAGTCCATTCTTAATTTCTTGAATCATTGGTTTTCCTTAACCAACTAAGCATTGATTATCGGCAATGCTGCTATGTTCTACTCGTATTTTAGATATGGAGATGCCAACAAGATCCGAAGGTCGAGGCTTCAACACGGATGCACCTTTTGTACCATCCAGTCCCATGGAGATATTCTTTGCTGCTTTACTGTGTCTGGTCAGCGTAATAGTAGTCGCGTACACCATGGTCGTCCTGTACCGTTGCATCTGTTCGAGAAATTACGCGGAATGGCGCGCCAGCTGGTATCAGCAGGAAAAGTCTCAGGATTCGGTGACGCAGTTGGTGATGGAGGCGGTGCCATTGGTCTTGGAGGGTCATACTCAAGAGGTCGAGTGCATCGCTACCGACGGGAATACAATAGCCAGTACCTGCCTGGCCGGTCACATCCGGGTTTGGGATTCAACGTCCGGAGAACAATTGGCTCACATCGACAGAAAACAATTCTTCAGCAGCCCAAGAAAGGATCTTATGCGTCCAGTTCCTGATCCTGATGAACTTATGTCTGATTACGAAAGCGGTTCTCCACCTTCCAGAGGAGAAATGGAAGTCGCCACGTCACTTGGGTTTTATTCAGCCTCGTCCAACGTTCATGCAAGGAAAGTATCACCCACTTCGTATGCGCACTGCAGGGGCGACACTAGCGGTATGAACAAGAGGCACTCTATGGAAAATTCTTTGGATTACGATTATCAAATAAACGAATTCCCATTGGAGAAGCAAAAGTTGGTTCGACGAAGTTTGGATCAGAATTTTGAATTTCCCGACTTGAAACCAGTCATCAATACCAAGTTCTCGACGATGAAGTATTCGCCCAGTCAGGCAAATTACGAGCAAGGCTTTGAATTTGGCGAACGATTCAAGCAACTGTTCAACGAACACAGAAACGAGGAATTGGATAAGTGCGAAAGCGCTGAGCAGCTCGTATCCTGTCCTGGTAGATTAAATAAAAATGATTTAATGGACAGCATGACGTCTCTGAGTACGGATAGAACGATGCAGATAGCACAAAATATATCGCCTATATGGTGCATCGATTATCAGGAAAATCTTATCGTTGTGGGCTGTGCCAATGGAAGCTTAGAATTTTGGGAGGGTACTACGGGTCGATTTAAGGTTTGCTATTTTTATCTCTATAAAGAAGCAAGCATCAGCGCGCATGGAGTAAGAATGGGAATATGTCCTTTTCTTTTTTATAGTGTTTATTCGAGGACGGTTCTGGACTAGGAATCTCGGCAGTGAAATTTGTGGGTAACAGAGTAATAGCTGCCAAATTGAACGGGTCCGTAGACTTTCTACAGCTGGAAAGCTACAGCGAAGGTCAACAGATTGACTGGGGCTTCACGTCGTACAGACGAAGTAAGTCAATGACAATGACAGCAGCAATTGCTGATTTCTTTGACATTTAAAGAGACGTAACGTAAGTTCAATGCGTGAACTCAATTGCCTGTTATAGCGCATGTCAGGACAGGCAGTGCAGGATCGCCAATGGATGTAAACAACATAATGCAGCCCGAAGAAGACTTGCGTTGTATGAAAATAGCATCGCACAGAGCTCATCAGCAACCAATAACTGTCCTCGATAGCGAGGGCGGTCGCGTCCTGACAGGAAGTCAGGATCACACGCTTAAAGTGTACAGGTAATAAAACTCTCTAAAACAAAATGTATAAAATTAAATCATTTCAGTTTCATTGAATTCGTCTATTCAGGTTAGAGGATCAACTTCCCTTGTACACGTTACACGGGCATTGCGGCCCGATATCCTGTCTCTTCATTGACAGGGTCAGTCCCATGACCTCCGGGAGTGGATCTCAAGACGGACTGCTATGCGTCTGGGACCTTCTTACCGGTAAATTCAATCGCCCAGACTCCCGTACGGTCCTTGATGGTTCAATTATAACTTATTTACTTTCCCCTTGTGGTGGTAACGCTGTGTTACAGGAACGTGCATGTATAGTATCCAGGCGCACGACGGCGCGGTGGCAGCCATAACCTGTTCGGCCTCCTACGTAATCAGTATCGGTGCCGACGAGAGGTTATGTGTCTGGGAACGATTTCAAGGTCATTTATTACATGCCCTTCCAGCACACAGAGCAGCCTACAGTCCACAGTTGGTCATGCTGACGCATCATTTGCTCATCACTAGCAATCAGGTAACGAAGGATTTTATAAAGATCAATAAATTTTTATTAATTATCTACTCCGAGCTTGTTCTTCTTCTCCGTTTTCAGGGATCTCTGGTGGTCTGGGATGTCAGGACGGGCGATCCCGTACGAGAAGTAACGTTGGGACACAAAGACAGTTGCATCTTCGTGAAACAAATGCTCGCCCTGCGTGACAGTGTCGTTTGCGATTTTGGCCGACAGCTAAGAATAGTCAGATTTCCATTGGTCTCCGACAAACTTGACTAAACTTTGCGGTGAGCCTGTACATAGCGGATTTTATTTATTAAAATCGAAGTCTGCTCGATTCGATGCCCCTTTAAGATAAGGACATAAGGCGACATCGAATCGTAACTTTTTATACTTATTTTATCCGAATGTTGGACGTACCTTGCTAGCTGTTTGTCAAAGAGCTGCCGTGGCCTCTTTGAAAATAAATTATATCCCGACCTGCGTGCCCATACGGGAAATACGACGATGCCGCAGTTGATCGATACAGTTAATTAATTATACGTCGACGCGATGACTCCTTTTACAACACGGTCATGATTTTCAAGAAAGCAAAATTCATTTCCGAGGTTTCAATACCTCTCTTTCACTCGCACGGAAATGTCACGTAACAGTCGTTCTGTTTGTACGACGCGAAGTAGACTGTTAATTCGTGTAAAGATTGTTAGATCAATCGCAAAAGAATCGACTCACCTGCTCGATTCCAGTGTGAAAAAAAAAAAACAAAAAAAAAATTGAAAATCATTGACTTCGTACCGCGGAGATTAGACTATTTTGTCATTATACGTATAGGTATAAGACTTAAGGGATAATGAATCAACCTTATAATTTAATTGTACAAAGTGATGGAGCAACAGGTGCCTTCCGTGGTATCGGTCTGATAGAAACATTTCTGAGGCAGCATTACACGAATTCGCTACCTCCCAGAAGATATCCAATCGTTCTGTAATATTCATTCGTCGTGTACGCTAGATTATATTCTTTATACTATTTTTTTTTTTGTGCAATTGGCTGTGTCATGTATTAACTCGAGAGGCTTCATATTTGATGTTACACGGACGCTTTAGAATTTCTTCGGAATAGAACAGTGGGGTTGATTAAATTATTAGTCTCGATATCCTGCGAAGTTAAGATACACAGAAGCATTAGCCAAAACCGGTGCTGTTCTTTAAAGTAAAGATAGGAGCTGATCGTTCTAGGATCTTTGAACGCAGAATCAACGAAGCGCAAGAGACTTTTAATAGCATATTTGAAATCTTAAGAGAGAAATTTTGTGTCCTGCTCTATCTTTTGGATGTCGTATTATTGTATAAACGGAAAAGAATATCAGACTCTGTTCTGAACGATAAAAATTGTCACTGTACGTTGTTCTCTAGCTTTTATCTTTCAATTCACGTCCATTATAACTAGAGCAATGGAAAACCGTTGTAAGTCCAACAGTGCCTTGTTAAACGATCAAGTAGTAGATCTTTATTGTTCCTCCGGGCGATCGATCATCCTTATGCTGCGTTCACACTGAAAAACTATCGTCGACAGTTTTTCTATCTCTTAGGAAAATTATAAAAGGACAGTACTCTCCGAGAGTACCGTCACTCTTTAAAGCACTGGCAAGAAGTATAGAAGACAGTCTATAATTACTTTCTTTCCAAGTATAAATCAATATTCATCATTCAAATCTTTTTTAACGACGCGCGTCATTCAAAATCAAAGATGATCTCGAATTATCCACTGATATCACGTGGTGGTATTATAAAATTTGAATGGTGGTTCAAGAAAATTCATTCGCGTAATACGACTCGAAGGTGTGAGCCAGCCCAAGATAAAGAATAATTATCCATGGAAGAAACGATCGTCGGAGCAACATTCATTTCATTCGCGATATCGATAAGAGGATGGTCTCACGTAATTGTGTTGCTGGCGACCCCCCTGTTCCCCCTCTCCCTCTCATCCTTCTCTTCCAGTAACGTTCGGTTTAGATTAATCTAATTAACTCTACCGTAGCACGCTCTTTGCCTTGTAAAAGCGCTACTTAGTTGTAATTATCTATATAGGAGTATATTGTATATGTATATTTTCATAAGAGAAATGTCATTCGAAGCGATCGAGCGCGAATCCTATTTTGATAGAGCAAAAGGAGGGGAAAACAAAATGAGAAAAAAAGAGAGTCCTGTACGAGTCACTGATAAGGTCGCCGCATAGAAAGCGTAGAATCTTTAGCTTTTACGTATATATGTATAAGTCGTTGAGCGGGATGAGCGTAAATTTCCAAAAAAAAAAAAAAAAAAAAAGATAAAAAGAAGGAAGAAGGGTAAAGAGAAAAAAGCGCATACGATGTCCAGCACATAAATACATATTGTACGTATATATTATATAGTTTATAAAAGACAAGAGGTTATCGTACAAAAACGTTGCATCTATGTAATTAGAGAATTGGGCATTTTGTTATTCGTCGGTTATATATATTTTAGGAGAAAATTTTTTTTTTAGTTGGCTCCACGATCCCCCGTCTCATACGAGGCACGTGGATGCGCACTAGCCTTAAGGAGTAACATTGGGATGGTATAGGAAGGACAAAGAATTTAAGAATTAGAGATGCCCGGTTGTAAGTAAAGCGGCAGATGGAAAGGAAGGTTCAACTTTAGACTGAGTAACTTTAAAAATTTTGTACTAACGAATTTTATTTTCTGACATATTCTTGTTGGAAGCGAAGGAAAGAGGGAGTCGCGCCAGCGACAATTTAAAGTCGGGCCAACGGAGATAGAGTTATATTTTTCTGAACCAAAGTTATATACACGCTAACGGATCGTACTCAGAGTATCGGAGGTCAAAGGGCAGGAGTATATATCCACCTAACGACAGGGAATATTAAAATAAAGAAAAATAAATAAATAAACGCTTCTAAGCAAGGCCATTGACTGGCCGCAAATATAACATGCGTGTCGAGAAAGCTGCGTGATTTTTATATTTATTTAATTTAATTAGGATAAGTATGTTTTACGCTAGAATCCATCGTTCTTAATAAATTATCATGTTTAATACTCGATGACTATTGCTGCCCGACGACGGCAACGATCGCAATTCTTTATTTATAAGTTCCTAACGCTCGTCTCTCTTTCTTCTGTAAAGTCGTCGACAGTCTGGAAAATCTTCTTAGCGACGATCACGATGAAAACACTTGTCGCTTATCGTCCATGATAATATCATTTGCATTTGACGTCACAGCGCGTACGTCTTAAGCCTAATAACGATATAGGTATTCTCGAACAAAGTTCTTAAACATAATTTTTTTTCTTTGTATTTACTCTTTATTTTCTTCGTACGTATTTTTTTTTTTTTTTTTTTTTCGAGGCTTCTCACTGTCTCAATTTTATTATTTAAATCCGTAGCTTTCGGCTGCGTCTAGTTTTAACGTATGGCCGACGTTAGGCAAATGTTAGTCTGCTGCGTCAGGATTTGGAAGCTCCGATATCGATACTCCGTATTAATTATCGATCACGCAGTCGAGTCTTTGAACTCGGGTTGCACTTTTTTTTTAAACGGATAAGACAATCGCCTTTGAAAAAATTTAACATGCACTTGCTACCACCTGGTTCGCTTTTGTCTGCGGCATATCGATAAGGTCATTCCGTGTGACAATTGCGTTGAAGATGCTGCCTGCATCTGACGTACTAATTAATGGCGTGTTAAAGACATCCGTGGGTCATGGGCGAAAGTAACGTTTTGCGAATGAACGAGTGATAAATTTTTTAATTCGCATGCGAAAGTCATACACGATTTTTTGGTCTTTTACCGAATGCACTTTTTTTATAGAATTTTTCAATGTTTTCCGGATTTATTCAGCGCTGGATATTATGTCCCATTAAAATCCAGGGAACGAAATTGGCGCGTGCAATTTGCCTGGTAATTCAATTAACGAGGATTTGCATGCATCGGCCTAATTTATTTATAGTATCAATTTCAAGGAATTAAATGCACTGTCTCGCTCGTAAAGGGAAATACAGTGTACGTGTATCAATGATACGTTGACGAAACGTCAGGCGTTATCAAAACTGTCCCCAATAGCGGTATTATGAACTTCATAAAAAATGCCGTTCAGTTAATTAAAATCGACATATCTACAGAAGTATCGGTCATTAAGATTTTGCATTTAAACGTTCAATAATTGATTCTTAGGGTCGAGTCCATAAATAGTTTATCGTTTGAGCTGAGTTCGATTGGCCGATCAGACAATCGGATAGCTGCAATTTTTAAGATAAACCCAGTTCAAGCAATGAAACCTGCTCGTGAAACTGGACCTTAAAGTTTCCGACCGACCAATCGATTAAGACAACCTGATACTATTTATACTTTTATTATGGGCTGATTAATTAATTACTCTGTACATTGTGCGACGATATATGCTGTGATTCTGCGGCGTATGCATATTAATTAAATTTTAATTAACTTTACCGAACGAAATTGTCAGCTTTATCTGCGCGCAATAAAGTAACGTGATTTCAATTTTGTCAAGCAGAAACGGGAAGGGGAGTGGAATATTTCGCGATCAAAGAATTATTTACGACAGATCGAGTTTTATGCTCATCTGTTGATTTAAAATACATTTACGTATACTGATTGCTCGAAATGGACCAAAAATATTGGCTAAGTCCTTTAAGGTTAGCTTTACGTATTTTTAATACTCGGTTACTACGTAAATTTCTACTTTATCGACTGTTGACCTTTTCCAAGGTTTCAATAATTATTGTCACAATTATTTATTCTTAATTAATGATAAATTAGCATTTAGCTATAGATTGTTTGGCTTCTCCCACCATTGGTCCAAAGCTTCTCTTTCGCTGGTTGGACAATCGACACTCGAGTGCTAAGGAATTGTTACGTAAAAATCTTATCGATAAGCGTGATCTTAAAAATTTATTTTTTTACAACTATAGATGAACTGCAAAGTTAATCCACCGACAATCCGTTAGAGTCTGGAATCTTATGAGAAATTATTTATTCCACTTATATCGATCCCTCTATCGTTTTACGACACGTTGACATTTTTTTTTTTTTTCCTTTTACAAATCTTTTGTCGGCTTCGCAACTGAATAAACTTCTAACCCAATTTTCTATACTTTGATAAGACGTGCGTAGCAAAAAAAAAAAGTGTATACACATGCGAGCTTTTTTCATTTTCAACAGATTAAAATGTAAGTTGCGAGCGTTACGCAAAGGGAAGATAAAGCAGAGATGAAAGATACACGATGATTATTTATAGCGCAGCAGACATATCGTAGGTTTAAAGGGGTGATTAGAATTTTTAAAAATGAAGAAAAAAAATATTTAATTGACCAAAAATATTTCAAAAATTTTTTATCAGCTTTCATACATCTTTGTGACTATCCGGTTGACTTTTCAAGGAAATCATCATTATAAATTTTTTTTTTCGATATACAAAATGAACAAGGACGATGCTGTTCGAGTAGAACTTTATACGAATTTTCCCTATGGACCAATTGGATGCTGGAAAAAATTTTTTGATAAAAATAAAATTTGTTACTGATTAACGTGACTTGTTCAGCAACGATACCTGTGCGATAAAGGACGGTGTGGAATTTGCCAAATGTAATCGTAAAATCATTTTTTTGCCTATTTTATTGAGTACCCTAAAATTAAGTACTGCGAGGTCGACCAATAAAAGTGACGATTAGATCTCCGAGCGTCGCGAATTTTCAAAAATTATACGACCGATACGACAACGGATTAAAAATCGTCTGTACTCTTGTGTCTTCTTTCTGGATGTAACAATCGAGAGGGGGAATAGCGAGTACGAGGAGGGAGAAACTGAAAGTAACGAGAGACACTGCGGCTTTATAGCTTGGAGAAGTTTCTCAGTCGATTCGTACTGCTTGGAAAAAGTTGACACGTACAAAACTTCTGGAATCTTATCAAAATCACAAGTTCACTGTTCTTTTCAATTTCGAACTTTGTCCGATAGGCGAATCCTAATGACGCGCGTCACTTTTTGAAAAATTCATTGTCACGGTGTCCATATTAAAATCGTGAGAAATGTGTGATTTTAGAAAGTAAAGAAAATCAGTGTCACTCGTCTCTCTTTTTTTTTTTTTTTTTCAAATTTCTATTTCACTTTGGGCAAGTTCTCATGGCTCTCGAACAAATTCCAGATGACGTCAACAGGTACGACTCCGTAATAAAGTCAGTATAACTACTTACACTGGGTAAAGTTTCACTTTCACCGGTGGTCCAGAATTTCCCGTGTTTCAGAAAATTATTGTTTATTATCGCTCGTGAGCTTTTACAAATTTGATACTCGCCGATCGAACGCGGTTGATTAAAATTTTGCAATTTCCTCCTGCGATATTGCTACAAAATTTTCCTCGATCATAGGAAAATTCCGAATGGACGAACTTGTTTTCAGATTTACAAAGAAACGAGGCGATCTTCGTTGTTGCAGGAAAAAAATTATTCAGTCATAAAGATTGTGTAATTTTCCAAAATTATTTCATTTTTATTGGAGCGGTAATTAATAAGTTGTTTACCCTCAATTTTAATTGGAAAATATTTTTATCGCTTTTCGTCTGGACGTCCAGGATACGTTTTTGGCATTTATCAACGACTGACAAAAATCACAAAAATCGCATTTAAAATTATTCGTACAAACAAACGGTCTTGTATTTGAATTTGACGTTTAATAATTACGTAAACATAATTTCTTACACTTCCTTATCTCGCTTCTTCTGTACCCCCGTACGCGTCTTCCTACTTCACACGTTACTCCGGTTCGACTGCACTTTTGTCGTATGAAATAAAATTCACGAGTAACAACGTGTATGACTATTTCAACCGGAAGTAAAGAATCATGCAATGATTA
Source organism: Trachelus iudaicus (assembly GCA_030142595.1). Taxonomy (NCBI): domain Eukaryota; kingdom Metazoa; phylum Arthropoda; class Insecta; order Hymenoptera; family Cephidae; genus Trachelus; species Trachelus iudaicus. Next base: position 425,658 of record JARQTH010000586.1, read on the forward strand.
CTTCACGAGGGACTTCCTATATTCATACAGGTATCGTGATCGCACAACTCATTCTTCTGATCTGTGTTTGTTTTATAACGTGTTTTTTTCTGTTATTACGCAATTCACATAAATTAGCGTAAATACACGGATTCGTGGAAAATTGATAGCCGAAGAGAGTATAGCAAGTAGAGTTAATAATTTCCGATAGGATAACATGGACCGTGTAGGTACCAATTCCCAATAAACCTGAACCACCAAAATATCTATAGAAATTGGTTAGGATATTGGATTAATTTGCGGAGCGAAAAGCATTGAAATTGCCATTAAATTATCGATAAAGTATAATCATAATTTTGTTTACGTCCTTGCAGTACACTTAATTATTGTTTACTGATAAAGTGCTTCACGCCGCGCGCGCTCCAAAATTGCGTTTGTATATATTTCATAGGTTCATATATTTTCTACAGTCAATTTCTATATGATCTGCTGCAAGACTTTCCAAATTTCGAAAAGCACATTTTGAACTCATGCAAACCCTTGGCGAAAGTATTTATTGGGTTGAATATTTATAAAGGAGGTTCGATGAACGGTAATTATATATATAGATTAGCGATAAACAGATGGTAGAAAATTAACATTAGAATTTCACTCATTAAAATTCATTACACTCAAACGTTCTTATCATCTAATAATTATCCATTAATACAATTTGTATTTTTCATTAGATCCAAAATTTCATATGCAATCTCCATACCATAGCTACTGTATTGTATCTCAAAATCCTACACTGTAAGTTCAAATAATCATATAAAATGTTGACATTGAATTTTTAACGAGCAACTTTATTTTATCCCAATCGGTCAATAATGATCTACCAAAAAATTTGATAAACGAAATTCAGATAAGAATATTCCATTTTACCGCCTCGAATATTCTCAAGCAGGTAAAGTCCGATAAATAAATTGTTAGTCCTGAACATATAATAAACCACTATATACCATATATGCTTCTATAAAATTGAACCAGTAATAATAATAACATTGATTAATTCTCCTTCGCAAATAAGATAGATCCCATCGATATAATTACACTGAATGTCAACTTTGATACGAAGTATCATAATACAAATTGATAAAGTAGTCCAGTACACACGAGACCTTATCCAATCTAATTTTTGAATAAAAACCAGATAAGACGCCCATTCGTCTGCAATCCTTTTGCATGCAATTGAGATAACAAAAGTTTCTATGAATAATGCAAATCATAAAAAATAGCGCGCAAATGTCTCGTGCGATTATTGTATTCGCAGGTCATTTTCTTCGGATCCGATAAAACGTTGAACCGCGTCACGACTTGGCCAATTACCTCACGTGAAAAGATTTTTAATAATCGACTATAAAATCATCAGAAACGAGTGTTTTGCGCGGTGAAACCAATAAGATTAAAATATTATCATTTTTACAACATCGTATACTGCGTCTCTACTAATTCGTCGATATTACCATCATAATCCCCGAAAAAACGTGGCAGACTGCCTCTTGACGTACATTTATGGACCGCTTAACAATAATCAGACTCTTTTGTTTTTTTTTCGTGCCGATTCCATACCGTCTACGAGATATAAAAAATTCGCGATAAACGCGAGCGCAATAGATAACGATAATTTTTTTATAAAAAATTTATACTACAATATCAATTGTAAAGTGTCGATTAAAATTAATTATTATAATTTTATGCATCGCTTATGTAACTACTATCAATTGATTCTACATTTTTTTTTTTCTGTCCAATCGCCAACTTCGCTTTTTTCTTTTTCAAATAAGAAATTTACCATCGGAAAGCTCAGTGAACTTTATTCGTAGCAGAAGTGAACGTCTCGTCGTCACGGTCAAACTTCGCAGTACTGAAATAATAGGCTCGAGCCGAGGAAGACAATCATATCCCACGCGGTATATTCCTCGCAGGTTATTTATTGCGAACTTACCCTGATACCAGTGATTTGTATTCTTATGCAATCCCCGTTCGGTGCTTTATGGTATCTCGGATCCATAGTGTATGCGGAGTGAAGAATTCAAATGGGGACTGTCAAATAACTTGAGATCAAGGTCTGATATAAAAAATGGAGATAAAAGTTTTATGGGTTTAAAAGGGGCAATATAATGGCCTAGTTTAATTAAAAGCCTCCATCGATAAAATTGAAGTAGGCCATTTTATTGCCTCCTTAAATTCATAAAACTTTGTTCTCTAATGCCTTTTCAAATATGACCTCCTTTTTTGAGTTATTTGATAATCTCGATTTAAATGCTTCACCCTGTATATCAGTGTCTGTACTCCGCGTGCGACAGGTGACTACGGTAGTCATGTGTGTGTATATACGCACTATGTATATACCACATGTTTGTGTATACACACTGTGTATATACTACGAATTAAGGTCCCTGAACCGGTCTACCTTTTATAGTCTCTCTAAACCATATCCGCCTGTGATTTGTATGTATTACCATATCGTGTCGATCGAGGACGGTCAATTATACGAAATGAAGAATGATCAATGGAAGTGAAAGGATTCGCTCAACTCGCCAGAAAAATTCGGACAAACGAACTAGCAAACATCTTATGATTATATTTTCGCGTTGTTATATTATTTTTGCGTCAGACGAGTCGCCAGGAATAATTTTACAGAATTTCATGTTACAATAATTATACTATATATATTATATTATATATAAGCTCGCTGAGTTTCCATAAAATCAATTTTTATATTTTATCTTGAGTCTCTGTTCTGTTCCAATAATTTCTACTGGGATTTTCAATACGGACCTAGTGAATTTCGTATGTTATCTTGAAGAAGGTGGTTTAAATTAATTAAATTTTTTTAGAATGTTGAATATTTTTTTTTCGAATTTTGAAAATTACATTTTAATCTTCATACCGCAATTCAAGAGGACATTTAAGTAACTACCGAAGCTTTCAAGTTAATAGTCACTTAAGTATGGACTTGACAAGGTCTGCGGCCTGTTTTCATGTAATTTAAAGACAGATAATAACGTTGAAAATTGAGGCTACGAGTCAGGTAGATGCTGCGCTCGAGGTCGCTTTTAAGTTTCATACGGCAACGACTCGGACCGAACAATGATTAATTTTTAATTTCATCTTTGTATCTACAAATTGAACTGTAGACTCGAAACAAAAAATTCTTATGCGGTAGGTAATCAATCAATCTGTTTGCAAAAAAAAAATATGCCGTAAATCTCCAAGGATTTCCGTTACGTAACTAAATACACACTATATACATTTAATATGTCAGTACACCGTAGCCAGGAGAAAACGAACTCTCAAGTCATTATAGCGAACGCACTATACAATGCTGCATACAATTTATTACATTAGAGACATTGATTATCGAGTAAAAAAAAAAAGAATTAAGAACCTCAAAACGTAATTTACGAAGAGCAAACGGCTTATCGTTATATAAACGAAGGTTATAGCCTTACAGAGAACTAAAATAGAATAATTATATTATTTGAATTTATCAATTTCCAGTAACGGCGAGAGAGCATTACCGGCCGAGCAGAACGGAAATGCGGAAGTACAGGCCGTTTCCAAATTGCGCGAGTCAATTCCACAATTTTGTGCCGTAGGCGCGAAGAATCTCCTGCTACTCGCATTCGGATCGACTCTCGGCTTCTTGACGATCCTCATCCCGGCTTTGCGTAAAGAAGATTCCGATATAAAGGTCACCCAGGAAGAACTTTCATGGATCAGTATGTATAACACTGAAAAAAAAAAAGTTTCTTTTAAAATTCTTACTGTTATCCCATATTCATTCTTAACATTACTGTACAGGCAGCATCAATCTGATTCTCGTGCCAGTCGGTTGCATATTCAGCGGTCCGACCTCCCAATTTTTTGGAAGACGAAAAACCATGATGATCTCTACCATACCGTACGTCGTTGCCTGGTTGTTGTTTCACTACGCCACCAGTCCTGCGATGCTGCTCATCGCTTTGTGTATCACCGGAATCAATGGCGGCTTGAGCGAAGCACCTGTACTGACTTACGTAGCGGAAATCACACAACCTCGCGTACGGGGACTGTTGTCAGCCACCTCGACCACGTCCATCATCCTGGGAGTATTCACGCAATTGGTGGCGGGAAGTTTGACGCATTGGAGAACAGTGGCTCTTATCAATTTGATTTATCCAGTTTTGTGCTTCGCTGCACTGTGTATGGTACCGGAGAGTCCTTACTGGTTGGCAGGTACTCATCTATTGGCGATACCCGATCGTTATAAAGATTGATAAGAATTTTATACGTTACTTTTGACTTGTCAAAAGGCAAAGGTCGTCTTCAGAACGCGGAGAGCGCCCTATGCTGGCTACGGGGATGGGTGACGCCGGTCCACGTGCGAAAAGAATTCCAGGAGCTTTGCATATCGATATCCAACCCTGCTGGTAAACAATCCCATGGTACAGTCAAGGAGAAAGCTTGGATGCGATACACCAGACGGACTTTCTATCTGCCTTTCGCGCTGATGATCGTCACCTTCTTCATTGCTGCCTTCGGCGGGGTTCACAGTCTGCAAACTTACATCGTTGTCATATTCGGTGATTTGAAAGTCCCCATCGATCATAACCAGGCTGCCGTCTTCCTCGGGGTCGCTGAACTTGCGGGGACCCTCATATGCATCTCTGCCATACACTTCACTGGAAAACGAACGCTCTCTTTGGTATCTACCGTTGGTACGGGTCTTGGATTTCTTGGGAGCGCCGTTTACACGTACTTGATAAGGGAAGGGAAATTGAACGGCGAAGATTATACTTGGGTGCCGATGACTCTACTTATCGGGGTCGCGTTCATGTCACACGTGGGCATTAAACTTCTACCTTGGATTCTCATTGCGGAAGTCTTTCCCGGAGAGGTTTGTCTATATGTTTTATTTATTTTTTAAGATCAACCTCGAAGAACCTTTTTTGGAGCGAAGGTCGAACTTTTCCAATTTTCTTTTTTTCTCTTTAGGTGAGAAGCGCAGGTTCCGGCGCCGCTGGTTCCATTGGATACATCTTTAACTTCATTGTCAATAAAGTATTCTTCTTTATGAAGGACAGCATCACGCTTGCTGGCATCTTTTGGTTTTACGCGGCTGTCAATCTTATGGGCACCGTTGCGCTGTACTTTGTACTGCCGGAAACGGAAGGTAGAACACTTCTAGAGATCGAGAATCATTATGCTGGGATTCAGAATCTGAAGGACAAACCTAAAAAGGATATACTGCCGTTTAAGGAACAATGGATGGCAGCTAATCCCATTCCCGTCAATGACAATCTTGAAAGTAAACTTTGAGTTTTTCAAATTTCCAAGCAGCTCGAAGCTCGTGGTATGAATTTGTATAAATTTCATCGCTTGTTTTGAACACGATAAATATTTGTTGACAAGTAACGCATCGAGTGTTATTAATTTGAAGATTTGATTTAACTAGTTTTTAAATCAGATTATCAACGTGGTCTTGCGAATTACAAGCTAGGTAGTGTGCGACTGTAACATATGTTCTTACATTAGTCACAGAGTTCATTTATTGTAAAAATATAATCTGGAATATTGGATAGCGCTCAAGACTTAATGATATACGTAATCTTTTAATAAATTCATTGATTTCCACAATCACCATTGTCGACCAGATACATTAAAACATTTCGAGCATGCGTTTCCTACTGTGGCATATTTTTGGTACAAATTAACAAAACCTTATAAATACGATAGCTTTAGTTTCAAGTTAAAAGAGTTAGAAAATCCACCGAAACAATATTTAAGTTGAATCATTGTAAATAAGAGTAACAGTAAATGTATATTTTGTAAAATGATTTTAAACTAGAGCAATAATGTTTTACCCATAATAAAGGAACTAATAATCTGACATATAGCTGCTTTCTTAGCCTAAATTTATTCTCAAAATTCAACATAAACAGCTACTAATTAACAAGAAACGGAGGGCATTCTTTATTTAGGTTTTGAATTTAAACTTCTTGGGAAGAAGTTTCACAGATGAGTGACTCTGTCGAGCCTTCGAAAGACTTGGTCGAATCTCGTGCCAGGTACAGGCAAGCGGCCGACTGAGACTCTTTGCCCGACTTGAAATTAATACGAAACGGCTAGAAAAAAACGGATAAAAATAAAAGTATTTTCTCGGCAAATCCTCTCAATAGATTATCCTGCGTCACTATTAAATGTTCGAGTACGCAATACCATATATTACGCTCACAGGTAATTCACATATCCCCCGAGTCACGTTCAATCTCGACGGATTTTTCCGACACTAGAAACAGTGTGGTTTTCCGACACTAGAAAAGGTGCTGCTCGAAGGACCAAATGAAACTAAACAAAAAAGTCCCCAATACAATTCTCAACAATTGCATAATGTACAATTAATATTAATCAGCATTCAAATAATCATTCAATTAAAAAGGTGCTAGCATTTCTTACATATGTATAATATTGCCAAAGAACGGCATTCGGCTTCACGAGAGTGCGCTAAATATTTCAAAATGGCCGTTTAAATTGAGGCGCGTAAGCGTTCGGGCATCTTCGTTCTCTCTTCGTATATATTCGGGGCATTGTTGGCTCTGGTCAATCTCCGGTTCAGAGTCCGTCCTGGTCCGGCCGTTTCGCTCTTTCATCATCTTTCGTCAGAATGTGCACGTGGGGAATAGAACAGTACAGAAGAGCGTAGAAAAGCGTGTCGTGTGCTACCCTCTCGTACTGGTGTATAGTGTTGTAAAACGTGTTTGGATATAAAGCCTGTCGTGACGTATCGATAGAAACTTAAAATTTAAGATGTCGTGGCTTTTTGGATACCGCGGATCACAAACGCCTCAAGATTTCTCGCAATTGGTACAGCCACCGGCATCCGGAGACGGTGCCGGTGGAGGCGGCGATCAGCCACCCAAGAATACGATGACGAAGACTCAAATGGAAGCGTATAGATTCGATTCGAGAGCATTGGAAAGAGCCGCGGCGGCTGCCAAAGAGCTCGAACGATCCGGTATGCTTGATTTTATTTGTTATTTTCTTGCTTCATCTTCATCTTATATAATATTACGTAAGCTGCAATTGGTTTTATGGGTTATGGTTGCCTTCGTTGAATTTTTTTAAGTCACGATGGAAGATGACCCCCTGTCCGCGAGATGATACCAATTTTATGAAAGCTTCTTTTAGTTTATTTTAAAAGATAATATGTTCGGAGTCATGGAAAGCTTTGGAAAAAGGGCTGATATTATTTTTAGTTTAATAATATCAGACATTCGAACACTGGCAATTTTTTGGACTATCTTATTACATAGAATGTATGAATGAAAAGTTGTGGGATCATTCAAAATTCTCTCGTAGGTTGATAAAGTTGTAACTGAAGATTAATTTCTAATCAGTGAAGATACCCTGAAAGATTTTCTTTCGTATTTATGTAATGTTCGAATCTGTTGGTTTTAGCGCACGCGAAGGAAGCTTTGAAACTTGCTGAGATGCAAGAACTTACCAGACAGACTGAAATGCAAATGAAGTTAAAGGAGTATGAAGCTGGTATCGAGCAGATGAAGGGCGAACAAAAGAGAATCGAGGGAGAAGAGAGGCGGAAGACGTTACAGGAGGAAGCTAAGCAGCATCAGATGAAGGCTCAGTATCAGGACCAATTGGCCAGGAAAAGATACGACGATCAATTGGTTCAGCAGCAGAGAATGAACGATGAGAATTTGAGAAGACAAGAAGAGTCTGTAGCTAAGCAGGAGGCTATGAGGAAAGCTACGATAGAGCATGAAATGGAATTGAGAAATAAAAATGAATTGAAAAGAGTGGAAGCCGAAATAAAGGCCAAGGCTAAGGCAGATAGAGAAAACCAAGATGTGGATCTCAAGAAAATTCAATTAATAGCTTCGGAAAATAGAAAGACTCGTCTCGAATCTCTTACGTATGTCATTTTATGCCTATACTTTATTTTTAATCCTTGCGACACTTAATGCAAATAAATTGAACTCTGAAATAAATTTTTCAGCACTGTCGGATCTATTCTGGGAACCGGTGCCACTTCTCTGCTTCAAGACTGGGATAAAATTCTTGCACTCGCGGGCGGGTTGAGCCTTGTACTATTTGGAGGCTACGCTGCAAAGAACTCGACTGGTGTAGCTGCACGATATATCGAGGCTCGTCTAGGGAAACCATCCTTAGTACGAGAAACCTCACGATTTTCTGTACTGGACACCGTGAAGCATCCGATCAAGGCTATCAAGAAACTTAAAGATAAAAATACAGACGCCTTATCTGGTGTAGTCCTCGCGCCGAAACTCGAGGAACGATTACGCGATATCGCAATAATAACTAAAAACACAAAACAGAATCGAGGAATGTACCGAAATCTTTTGTTATACGGTCCACCGGGAACAGGGAAAACAATGTTTGCAAAGAAGTTGGCTCAACATTCCGGAATGGATTACGCCATCTTGACAGGTGGTGACATAGCACCCTTAGGTCAGGACGGTGTCACGGCCATTCACAAAGTTTTCGACTGGGCGTCTACATCAAGGAAAGGCCTCTTGCTGTTCATCGACGAAGCCGACGCCTTCCTCAGGAAAAGATTGGGTGAACAGATTTCACAGGATCTCAGATCAGCATTGAACGCCTTCTTGTACAGAACCGGCGAACAGAGTGACAAGTTCATGCTGGTTCTTGCTTCCAACACAGCTAAACAATTCGATTACGCGGTTGACGATCGTCTGGACGTCATGGTACGTTTCTCTCTGCCTGGAAAAGAAGAACGCGAGCGCTTGGTTCGGTTGTACTTTGACAAATTCGTCCTTCAACCAGCTACCGAGGGTAAGAGAAGGTTGAAGGTCGCTCAATTCGACTACAGTGCTCTCTGCAGCAAGGTCGCAGAGATGACCGAAGGAATGTCCGGTCGTCAGTTAGCCAAATTAGGAGTATCGTGGCAGGCAGCTGCCTACGCCTCCGTGGATGGTGTCCTTACGGAGGAGATGGCCATCGAGGAGTGCGTCAAAGCTGTTCAGGAACACAGAGAGAGGGTACGATTCGATATAACCTTCACCGATATAGCTATCTCGCTGGAGATTATCAGGATAAGATAAACATGGTTACTCTTAATTTCACAGGTCCAGTGGCAGAGCAAAGAAGAGAAGGAGGAAGTTTCATCTACGTATGAAAATGAAAATGCAGATTCAAATTCCCAAAAGAAGTCGAACTTACAGGCAATAGAGGCAGCACCTGCGAATTAGTTGACCATAGCCTGATAGTCAGGCTACGTGTTATTGTGTAATTAATAGAGGCCATACGAGAGAGAACGTTATCGCGTACTGGACTAATCTTGGAATATCGAGGGAGAACGTGCGGATGGTAGCGAAATGCTAGAGGATAGCTCGTGCTAATGAACTTACCAAACCTACATGCAAGTCTCGTACTCTTGCGTCATGAGTGTCATGTGTGAACAAAATACATATGTAAATACCGCGAAAGCTTGGCAATATATGTATATTGACGAAAAACTTTTACAATCACTGCGATAACAATTGGTTCCATTATTGTAAGTTACCACGTACAGTGCACAAGCTTGCATGAAAATTACGTTTTCATGCGTATCAGTACAACTAATAAATATCAAATTGTTCCAATTTAACGACCGAAATTTATTCACTTTCAATCCGACTTGTACGCTTGATCCTCTTTATACTTTTAATTTACTGACCGTTTGAATCCCAGGGGCCATTGAAATAACATTGTCGGCAAACGCGTAGCAGCGCCTTCTTAATCGATAGCGCTCGCAATCAGCTGACACAAAATCAAAACAGCGCGATCGCGCTGCTCGGGACTCAAACGTTTAAACACGTCTGGATGAGAGTCACGCAGATAATTTGAATGAGCTGAACGTTTTTTTCTTTATTTTTTTTTTTTTTTTTTTATTATGAAAACTTTACATTCAACAAATACATCACTAAATACATGCAGTTTCCTCGTTTACTTGAAACGCAAAATAATACATCGTTGTAATAAATATGAATTATTATCGCAAACTCTAAGTGTTAGGCACTAACGCTTTTGCCATGGACAGAGGAGCTCTAACAAATTAATTAATGTTATTTAAATGTGTATCGCGTGTATACCTGTTTATGTATGAGAGTTTGCGATCAAGTGTAAATGGTGGGTAGTACGATAACGTGTTAAAGCAGCGCCAATGCTTGCTTGTCAGTTATGATAACAGCTACGATTAATACTAGGATCGTCTGAATACTTCGTAACGGTAACTTTAATTAACAACTTTGAATACTTTCCAATTGAATTTGAATTCGGTATGTAAATAACTAAGAAAGAGAACAGAAACAAAAGGAACGAAAAAAAAAAGCATATTTAACTTTTAAAGTTTCAAAACGATCACGCATAATACCACATTACATCAAAAGAATACTTATAACCCTACGCGATATACGAAGTCACAAGAAGGAGTAGAAAATTCCTGTTAATTCGCAAGTATCGACTACGCTTTATCCGTAAAAATTTCCCAAATTCTATATATGGCCAAATGTAAATCTTTCAGAATCTTTAAGCGTCTTGAAATTCTTTTGAATATCTCAATAACGCTCTCGATAACGTTCTATGGTGTAACGATCGTGAACGATCAATAGCGAATTTATAATTAATGAAGTAAAATTTATTTTCATCTTTCACGACCGTCTCACGCGTCAATAAACTTCCGTCACATCGTTTTCGTTTGTATATACAGTGTCCCAATGCGCATAACGGTGATATAAATATTCCTCCAGAACTAAAGATCGCCATAGCGAAGGAGTCGATTTAGGCTTTTCTTTTAAATCGATGACAATCTCATCCTCGATTATTAACTCCGGTACTCCCGTAGAGGCGTCTGCAGGAATCGTCATTAACAATCGATAGTAACACTGCCTTCTCGTGGACGGATCACGATTGCACGCGACTACTTCCGTATACAAAGACGATGTGCGATTAGCTCAAGGAAGAAGAATTTAGAGAAGAATAAGAAAAATTTCGCGACAGGAGCATTCGCGCAAATAGAGATAGGATCGAAGAGACCCGATGAATCCTTCCGTTGTACGTGACCCGTGTTTTTGCCACGGATTCTGGTTTTCTTTAAGTAAGTACCAGAGAGCAGACCTAGGCGAGAATATAAAAAAAAAAGCACGTTAACGTGGATGGAAATGGATTGGCATCATTTTCAAGGACGAAGGAAGGACGGTCAGGAATGCGATCGAACGTAAATCCAACGGGATCGGTTTCCTGCTGGCAATCGACGATCTCTTCCGTTCTTCAATCTGGATCTCCTACCGGAAGTCTCTGACTGAAACTCCCTGGGATCGAAGTGTCATTCAGGCTCTACCAGACGGAGCACTTCTTCACCGGGTTCATCTTCGTGCCGAGTGGGCATTTGAAGTCCTTTGAAAATTCGGGCATGTTCGAAAGAGGACCCAGGACACGGAATTCTCCAGGACTGTGGAATCCTGTAGTGATGCGCAACTTTATGGCTTCCGGTCTGTATTTACTGCACCACGTGTTCGCAGCACTGATCCAGAACATCTGACGAGGAGTGTACTTTAGACCTGGAAGCTTCTTCTCGGGACCGTTACGCTTAACCCATTGATTGTATGCCAGATAAGCTTCCTTGATTCCGCCATTGTCCGCGATGTTCTCACCTTGCGTGTTTATGCCGTTCAACTGTGAAACCATAAAGGGGCATTTATATCGCTGTACTCACGACTGCCTTTAGAAGTGACAGATAACGTTTGATTTATTGTAATTGGTTAAATAATCTCATTGAAATAATATTTAACGCCTTTATAACTAAGCAAAGTGTAAGATTAATGGTACAGCGTTACTCGTTAGTCTGTTTTCACTTATTAGCTTTTCAAGGACAGTTGACCATATATTTATTAACTGACATTCAGTCCACTGTATAGTGCTTCAGCTGTTATCAATAGCTTAATTCAAGACATAGATTAGTTATACGGGTACGTATAAGAATGTTAATGTTTGTTAGAAAATTACTATCGTTCGTGTCTTCTTCTATTTCTACTAGCATTGACTCACGTTTAATCCGACTTCCTCCACTGTGTAATTTCCATACTGATTGATGATACATTCCGCCCTTTCCAGGTAGTTCTCCTTAGTCTGCGGCGCCCACCAGTCTACCAAATTGCCGTCCTTGTCGAACTGTCTGCCCTGATCATCGAATCCATGAGTGATTTCGTGGCCAATCACGAATCCAATAGCGCCAAAGTTCATGTACCTGGGTCGATCATTGCTGAAGAAGGCACCTTGGAGTATGCCAGCAGGGAATTCTACGAACAGGATCATCGATACGTTGAGTCGATCAATTTTCCTTTTTCTTTTGGTTTCGAATGCTCGAGTCACTCACGTATACTGTTTTCAATGGACGAATAAAATGCGTTTACTACCGCCGGCCTTCCATGAGTTATCCAGTCGCTCTTGTTCACAGGTTTTCGAAGTTTGCTAAAGGAATATTCCGTGCCGAAGAGAGTCAGATTCAAGATACTTTCAAGATAATTGTCGGAAGTAAGTTCCAAATTTTGATAAAATTCCTCGAGTTTGTTGTCGTGCAAGAGCTCATCGGGATAAGCAATGTGACTGGTCATGGAAGCAGCTTTATCAAGAGCGCTCTTTCTTGTTTCCTCGTCCATCCATTCGATCTGAAATATAAGTAAATTCGCAAAAGTTTCAAAAACGGATAATCTCGCGTTTATCATAAGAAAGTAAAGTAAAACCTTTTTCAAAATTTTCGTAAACTCTTCCCTGATATCAGCGACCATCTCCACTGCAGTCTTCTTGGCGTCCTCCTTAAAATACTTTCTGACGTAAAGTGCTCCTACACTGATCGACAGACTTCCGGATACGATATCCACGCATTCCTTCCATCTTGCTTCGCGTTCGGTTTTTCCGCTCAAGGCGGTCGAGTAAGCCAATTGCCTTTTTCGAATTTCCTCGGTAAGATAACTCACTGAAGCACCGGCTGCTCTCCACATTACGTAATTGGCCTGGACTCTCTTTGGCGTTTGACTCAGTAGCTCCTGGAGATCCGAAATAAAACTAGGGACATTAACGATAACCACTTCGTTCTCGTCGACCTGAACATTGGGCGGCAGAAGTTTATTGAAGTATTCCCTCCAGGGAACGCTGTTATAGGTCTTGCTCAATTCCGCGATAGTCATTGGATTGTAGAGAAGAGTGGCATTACGACGTTTCTCATTAGGCAGGGAAATCTACGGAATAAAGGACAAATAATTATCAAGAGTCCATCCGTCAGCAGTACCGGAGAGTCCTCGAAAAACCATTTGAACTCACATTGGCGAGTTTAATCTCAAATTCCAATGATTCTTTGAGTTCCTTAGCAGCAGTTCCTTTGTTAGCTCCCAAAATAACAGCGATGTCCACCATGTAGCTGTAATAAGCTTGCACGATCTTATCGTCAAATCCTTTGGAGAGATATTCTCGGGAGAGTCCAAGAGACGCTTGATCGAGCTGTACCAAAAACAAATATTGGTCAGTACGATAAAAGAAAACTTTCTCAAAGCGTTCCAGGAAATTCCAAAAATGTCCCTTACGTCGATCACGCGCTTAGTACTGTTCTTGAGGTCAACGCCGATGCTGAAGTCTATAAAGTAATCGACGGAGTAGCCCATTTTACGAAATACGTAGACGCTCTTCTTCCAATCGAAGTCACCGTCCCTCCATGAGTCCCCATCGAGAACCGGCCAGCCACCCAGCTTCTGGAGGATCTTCTTCAAAGGATCCAGACCCAGGGACTCGATGGCAGCTGCAAAAGGACGTCACTCAGATCCGATAACACACGACAGCTTGGCGCTCTCGTCGGACACTTACTCTTATTCATACAAGCCTTGTAGAGGTTCTTGGCCAGTCTGAATGGCTTAGGTTCGTGAGGAGAACTTTCTTGCTCGATGCTCAACCTGAGCTGCTCCTGGAGCTTGTCGCTGATAACACTGAAGGTGGTCACGCTGACCTTATCATCGGGTATGGTGGTCTCTCTGAGGAAACCGCCGCAGGCGAATTGATAGAAGTCGTCGCAGGGCTCCACGTTGGGATCCATGCTCTCCAGTATTTTGGATGCTGCGTAAAGACACACCAGAGATTCGTCGGAGGTCCAAGAACAAGCTCGGAGACCATTTTTTTTCCATAAAATAACGACGTACCTGTGTGAACGCATCCCGGTGTGAAGCAGACGTCGTCCGACTCGGGTCCACGACTGACGCTGAAGACATCCTTGGCAGGTGGTCCACCGCCGAGAGCCTCTGCTGTGGATGGTAGCATCTCACTGTTATCGGGAACTACTCTCGTGCAGGTGCAGGCGTGGTGACATTTGCGGAAAGAAAGTGCAGAAGCGTGCATTAGACGATACGAATGGCGTGATAAGGAGCTTCGATCTTACAGATTTTCTTATCTTCCCCCATACCGATACTGGTACATCGTTATGTAGATTATATAATATATCTAAATAGGCTAATCAATTCTCAAGGGTAAGATCGATCGGATTCGATGGTCTAACTTGAACTTAGCTAAAGTTAGCGAGGATCCATTATGGAAGTGCTCGCTAGCGCCTGTTATTAAAACTATGATAAGCAGTTGCGTCCGAACTTGGCTGTTTTTAGTAAAACGTGCCCGGCCTCAGTGATTGTCGGACGTGAAAATTAGGCGTCTACGTTCCTACGCTTTTACTCCTGAAACGTTTTGACGCGTTTGCGTTCGTCTGGTCCCCCGTCCCTGCCTGCGCTCCTAACCCGGATTTCAAGTAGATCAATTAACCTCGATAGGAAGGAACGATTGGGACTGGTTCACCGGGATAAGAGTTCACCTAAAAATATTGCAATTGAGAAATCAAACGTCGCGACGTCAGAGCGTCTTCCGATCGCGAGTACACGAACAGCCTGGGCGTATTACGTCACTTGATCGAAACGTGATTTATCGGTAGGTGGAGATAAAAAAAATTTCATTCGACTTAATCTGCCTTAAGTCATTGGACGCGATTTGTAAATATTTTGATTTGTGTTGGTTATGATTTTCGATAAATCGATTCTTATCGATAAGATCGATTTATCTTGATTATCTTTATCATACGTATATTCGATGCGATTGCGGCCTTGGATCGTGGCTGACGAGTCCTTTTACGGTTTCAAATGCCGTAAACGATACGCTTGGTATTCTCTAGTTACGGCATCGCGTCTCGCGGGGTCGCAATTAACTTTGTAATCGTCAAGATAATTATGGGCAATCACAGAGTCTGCTATAAAATGCGCTTATATTAATCAGCTCTTTTTCATCGTGAGAGAATAGTCCAGTACGGTAGAAAATCGATTGATAGACTCGTTGCGCAAGTGATCGATAAGGCGTTAAGTGGAACATTGATAAATATGAAAATTGGCTGATCTCCGTAGCCCGTTGGAATAATTCAAAAAATCTATCACATTTTTTTCCAAAAAATTCTCATAAAAAAATCGGTCACTACGTTCACCCAATTAATCTATAAGAAATTTGTTTCATTGCAAAATGTTTATCAAGAGATGAAATGAGTCTCAAGCAACGTGCACGGTTTTTACAACAGTCAGGTGATAAAAAAAAAATGTGTAGTGATAAGCAAAAAATTTGGTTTTTCAAATTTCACACTTACCGGTGGTGCCGACGTCACACGGGCCAACATTACTGGCGAGGACTCCGAGTGCTACGGCCAATGCGACACACAGGAGGGCACCGGAAACTGCTACAATCGTTAAGCCACGTTCCAGGGCCGATCGTCTTTTCCACCAGGTGGGATTTCTGAAAAAAGAAAGAATAGGTAATAACAAACCCAGATGGATAACAGCTTTTAGGTGTCAAGTTTAATATATTATTGGCTCCTCGTGCAGTTTCCAACTGCTTGACAGTTTTCATGAACCGTGAACGGTAGAGGGCTTCGTGCCGCAAACGGAATCAGAACCGTGAAATGGTCGGCCTTGTAACGGAGATCGATTCTTTATGTCGTGTTACCGTGTACGCAATATTATAGCATGATATACAGTCGGTCGTACGTTATTGTCAGCAGTAAAATTGCACTTAGAGCAAAGGAGAACAGTGCTCTGCCATTAGCGAGTAGCAATTTAGAATCTGTATTCGTTCGCGATTTTCCTTTGCACTTTAATCTGCCAGCCACATTCGAAAGTAATAATATAATCTGCATGAAAAATCGAGTCAGGCATTGTCGCTCTATTTCGTTTTACGAATAATTTTCTTTAATGGAAACAAAAGAGAAGACTCTAAATGCTTTATGGTAACGCGTATTGATTCTTAATATTCATAAGGATCCAGACAGCGCAGGACGTCCTCGGGTATTATCCCAACTTCATCCTGAATTTTCCAAAACTATCCCGGCAGTCTTAGGACATCCTCGGGATGTCCCGTTTCGGATGTACGTTTATGAGTCCTGGGAAAGCATATTGTGAACGTCCTTAAAGTATTTTCAGGATCGACTGGATGGCTTGTAAAAATTATATTTTTATTTATATATATTTTTATTTATATAATATATATATATATATACTCCATAAAATGTCTATAATATATCCTGATGGGTTATCCCCAGGATGTCCAGGGGGGGATCATAAATTAGCGGACAATTGCACCATCACAGGATATCCCAGAATGCGGTCCGAGACCTTTTACGGACGCTTGTGGGACTTCCAGAACATCCATTTAAGATATCCATAGGATTTACTCAGGACGTCCTTCCACTGTCTGGAAATATACTCGACGTGGACGTCTGGATCGAAGGAATTTTCAGCAGACTCAAACGTAAATAGTTTCAAGTGTTCCCCAAGACAATATTTTCGAGCATTCAATAAGATTCAGCTTGAAATCCAAATATCAAGAGTCCAGATAATCCTACAATCAAATAAGAAGCAATTCGATCTCGATCAATTTGTAGAAACAATTTGTCTGACCTTAAAAAAAAAAAAGAATCACTTCATCTAGATAAGATACTCGGAGGTAGCATAACCTCTCTTTTCTACAACACATCGATCACGGCTCACGGGATCTTTTGTTAACAATTTCGTAATGCATATTTCAAGCTTATATAATATCAAATAAAAAGTATATATGCATGACGCAATCGCCAATAACAATAATCGAGTGAAAAATACTTCTAGAAGAAAAACAAAAAAGAAACAATGCCACCCTGACCACTCGGCGTTTCATATTCCTCGTGTGAAAATAATCATACGTCAACATAGACTTGTTACCGCAAATTTTCACGCACTCCGCATATCCTGTTCAGCGACTGGAAGTTGCATAAAAAATCTCCGAAGGAAAGTTCCGTATCAAGAAGCAAACATCGTAGCGCGGCCATGTTTCTGACCGTTGAATTCAGTCAAACTTACCCAACGAGCCTCGGGCTATTTTAAAACGTAATAATCGTCGCACGTTATTTCCAATAAATCTAACGTCGACGCAAGGGAACAATTTCCTCGTAATTAAATCCAACTCACGATATTGTCCTGTCAGTTTTTCTGCGCGACGCAGCACGTCCGTGCGCACATAACCTATAAGACTTCTGTTTGACAACGATCGCCACTGGAGTTTCGTGACTCTTCGACGGTGTCCGATTCCACAAGATTCGATGACGGACGCGTCGTCGAGCAGCGTTAACTGTGACATTTGCTTACTCTTTGACATCGAGATTCCTCCGTCCGCGTTTCGAACGAGCGACGTCGCCGGAATGCTGTAGACCGATGCGCGTTCCTCGCAGGGGAGACACGTCGCCACAAAGCAATGCCCCTGACATTCGTAACACGTCTGTTCGGTTCGTACTTTTCGCGCTGGCCACACGTCTTATCGATTGATTGATCGACGAGAGTCTTATCTCTCGATAATAAAATCAGTTTAAGTATATTTTATGAAAAAAAATATTCCGTCACTGCTTAGCGTCAATTGCAGCGGCAAGGAGCGAAAAAATTTAACTAACAAATTAGTGTCCGATCGACGCGCCGCGTACTTGGGAGTTTGCCTTGATGATTCTCGCGTGTGATTTCGCGTTTGAAAAACATTGGCCGGTCGCTGAGATTCACGGGAACGACTCAAGAATCGAGGCTCCTGATTGGTCGAGGTCACATTAAATTCTTAGCGAGTGCCTGAACCGACGCTGGGTGGAAACGACCCTTAATGTCAGTCGTACGACACGCAACGCGAACTTTCATCCCATAAAAACTTTTTTGTCAGAATTAATAATGAGTTTCGAGCGTAAATTTTTCGCAATAATTAAAAAAAACCTTATTATCACATACTTGACACCGATCGTTCGAGTCCTGGCAATAAATCGCAGTAGATAATTTCGTGGAAACAAGGAAAACCTGCATGACGAGTATATGACACTTTTACGACGGGCAATTCCAGCGGCTGGCGATTCCAGCAAGAATCGACGGTAGCTGTCGCAATTGTTGGAACAAACGACAAGCGGCGAACGTTCGGTTTACTGTACAAGTAGCTACTGAAATATTGCAAGATTTTTTTTCCAACGTGTCTAACCACGATTACGTAACATCCAACTCCTAGATGCCATATAAATTATATACTGTACAAGTTTCGTTCGCACCGACATTTTCGGTAATTTAATTCGCAGTATACACCTTGCTTGTTTTTAACTTTCAAACGCAACCATTCGCCACAGATATTTCTACTCTCTCTCGATACTTCGAGCTGTTCGCTCGCACTTTTCCGCATCCACGCCTTCCCGTTGGTCGAACACGCGTGGCAACGTAAGCGGGTAAAATATTTACGCAGGTAATACATTGCAGGCATTTATTATGCCGATGATCTTCAACCGCGAGCGTACAGTGGGAATGCAAATTATTACAGAGGCTGGTCTCTTCTGGGTGGTATAAATAAAGTGCGTAAATCCTGAGTAATGACCAATGTCGACGAGAGCACAGGCAGTTCTGCCGACGGCAAAAACATAATAAAGCTGCTTGGTACTTAGAACTGGTAAGAGTGTATTGACCTCCAAGTACTTTGCTCTATGCGACTCCGACTGCCTCCCCCTCCCACCCGGGGGACTTCTTACATCTTGCATTAGAAAGTCAACGTCCGATATATTACGCTGCGCTCACAAGATGCAAGTACCAATATTTGTCTCAGGAAAATCGCTCGGCGATGAGAAATCTTTTGACATTAAATTAATACGATATCGCTTTGGGTGCTACGGATCAATGGATTAATGTTGTTATTATTCGATATCGACGGAGTAGGGGTTGCTTTTACTAACGGGTGTTTCTTTACTAACGGGTGTTTCTGGGTGTCTGGATACGCCGAAGGATCAAGAAACTCAATGAGGCCGAAAAGGTGCTGGACCGATTTCACCGAAGCTACCTACCACGTTCTAGTTTTGTGTGTCGAGTCTGACGGGTGGTTAAAAAAAAAAAAGAGATCGAAAGTTGCCGAGAGGTCACTGCGTATAATCTGCACGGTAAGAATAGATGACGCAATGGGTCTGTTTATAGGAGGAAAAAAAAAAAAAGAAAATACCATTTTTATGCATGATCGATCGAGCATGTTGCCGAACGCTTTCAAAGAGAACCGGACGGCAGAATTTGATCAGGATTCAGTGTCACTTCGAGGTATGGAATTTTGAGTGATTTTTTGGGGGGAATTTTCAAAAATAAATTTAAGATTAATATCAGGAGCGATCGATGCTGTATTTTCACTTGTTAAATTCAGGACAGAATTCATAGGGGATGTCTTGTCCATGGGCTATCTCGGGGGGTTCCCTCAATTTTGCGGTATTTAGCGACGACGGCAAGAGTGAATTAGTTCTGGGTCGATCTCAAATTTGTCGGCTGGCTAAACCGGAAATCCTATCAGGTCTATCAGGAAAGTTCGTAGGCTGATGGAGATCGGTCTCTCAGAAGGTCGAGCGGCAAATTGCCGTGTGATCTTCTGACCTCGAGGAATATGGCCGAGTCTGGATGGTTCTAGAAGTGCGACCGAGAGACGAGCCTGTAATTTCGTTGCATACGTCGATAAAACGTTTTACCGATGACTCTTAACGGCTACCAGGCGAATCAGAGAAGTTGGAATCCGAAGCAATAATCCTTATCGCAAAAGACTTAGGGGGCGGTCTCGAGGAGTCCGTTTTTATCTCGAACTATTTTCGCTCTCGTGCCGGCATTAAATTTACATAATGTAGCCAAACGTGCATCGTAAATCAATGGAACAGCCTACCGATAGAAAGGCGTTGCTTTTGATTTGAGCTGTTCGTTCCAATTGGTATCATCTGACTTTTCGGACAGGAAGTCGATACTTTTGTTATCTTGTGGTGCGCGATACAACCTTTTTTTTACTGTTCGAGTCACCCGATCCATACAAATTTTTTTTTACTGATTTTCAAATTGCACGAAGTAACCACTGACCCCTTTTGCGCGTTCTTGATTTAAAAAAAGCGATTAGACCATTTTCACTGGAAAGTTTCCAAAGTAACGCGTCGTTCCGTATTGCGTATGTTTAACATACTTTTGGCGAAGGAAAAATTGGGAGTATGTCGCGAAATTATTTCGCATGCAAATAATTCCTGATACTGCGACAACCAGGTTAGTATGTGGAGTCCATATTGAATCAGAAGGATAGGCTCTTGGCGAGCAGCATCGATAAGGCATAAGAGGACACGGAGTATGCAGAGTAGGTAGAGTACGTAGGATTGCATACATAAAATGTATTCCGGTGACTACAGCCCTGACCAATGCCCGTATGTGGGAGTCGTTAATGGCAGCTTATCATTTCCGGGAATTAGAGTCTCGAGTAGTTACTTGAAAGAATACACTTTTCTCCTCAAATTCATCCCAATTATCAAATTGTGCCTTGGTACGAACGACGCGTATAAACGACGGCGTTGCGATCCTGATGATTTCAGCGATTATGTAATTTTTAAAGAATATCGCAGAAACGAAAAATTCTCGTCACGTAAGAAACGCTTGAGCGACAATTTTCTTTAACTGCGTAAGTCGAATGGAGAACTTAAAATTTTTTACTGTTCATTACTATACTTTGTACTTCAGGCACGAGTTTTTCGCACTATTGATACTTTTTGGTACTTCATTTATTTTCGTATTAGAAAAATTTGGTTTTGCCTCGAAAGAATTTAGTCGCCATTTTTTTTTGCTGCTCCGTTGAAAATGAACGTTTCGGGTGTGCTCAGCGACGTATTAATATGTACATAGATATTGGTAATATTTGCGTACTACAAATTTTTTAAAAGAAACTAACGCAAATCAGTTTTGCAAATAGGCCATTTTGTTCGTATACAAAAAAAAAAAGATAATTATTCAATTTGTTTAGGCTCTTTCGAAAGTGCTCAAACATGATAAGCATGCTATCTCTTTTATGTTTAATAAAAAAAAAAGTAATCAAGAGCGAAAAAGGGTACAGTTAAAAATACGTCGAAATTAATCGTTCCCATGAGAATGAACCGATACACCGTGGCAAGTCGTTGTTTTGGCATCGACGCACAAGAATCTGCATAATGAATTCTGAAATTCGCGTGGGTCTTGCCCGCGAGTCCAAGCGATGCAAGTAGGGTGTAATTAGAATTGAGGAAAAATGAAGAAGCACGAGTCCAGCTTGAACATGACTTGCGGCACGGTCACAGTCGCCTCTTGCGAACTGAGACAAGGCTGACAAGTTTGTTTACGAAAATTATTTAGACGCCGTGACGTGTATTTTACATAGGATTTAGCACCTGTTACGACGTCGCGCGATTACGCGTAACAGCGCTCTTATTAAAGGAGTCATTTCTACTTTATCCTCGACAATTTTCTTTCCTTCGATAACATTTTTCCTATCAATTTATTACTCCTCGTCCCGATCGCCGTTTGTTAGTAGTTTCGAAATTTATTCATAAGCCTGCACCACGAAGACACAATATTCACGTGGCGTACGACTGCGTTAAACTTTCACCAGAAACGTGTACGGGGTGGATGGTGTCGAGATACCTAGAATAACTTCGGTATCGGTTAACGGGACCTAAATTCTAAAGTACCGAGCAGCGATGCAGCGACGATTGGAATCAGGCAGGGACCAACGCTAAATAATATTTTGAATATTCGCTAAAAAATTATTAGGAACTTTACCTTATGAAGATTCGTACTCAATGATTGTAACTGTAACGTATTTCGAAGAGTCAAGAAGTTAATTATTAGACCTAACAGCGCCACAGTTCGGCAGACCTCGAAGCGTGAAGGAAAATGTGGAAAAAAACAACTTGAAAATAAACGATTTTCGACACGGACAATGAATATTGAGAAAGAAAGTTTTTGTTGACTCTAATTGACCGTAATCAAAGTATTTGTGTCATACGGACGTCACATAAAACTCACTCTCTACAATTCTTATTATTGGTTCGCCGTTACATATTGTTCATGTAAATTGCGTAAGTTCAATGCTCGGTTAGACTACAGTATCTGTATCATTAGCCATTTTGTCCGTGTATAAATCTCTTTATCGTTACGTAAATTCCAATCGTGATTCTTGGTTAAGTAATTCTTGATTTGTTGAGAGAAAAAATCAAATTGAAATCAATAGCAATCGGCAGACTCCTGATTCAATTAAAATTCAATTCAGTCGACGGTATTTGTTTTCCGATTGAGAATGATTCGAAATTAATAGGTTATCGTGTCAAATGCGAGGCTATCGATGACTACCCCATAAACAATAAATGTGTATTTATCTACAAAGACAATCTCAATAATTGATTAATAAATATTTCCATCGATAGAAATAATTCCGATGCGCAAATCTGATGCGTATCGATCAATTAATTTCGATTGATTTTTTTCCGAAGCAAAGTACAGAAAGCGCGTGGCGTCGCAGTTGATTTATTTACGTGCAAGACTTCCGGCAATTCGAATAAGCTCGAGAGTATAAGCAACCGTCATTTCTTTCCTGGCTTTTGATTAGCTGAGAAAGTTCGTACCGAAAGTGCATTATAAGGCGTTCGACGTAAAAGGAAATCGATCGAATCGACAAACGACGTAACGAGTCAACAGTGTGCAGTAAAAGTCGTCAACTTGGCTCTGGACTTTCATGGCGTTTTTTGCCTGATAAAAGACGCCGAGCTTCGACTCTTCCGTGACGGACAAAGCCATAAACACAAGCAGTACAGAAGCAACAGGAGGGTAAACGCGGTGTCGAAAATGACAACAAAACGGCACAGGACATCGGATGAAGTACAAAGGACAGTGTTCGTGCACGAGAAAGCAGGTAAATCAGTAACGTATTCTTTGTATTTTCGCTTTCCTTCTTTTCTATTAAACAGGAAAAACTTACTTGATGACTGTCTGCTTCATGCTGTTCGTCATTTTTACTGTCCCCTCACTGGCACATAACACCACACACTTTCCGATAGATCGATCTTATTGTGTCTGACACACGAATTCTATGGGGTTATGTTGACTGTTTTTATCCTGGCAAAGGTCAAGGGTCACCGCTTTGCGACTGTTGCATGTGGGGTGGTCCTGCGGGATTTCAATCGGAAGGATCCTTGCGGTCCGGATGAATCGGATAGAACTGTGACTGCCGGACTGAACGAGCGCGCGCACTTCGCCTCCTATATAAACTCCTCTCCTCTCTCTCTTTCTCACTCCCTTGCTCGCCCTCCCTCTCTCCCTCTTCCTTCCTCGCTCTTATACTTTTCCGTCGTATACGATAATATCTTTTTCGCCTCTTTTCTTGTACCTTCCTCTACGACACTTTTAGTATGTTTTCTATCAGGGGCATCGCCGTATTAATTATTTTGATGAGTGGCATTTCTTTTTTATAAACTTTACATTGCAGTTACACGAGATGCGCACCTATCGTATAAATATATATAAGTAACTAGAAATTTAATATGTCACGGAATTTATATCGAACGACAAATACGAAATATAGAATATCGATATGAACTATTCGAATGGATGATGAAAAAAAAAGTTATCAAACTTTGGAAAATAATGCATGTGTATTATAAAAGACATCAAAATAAGGTTACCGTAGCTAATCGAAAAGTAGAGTACTGTGTACGATTTTGAGGTTTTTTGAATTCTTTTTTTTACAAATTTTCTTTACAGTCAACAAATTCACGTCTAATAAACTCGCCTAGGGTCCTCGGACTTATATGATTAGAAATTTGAGTTTTTTTTCAGGCTATGAAAATTAAAATAATTAACAGTGCGACCATATTGGTAATCAGTAAGTTTTTGAAAGAAGTGAAAATCTTTATTCTATTCTCCTTCGTATATATGTATATATACAGTATAGCTGGCAATGTTTACTTTGTATTATTTAAAACGTCATTTATGTACAGAGAGCGACAATAATTAACATCCCATTATACAGTTACGATTCTCATTCATTCGTCAGTTTACACCATTTCTTACACTATCTGCGTTTTAAAGTTTAAGAAGTTTCTGACAGTATCGATAATTTTCTATTTATGTGGATATCGAAATGACTAGGAAAAGCGAGGTTAGCAATTATTCGAAATGCACGCAGGCGAGTGTCCACCGAGCTATCAACGTGACGCACGAACTCGAAGAATTCGCACGTGATGCCGGCACTAGGTAATTTTCGAAATTTGAAAGTCGATGAGACGCCATCGTTTTTTTTTGGTGGGGGGGGGGGGCGGCCAACTAATGCAGAAGGCCAACCTTGAAAATTCGGGACACGGTCCATTGACATGGACGCATAATTGAATATTGGAACAGACACAAAACGTCCAATGAGAAGCTGCCCGGCGTCAGGTAAGGCTGGCATGGGGATTGCATTAATGGTCATGCAAGTTAAATACATTTTAGCCTTTTAATAATTTTTATGTAAATTTTTAGATAAGGTTCTTATCATTCAGTTACTTATCGTAGGTATGATAATTTCGTAACATCTAGTTATATGATAGACAAAAAAAAATGAAGACTCGCATTATTGACAAAATTTCAAAAATTGCGATTATACAAAAATAAAATAAAATCTATCAAAAAAACAAATGAGACGATTTTTTACTCTCTTTTCTTATCTCCGCGCCGAGTCCAGCCGAGAAGTAGACTTTCCAGAAATTATCTCTTGGAAAGTGTAACAGATTTCCGTAGCCAGGACAACCGAGTCATTTGCACGGTGACACGTTCCGCTCTTCCTTCATTCTTAGTCTTTCCAAATTCCCAAAAAATTCCCCTTGGACTTCCATTGTCCCACAATATCATTCCAATATTTTCACCCAAAACAGTAGCCAGCAACACGTACTACAATAGCCACTGAATCGGCGTCCTCGTTATCAAATTAATTTCCCAGCAGTCTCTGATTTCAAAGCACCAAGACAAAGGAGACCTGGCGCTTCCCTAATACGAATCTACGGACAATAAAGAGTCATTAAACGAACGCCGCGACACAATTCAAAAATACCGAACGAGCATTGCCCGTCAAAAAGGAATTCATAGAAAGCCCATAAGAGCCAAGCCACCTGGGATACCTATGTTTCAAAGATAATTTTAACTGAACGAAATTGCCGAGTGACGCAACATACGCGGGGCGGAAGCTGAATCCGTTTCGTGCCGTTGGCTTCGGCATTATCGTCCATAATAAACGATACGAGCGTCCAAAGCTGCCGTCTGCCGTTTCTTTACGTCGCAACGTAGACGGATACGTGTCCCAGTAGGAAAAAAGAAAAGACGACTTACCACAGTGGCTGCCGTAAACGTATAACATGGGGTTATAATCTCTTTTACATCTTTCGCCACTTTTATTACATTTCTCTTTTTTCCTTCGTTCGCTTCTCACCGTACCCTCGCCCCCTTTGACAATCCCTCCCTCCCTCCCTCCCTCCCTCCCCCCCCCCTGGCATAGCTCTCCCCTTTCCTTGCTACAATTACGATAATGGATTTGGTCCCCGACTTTGGCTTATATTATACAAGCTGGAAGTATTACGCGAGGATTAAAGATTAAATTGCGTAGTTTAGACTCCCGGGACGAACAAAGAGGACCTATTATTGCCGACCTTCCCGAAAATTTAATTCGCAGGATGAACAGTTGAACTTCGTTATCCTTATCAGATTCTGTCAGAAGACAAGAGGAGGCGGCTCCTTGGGGGATTCGGTCGTCCTTGAGCGGCGTAGGAACAGTATGAAAATAAATGATGATCAAGAGTCGGCGGGGAGAGGGGAGGGTCGACGGTGAAAGAAAAAAAAAGAAAATAAATAAAAAAAACTTGTACTCGTGTCATCGGATACTCAGCTGGTCATTCCCGAGCGAAGGATCATGGGTAATCGATGCTTCGACTTCGATCATCTTGTTCCTGTCGCTTCGTTCGCGCGTTTCGATCGGTTATACCGATTGATCGATCGATTTAATTATCGGTTAGGTAAGAGGCGGCAATAAAAAAAAATCTACGGAAATCGTTTGACCCACTCGGGAATGGTGCGGTTGGGAAAACGATTGTTGCGCTAAGATCATCAGCACGGGAATTCATCTCGGATTTATTTCGGGCGACTGCGAGGAGCAAGAAGAAAAAGTGAAATAGGCGACGATAACCATTAATAATTTTATACACGATATTAATAGTATCTGAATATTTTTGAATATTACCAAAATAATGTAACGTTGATAAATCCACTTTTTACGTCAAACGATGCTGGCGTGCAGCAATAAATTAAAAAACAGCGTATTCGCACGATTTAATTAACACCGATCGAAATTCCCTAAAATAGCTATTTTTAAATTTTAATCCTAAATATTCTTATTGTCAAACGTCAATGTATTTAATGATTCGCACCAAATCGTCTTACACCTTCAATTTTGCGTAACTGGACAATGATTATAATTAATAATTTTTATTGAATAATTTTCGTATAACAATAATAAATTTGATCAAAGTAAAAAAAAAATATTTGAAAGAATTACTTACACAATATCCGTGGAGCAAGGAGTGAGCGAGATGAGAAGTGGGCGGAGGATGCTGTCTGGACCATTATATATATATATATATATATTTATAGGAGTTGCATGCAGTGTAAAATAAACGTAGTAAGAATAAAGCGATCGTTGTAGGTTCGCTGCTGCGCCTCTAAGCTTGTACCGTTAGGAATACGTACATAAACCTGTAAATGATTAGCCGGTTCCGTAGTAGCTTCGTATCTCGCGTATGTATGGTTATTGAGAGGCGTGGTACCAGAGGAAAAAGATAGCCGACCAAATGGCTTTGCATTAACGTGTCACGAATTAAGATAGGAGCGAGTTCAAAAGAAATCACTCTGTGAATGAGTGTTGCCACCCTTGAAAAGCGTTATACGATTCGCGTTATATTCGCATGGGATGAATTATAGGCGAATCGTGAATTCGCTACGTTGCAGAATGTAAAAAAAAAAAAAAAAATAATAAAAAAAACCCATCTATTTAGCATAGTATTTGCGTAGGAATATTTCTTTGCTCTTTTCACATATGTTTTTGGACGTTTTGTTGGTACCACGTTTTACGACACGAAGAACCCCGAAAGATATATTTTTCATTGGGATTAATAATCGTTCCAATTTGTAATTTTGAATTAGTGAAAATATGATGAAAAAAATTCATTCGAATTATGCTTCTCTCGTCATTAAGCTATTAGCTTTCGAATTCTGAACGTCCTACCGGTAATGACGGACCGTTAAAGATAGAAAATGGTCATAAACGTGTCTGAAAGTCGACGGGAAAAAAAAAGTCAAGCTATAAATGCATACGAAGATGATAGAAGAGACACGTACGAAAGGAGGCCAAAATGTTTTGTATCGATAAGCCAAGATTATCTTAAGGTCTGGATAGGCGTGGGATTTTTGTACGAAGTTGAGAGAAATTAATTAGGCCAATTGCGTTTTGTTTATCCTGATGGAATATATATATATATATATACTAGTACCATGTCAAAATGTATGTTCAAATAGGTGTGGCCTCATAGCGTCAAACCAATGTTTATCGAGGTTATCCCGTTAGACTCAGGTCGTCCCGACCGGCTTTATCATGGATCAGCGATAGTCTCATTCTGATTGGGCTCTGCACCGGCCGATCTTCTTTAGTCCACGTCTTCGATCACAAAACCGGTATCTGGTTTGAGACCAAGAGTCATTCTAAATAACAAAATCATCATTCGACTTGTCCCTCCTCGTTGATCCAAGTGGAACGTGGTCATTGGACGCGAGCGTGGAACGATCCTGTGACGCACTTTTGATTTTGGATCACGGATCCATGATCCAGAGTAGCTCCAAATGATGGATGGCGTGTTGTGATCGATATATCGGAAGTTGTCGAGAGCGATGAACGGCTGGGTACGATCCGTAGGGGTACTGTATGAATAATGGGACGTGCGATAAGAGAGTAACGTACGAGTTATCGATGAGAATAAAAATTTTTAAAATTTTATTTCAACGACCTAGAAGAAAGAAAAATTCTGAAAGGATTTACGTCTCGCGCCAAAACTAGTCGAACCACTTGATAATTGTCACGAGGATGCTTTGCTGACTGAGAATGAAAAAAAAAAAAAGCGTAAAGATACGTTTTAAATGGCAGTCAAATAATTGCATCCGCGCGAGAGCGGTGAAACGCGAAAGCTGGACGGGAAGTGACGTCAGAGTGACGCGGGTACTCCAGTAGGAAGACGAAGAGTTTCTACGATTGTCCTTCTCTCAAAACTCTCCTTGGTAGCCACTCGAACAACGGAACTGACCATGTCTAATGAATAGTAGCGAGTAAGGAGGTTATTATTTTGAAGAAAGCTGAAACGTATCGAGCGGAAAGATTATCGATCGATAAAATTAAATCCGATCGACGACTCGAGACATTTGAGATATCTCAATAATTACTTCGACAATTAGTCAACTGTCACAGATTATAATAACAGTATCGAGACACGAAAATTTTCGACAGATCCACCAATCAATTGTAATCAATTAATTAACAGGATAATCTGACAGCTTTTATATCGAAACCTATAACGATTATTATCGGTTATTATTATTATATTTGCATTTTTTTGGGGGGGACGCCTGTCGTCCTTGTGGGATGAGTGTCAAGTTTAATGTAAACGTATGTACCGAAATGGACCTGCTCGGGACGTCTCGTGGACAAATAATAAAAGCCGTGTTGACGCCTGTGCGAAATTTCCTTTTGCAAACAAAAATCATCGTATTAATATTTCAGGGTCACGCACGTTTCGGTGGAAAAATAACACGGAGTTTTTAGCACGCGATGATAATTTTGCTAGGTGATTTTGACTCATTGTTAATAACAATCGATTACGTTATCACGTACTTTTACGCTACTCATTTTGTATCACTCAACCGCACTGCAACAGTGGATTCACGATTGGATGATTGTCAGTATAAAATTTGTTTACTGCGATGCAGCAGCAGCAGGTGTGCATGAAAGAAACATAACCTAAAAATACGGTGTAACTAATCAAACCGAAGCAAAAGATTCTTCGGGTTCAATAAATTTCATCGATACGAACCTTTGCCATTATCGAAACATCTTTATCCAGCGGTTAGTTAACCGATTAGTTATGGCGAATCAGGCACAAAATTTCCGTTCGAGTCGATAATCGAAGTCAGTGTACTTTCTAGTGCCTCGTGACAACGTCTTTTGAAACGGACGCTTCGTAAGGTCCTTTGTAAATGCTAAGGTGAAAGTCTCGTTGGATTCTTACTGTGTCCTATACACAAGGTACACAGAGTGTTACGATACTAGTACTAAGTGTATGAAAATCCGAGCTAAACAAGTTAGCCCGACAATTCGATCGAATATTAGATTCGAAGATGTCATTTCAGTTGAACGGAAGACCCGACTAACTATTGTTGTACCAATTAGCATTGCGATACGCGTTAAGTGATTGGCTGGAAACGCATCCACTATTACGTTCACGTAAATGATTACCCGACTTTGCGGAGCTGATGCAGCTTCTTGATGGTCCAGCAGTAATTGACCCGTCCGTTGATACGGCGGCGACACGATCGAGTCGACGAGATTAAATATTAATCCGGCAAAATCTTCGCGATCACTTGCACAGATTGGTCGATGAATATTCAATGGGTTTTGAAAAGAGTCGTTAAACCTGTTTCTCGATATATTTAAACTCTGGAACACGAGAATTATTGACGTCGGATGATTCTTATGGATACACTGCCTTGAGGTGCTGCTGGAAGTTAACCTCAAATGCTGAACGTTAGACACTTGCCATTTGATCGTTCGAAACGTCGCGATGTATTTTATCCTCGCGATCTTTGCTTATATGACGGTTCGTTGGAATCGTAGAAATAAAAAATACTCTTGACGCTACAGTGTCTAACGGCATCGCGCATTATCGTTACCAGAGATTTCTAGTTCACGTTCAAAAGCCACGCCTGGCTGTCTGCTGACTTGCAGGTAAATCGAGTCGTTTATCAGTTTCGCGTGTTTTTTCATTTCTTCTCGATAAGGAGTTAAAAGGTTATCGAATATTTGTATATTCCTGGAATCGAGTCACGTGATAATTTTTTCTCTTTTTTTTTAGCAGGGATTTTCTCGTAACCAACTTCACGGGGAAGTTCCGTGACTGCGTTCACGGTGCAACGCACTTTACGCACTGAGCAATGCCGTGCCGTTACTTTAACGGGGAGAACGAGCAAGAGAGAGAAAGAACAGTGGAGAATATTGAAGCACAGAGAAAGAGAGAATAGGACAGAATCCGTAATGACTTTAACGAGGTAGACTGTTGGCACGAATGAACCGTAAAAGTTCGGATAATCCTTTCGAAAGTAATGAATCTCTCGGCCGGTTTTTTTTCTCAGGGTGAGTTTACATCGTTCGTTTAATTCATTTCTTCAATTTGCTTCACTTACTGCATCTGATTTATTTACCACAATCTGGTCGCGCTCGATATATTTTTTTTTCACGCTATCATTCCCAATGGTTCTACTTCGATTGATTTTATCGATTGGATAATTTTCGTATCTCCTCAAATCTTTTTTTTTTGTAAATAGATAACATCGTAACAGGAATTTCACATGTCAGTCGTAAAGCGTGTATAAGGTCAGAGTAGCTCGTGAGTGAGAGACTAATCGCAAGATCGAGTTAACCGATTTTTTTTTATTTCTCTAAAATAGCTGCGGGGCAAATCCAAACGAAAATTTCTTTCGGGTTGAAAGTCAATCAATCCGATGCTCGTTACTGGATTACGAAATGGTTTAACCATGAAATTATCGACTACGATTTATTTATCAACCGATTGAATAATTTTAACCTTTTTTTCATCCTTATTAATGTAATATAAGAAGCGTCTATCGCTCCTTGTCACAGACAATAATTAATCTAACACTTTTTATAGGGATTTCTATTCTTCCGCAATCGCACCACCCGAGCGTAGCCAGGATGAATAAATCACGTTCTATTGGATAACCTATAAATATCACAGAGGATAACTGATGACTCGTAGTTAATACAAAAAAAAATACTCAAAATGATATATCGACACTTGGAGTCAGTCTAAAACTGCGATAAACGTGAGGATTCTGGGAACTGAATTATCTCTCATTACGATAAACAACAATTGGATAATTTTTACCCATAATTCGTGATCAGTGAAACATACCGATTTGATTATAAAAAAATATGTATTTAAAAACAAGAAAAAAAAAAGTGAAATTTATTTATAATTTCTATAGAATAATTTATAATCGTTAAAAAAAAAACTGGTGTTCCAGATCATGTAATATTTTCATATACGCCACAAGTCACGAGCTGGCCAGTCACGAGTCGTGAATCCTGAATTACCGTGACAACAAACTTTAAGGTCTACGTACAATTTGAAACTCACCCACAAAGTGTCGTACGCTTGTAAACGCTATCAAAAACATTCTCCCGATCAATTTCCATCGATTCGTCCTTCCTCCTATCGCCAACATCGAAGTCGTGATAACGAAGGGTCTTCGCCTTTGAGAAATCCGGCTCTTCGACGTTCGTCATATCCACCGAATTCGTTTACCAGCTACCGGAAGTCGCGTTAGATCACGAGGACGTTCCAGTCGTGACAAAAGATCCAGACACAAATGTCCTCCGTGCCGTGATCGTAGACAGAATACAAGAACGCGAGAAGACGCGAGAAGAGAAAGATAAACGTTACCCTCGTGAAGTGCGTCCATGAAGATTTGAAGAATCGTCGATCGCAAGGCCATCTGGATCGACTTGTTTCTATCAGAATAGAATCAGCAGTCAAAACCCAGATGACGACGGTGGCGCGATGACTGTCGGAATAAATTCTAACATTTTTTTTTCCATAACAGTACTTAAATCCGCTCTTAAAAGTTCCCAGAGTTTCCTCATATTTCCTTCTGTACACAAAGGTCGCCACGCACGACCTAACCTATTCGTATTGATATCTCGTACAACCGTAAGTGCATCGTTATTACTACAGCGTACGTACGTACAAAGTAGAAAGATAATAATCGCGTACGAGCATCATAAACCGACCTCGATGACGTTTACGAAGAGAATCAATGGAATGCGAATATTTAAGTCGTTTAAGGTAATTCGTGTAGTTTCAACGTGAATTCATTGTGTTTCGTATGCCCGCTGCGTGCCACTACCGAGTAAGTACATATTATACGTTGTCTATTCCAGTAGTGTTTCCTTTTGGGAACGCGATACACTGCGAGATTATTAATCCACCTTAAGTAGTCGACTTTGTCGCGTCTCGTAGTTATAACTTGGAAGATTTTCTTAGAGGAACGAAGAATTTGGCGTACCTGCCAATGCGTCAAGTTTTTAGGTTAGAACTCCGCTGTCATTGCGGAATTTACTCTTACAGCATCATCCACTGTACGTTGACTTGGTAGGTATCAACCTGTGGCAATTTGCAGCAACTATACTACGTCTCGACGTCTCTCCCGTGAACGGATGATAACTGTGGGATTCTTGGGACCTTCTACGGATTAAAAATATTATCGTTACAGCCATACGTGAAGTCAGCCAACCGCCGTGGGATAGCTCGATGAATTATTCGCTGTCGGCAAGACTGCGTTATTCTAACGCCGTACGTACTTTTATATTTTATGTATACACATAGGTAATAAGGTAATACGAGTGTAGCTATAAACTGTTGACCTTCGGTAATTAATTTTATTATAATGCATATCTTTATCTCGCTCGTATAATTATTTTATCTTACTAAATTATCTTTGAACGAGGCATGACTCGATGAAAAAAATTTTAATATTCCTATCAATGTTATATCCATTGGAGAGTTTCTTTTGGATGGTATAGAATGGCAGGCGTGATATTGTTAATCGGAGAGAAAGACTTTCGGATGGCAGAAAGTTTTATCGCGAGAGAATTTCGAATGGGCGTATTCAGTAAATCGAGTTGAGGCACCTTGTAATGCAATTCGTTTAGTTGTCCAGTAGTAACATTGTGGGCGGACTAGTTTACGCTCCCAGTATTTGATCCATTGTTCGATTCTTCGTGGGTTACCATTGAAATTTCATTTTTTATTCATTTATTTCTGCCGGATAGTTATTCGTTGTTTAATTTCATAAAGAGGCTTCGATGGGTACGAGTCTATAGTCACTGACGTTATTAGGGCGAAAATTGTTATTATTGAGTCGATCGTGCTAATCTGATCCAATCTAAAAAAAACAGTTTTGCTCCTAGACGATTACCTTTGAATTTCAATGCTGAACGCATTGATCTGCTGCTCTGAATTGATTAGCCGATAATGAGCTCTGTCATGTATAATGAAATGTTTATCATATTAGAATGAAGTCCAATGACCTAATTATAATTTTATAAATTTTCATTTGGAGTTCGAGTGATTTTTGTTTTCGTAATAAATAATTTATTCCTTTCGAGGATCACTCTGGTATTGTTTAAGTCCTATGGACTTGTCGATTGGTCTTAAGTAAACTTGGAATAATGTTCTTTTCAATTCTATCTGCGATCGGTCAATTCATGTCAGCCTTGACACGCATAATAATGGATGATCGTTACAGTGTGATGGCAAATGGATACTTTACTATTTGCCCTTTTCTGAGGTCATGGTTTTGCCATTTTTTTAATATCAGACTATTTATATACGTTTGATATACGTGTATCTAGTAAGGGATATGTCGACGTGCATTATGATTAGCATCATTCTGAATTGTGCCATCGAATATTCTATAGGCGTAACAGCATACGCGACCTTATACGAATTTTATATTTTGACGATCGTTCTTGAATCGATTGTATTGCATTACGGTCAAGGTCTTATCTTTTTCGTTTTTTTTTTAATCCATTGAACCATTGAAAACCACGAGGTTTATTAGGGTATATATAAGTTGCAATGAGTAATTTATGAGCTTATAATTATTATTATCTGTTTAATAATCATTGGTAATAACTACCTGTAGTAGTATATTGTAATTTAATACGATTTATAGCCGTCTGCGTATTAATTGATTTGTTCGAATCGTTTTCGAATGGGATCGATGTTTTATCATTTGGTCGCTTGAAACACTATTATTCTGATTTATGTGTATATATGAAAAATTAGTGAGGGGTTGTTTTACCTTGTTGGCTTTTAAAGTGCGATTAACTTTATAATACTGAATCGTAAAAGACGCAGACGCAGCTTACACGAAACTGTATTATCGACAAAATATCTTTTCGATGTATCAGCGCCAGCTGTTGATTCGAAGTGAAGCAGAAGGAAGAAGCAGAAGCCGCGTCGTTCGGAGTAAAAGCGTTGTCCCTTAACCTTAACCTAAACTTAATTTTTTGTACCGGAATTTTTAATAAAACGAGGAAGTATGGCGAATCCGAGCCTGTTGGATATGACAGAAGAAGATGCGGCAGATCTTCAATTTCCAAAAGGTATGTTGAAACAATCCCCGAAGTCATATGGTACAATTTCACATAAGGAACTTTTCATAACCTCACTTTCTCTATGTTTGAATGGATATGCAAAGATTGTTAGTAACTTACTGTCAGGTCTAAAGTAATGATTTTCTTGCTTTCAGACTGCCCATCGAGTCGAGCTGTAGAAACCGAACATGATATAGAGCTCGAGGTGTCAGTCCTGAAGGAGGAAATCCTTACTTCAGATCCAACCTGTTGTATATGCAAAACAATCCTCTCAGAACCTTACATTCGATGTGCTGAGTGTTCGAATGTTGAAATTTGTCCTCCGTGTTTCTCCAGTGGTTCCGAAGTTGATGAACATAAAAACAATCATAATTATATAATTATAAAAAATGAATTTCCTTTAATTGAAAACTCGGGATGGACTGCGAAACAAGAGTTAGAGCTATTGGATGTCTTGCAGGAGTGTGGTTTCGGTAACTGGGTGGATATATCTAGAAGAATACAAGGGAAATCCCCAGAAGAATGCAAATTACACTATTTACAACATTATATAGATAATCAAAGTTTACCTGGTTTACCAAATATTAAGGAGAGTGAAGCAAGTTTATTCAGTTCTGAGCCAATACCATATTTATACAAATTACACGATCTCGAAGAACCACCGAGATTTGCAACAAATACAGTAAACTGTCGATTATTGGCAGGATATAATGCAGCTAGGTCTGATTTTGAAGTAAATTTTGATAACCACGCAGAGTCAGTAATCTCTGATTTGAAATTCGATGAGTTTAATGAGGGTGACAGTGACCATTATTTAGGAAAAAGTTTACAAGTAGCAATAGTGGAAGCCTACAATCACAGGCTACGAGAAAGAAAGAGAAGACAACAAATAATAAGGGATCATGGATTGATAGCTTTCAGAAGAACAATGTCTTGGTTACATAGATACGACAGCACCATTACAAGACCTATCGCTGAAAGATTATTAATTTTCATGCAGCTGGTCAAAGGGATGGAGTTTGATTACATCATGGAGGGACTTCATCATGCTGGCGAATTAAAGAATTATATTCGCAGGCTTCTCGAATTTCGTAAAAATGGTTTAAAGTATTTTCATAGTGTACCGACTTTTCAAAAGTTGACCAAACTTCGACAGGAGAATGAAAAAGATAGAAAGCAATATCTAACGAATGCTGAGTACAACTGGAAGAGCATACTACCTGGTTGTGTTTCGAAAACAAATGCTCCATTAACGACTACAGCTTCACAACGAAAAGCTCCACCGCCTCTTGTGATCCAGGGTTTACCTGGATATGAAAAACTAACTGCGGCTGAAAAGGAGCTATGTTCTACAGCACGAGTTGTACCCACTAGTTACTCCGACTTCAAACATCTCCTTATAACTGAGAATAAAAAGTGTGGTTCATTGCGACTGGCTCAGGCCAGAGTGCTTTTAAAAATCGACGTAAACAAAACCAGAAAGATATACGACTTTTTAGCGGAACAGGGTTACATTAATAAACCAGTTCAATGATGAAACTTTTAGCCTTAATATTTAATAAATTAGCTTCAAATTGTTATAAACTCTCGCAACACCCGAGGGACTGTTCAGTATTTAAGTATGTGATATTAAATTTTAAGATAATTAAGATAGAGACATCAAATAAGCGATGGTGATTCAGTTTTCATGGATAAACGTCGCTCGTACCAAAATTTTCTTAATTTATTACATTCGTTTGGGACCGTATTTTGTAGATAAAAAATACATAAAAATATATAATTTTTTTTCGTAAAAACGTTGTGCGTAATACGTAAAATCTTTTTTCTAATTTTCTTCAAATTTATTCAGTTCCTAAATATATGAGGTAAGGATCCAGGTCGTCAATTTCGATCTTTTATGCGAACACGAGATATGCGCGTCAATTTAATATTATAGAGATACGTAACGAATCCATATTAGGCGTGACGAAACTCTTTAATAGGTCGGCATAATTAATTCACGCCTATTAAGAAGTTATCTTATATAAAAAAAAATACCTTTGCAACGATCTCTAGTTCTCTCGGATTCCAACGTGAGCGAGAATTTCATGAAATTAACACACCGTTGAGAAAATGTGAGAGAAAATCGAATCTCCTCTTATCTGTTCCACTTTCAATATCTAAATTCATCGAGGTCACCGGGAGTATCTACACGGATGCCAAAACTATCTTGTGTCTTGTGACGTGACGCGTTCTGTAAATAGTATGTGTAAACAAATCGAATGTACCGATCGTTCGAAATCAATATTACCTTATTTCTTTTCCATTGTGCAATCCAAACGAAGACAACTGAATAAAATAGAACTTTTGTACAAATATTACCGCGGATTCCGCGCACCGAGTAGAAATTGCGATAAGTGTAAAAATAAATAAAAAAAAAAGAAAAAAAAAGAAATAATTATTGTCACTTTGCAGAATTCGAAAATGCCGAGACTCTCCTGATAGCGGAAGTCCACATGTTGCTGGAGCACAGAAAAGCGCAGAACGAATCGGCGGAGGAGGAGCAAGAATTCTCGGAGGTCTTCATGAAGAGTCTGACTTATACGAATCGCTTTCGAAAATTCAAGAACAAAGAGACAATCGCGGCTGTCAGAAAGTATAAATTTCCATTAAAACTTGGCAATTCACACCTGCTCTCAGAAATTAATTGACAAACGCGTGATTACAGTTTATTGATGCAGAAGAAGCTACACAAATTCGAACTGGCGTCCCTGGCGAATTTGTGTCCAGAAACGCCCGAGGAAGCGAAGGCCTTGATACCGAGTCTAGAAGGTCGTCTGGAGGACGAAGAAATGAGAACGATCCTGGAGGATATACAAACCAAGAGATCGCTGCAGTATTAAAGTACCGTTGCGTTAGCGAGTTAATTATTCAATGCATCTTTTCCGTTAACGTATTTTCATATAAAATCAATAAACTTCACTCGCCAGTCACGCATCTCAGGTCCAAGCGGTCCTCTTTCTGGTCAGCATCTTCGAGTTATCCGATCTTGAAGAACGAAGACGCTGCGTACCCTACGATTCATGGATTTTCATATATCTATGAAAATATAGGCGCCGTGTTTGGTACACAGCAATTACAGCTATTTGTCGATAATATCAATATTGATCAAAGAGAGTAATCTCGATTTGTCCAAACATCCTCGATGTTCCCCGCTCCACAACATGGTCCAGCCAGGAAGCATCAAATAGGATCCACTGTCATCCCAATACGTCAATGAGCATGGCCAGTTCATATTCAAACATTCCAGACAGGATTCAAAACTCGGTACTGTCGAATACCTTTGGCTACGGGATAATTAAAGAGTAATCAAACATTGAAAAATACATTTTCCAAAAGCCAAATTCAACGGTGTGTGGTAAAACGTTACGTCACTCTTATCGCTTCTCCGATACTCTAGCGCGCATAGACAAGTTACACAATTAGCAGAGCCAGCAATTTGCGACAAGTCACGGCTCAAAGAAGGCAGCTAATCGTGCCAGCAGCAACCGCACATTACGTCCGGGTAATTGCGTACGGTTGACTTTGCACGCGAAAGCGACTCCCGGGCCGTCATTATCGTCGCACCGTTTGAGCCGCGGATCTTCGCTATTCCTTCTCGGTTCTTCTGGCTGATCTTGGCTCTCATTGGCCGACTCGCGAGGCAGCCTGGATTCCATGAGGTTATTTTTTTCACAAATAAACAACGATAAGGATCAATGACGCGCGCCACCTATGATTTACGAAGTGCTCTGATGGGCACTTTGCTCCGGGGGAACGCAGTCAAACGACTTTTCATCAGGAAGCTTACAAAGACATTGCTGGACCAGGATCTTTTATTGCGTTACGTTGCGTATCGTTCGTGGAGGACACGATCGGACGCGGCTACGACCGTTCAGGTTTATTAAATGGAACTACCCAACCACCGCATATTGATTTCTAATGCTCCTGCGCTTTGCACGTGTGATCTGAATTAGAATTCAGACAGGATGTGACGTTGCTACGCCACCGGAAGTGTCGTCCTTGTATTTGAGGATAAATTAGATTTTTTTTAGAGACAAATTAAATTACCCAAGACACTTTTTTAGTGGTTGGTGTGTACATTGTCTTGCTTCGGGAGACATAAAATTCAATTTTTATTCACTGTAACTTATCTTTTTTGTAAATGGAAGACTCGTAGATACGATGGTCTAGAAAAATTTGTATTTAAACAGTAGATCGTATAAAAATTTTACTTTCATATTGACCTGTCTCATTGGAAAGGTAGAGGAACTTTTTTTTAAGACTACCAAAAGCCCCTTATACACTGCAATACTTTCTGGGTATTGCAGTGAGTTAAACGAAGACAGGCGCACCCGTCCAATTCTTCACTTTCAAAAAATTACTTTATACTCTCTAGCCGCACAGCGATGAAACTGGTGGATTCTGGATTTCCAGCCAATCTCATATTAGGGACGTTCACGTAATTTCATATCAGGTCCATCCACAGCCTCTTCATAGAAATCGTCTCGAGTAAGGAAGAGAACTATTTGATCGACCTTCGTTTCATCCGTTGACCACGTAGACGAGTGCCATCTCCCACGTGAATTCGATATCTCAAATGGTAAGGCAGTTTTTTTAAATACGAAAGCTTTAAATCTGCCTGAAATTAAATTTCGAAATGATAACGGGACTTTGACAGTCTTAGAGACAATTAAAGGAACGATTAGCAGTACGTCAAAGCAGTAAATTACCGCGAGACTTTCAGTATCTTTCTTATCGCTTAGTGCTAATGGACCGAGAATTAAACCGCAGCTACTGATTATCAGAAGCGAAATGTGACATTAATTTTGGAATAATTAACTGTATATTATTCTTGCGTTACTGTCGCAACATTATAGTCGTACTGACACAGCTGTCGGTATACGTATATCTATTCGTGGACGCATTTCAAGGGTATATGACATTTAAGTTCGCCAAATACTTTTGCTTTATTATTTCTCATTCTTCTCGTTTTCACTCTCCCTCGTCATTCCTCGTAAATTTTTTAAATCTGTTTCTCAAATTCCTGCCCGTAAGAACCAGCTGCACTTAACAAGAGCACCAGGTTGTCGTATCACTCAAGGAATTCGCTCGTCTTATAGAATTAAATTACTTAACGATTCTCGTTGACCTCGTTACTCTTTTTTTTGTCTTTTCTCTCTCTCTCTTTCTCTCTCTCTCTTTCAATTGGTCCCTGTCTATTCCGTCTCTCCGACTTCCTTCGTCTTAGGCCATTGAAATCACATAAATACCCCAATGGAAACAATCTGAGCCAAATATGGATCTCGTACAAATTCGTAGAATTTTCAAAGCTCCCCGTGAATTACTTCCTCTAAAATAGAATCTTAACACAACGCAACAAGTACGCGTTCCCGGTATCTTCTGGCAATCGATATACCAATTCGCATAATTTCCACCCACGAGAATTGGTCCTTTCGCGAGGTTTCCCATAACTGTCTAAATTCCTTCATCCTTCTCACTTTCTCCGAGTCAGACTCGACTCATTGAGAAATCAGTATCCTACCAATGGCGCAGATGAGTCCATCCTCTGTATTTATTAGAGTCCTTTGTTTCAAGGTCTCTAATCATTTGTGGGCATGATAACGAATTTATTTCGGGTAGTTTTGGCAGTGCCGAATACGTCACTGTCTCCCTCAGCGATTTCCCTACAATCGGATGCAAAATCCTTTGGTCGAAGTACTGCCGATTATTTTCCTGGACAAGCGTTTTATCTTATCGATAAGAATTCTCGATCCTATCAGATTGGTCATTGATCACTGATCTCTTTTGTAGCTTG
This sequence comes from Trachelus iudaicus, assembly GCA_030142595.1. NCBI lineage: Eukaryota > Metazoa > Arthropoda > Insecta > Hymenoptera > Cephidae > Trachelus > Trachelus iudaicus. Next base: position 466,414 of record JARQTH010000586.1, read on the forward strand.
TATCCTGAGCTTGCACTTTGATCCCATCCATTTGCCCACTGACTTTCCTAATTTCACGTGACGGTTTTCATGATCGATTGGCAAATAATGTATATTCCTTGACTGTTCGATTACTTGTTATTGGAAGTGACACTTTGAATATATAGATTAGCCGAGCGACAAGATTGGATATAATTACAGGATTAAATATTCAGCGAATCTTTTATCGATACTCGCTATACGATATGAATTTATTAACAGTAAGACGTTAACGTATGCATCAATATTCAGGTGAACGATATTTTAGCTACACGCTGGAAAGATATGAGTATCCGGTTCGATTTCCAGGAACTTCTGTCACATTCGCAGAACTTATTTCTTCTTTTACTTGTGAACTTGTCCTTGTGGAGATTTGCTTGTAGAACTAATAACGTTAACCGATCTTGTAATATTTACGGGAGTAAAACTATGTTACTTTTACAACTTCGCTTGTGTATAAAGTCAATAGCGTAGATCTTATGGAGCAAGTAATGATAAAGTTACGTATCTTTTTGATCTTTAATCAACAGTGTCTTTGGTGAAAAGATCATTTGAATCGCGCAGCGTCAGATCCGCGATTTTGAATTTTTAAAAAAAATTTGTCAAGTAACATTCGATTTCAAAAATCTGAAAAATTCTCCATTCCCAAGGTCGTCCATTTAGCATTTTCTCATGTAATTCCAACGGTTTTTAAATTTCTTTAATAACGCGACGCCCCTGCGAATCCAACGGAAATACGCCATAGATCGAATGGGACACGGGCAACGTTATTTCACGAGAACCTTCTATTATCCTCTGTGATTATTCTTTTCCGTGCACAACATATAAATTATATATAAAAGCCCGTCTCATAAATCAATTTCATAAAGACATATTCGAGAAACAAACTTCGTATCTTTGTTACAGATAACAGAGCTCCACTGTATCTCTATGTGACATAAGAAAATTTACCTGGCCCGGGTATCAAGATAACGTCCGAAAGTCTGACTTTCCGAGCATTCTTACGTATCATCAAATCAATAGTACATTACCAAACTCGACAGACTAGACTGACCAGCGCGTTAGTTCCGTCCCCAGCGAATTCACCGGCTGCGAAATTATAATTCGGTTGGCTGGAACGAAAGTAGGAAGGACGCCAGTCAAAACAGTCGAGACTCCTTAACGAAAACGTAACAGTTTGACATACGGTGCGTTACGTACGAGCGTGGTTGAATATCGGATGGGCCATCGTACGCTGTGTAGAATCTTATATAGGTGCGTACAGGTATGTAAGAGTGCGTGCCGTGTGTGGAGGTGCAGTGTGGCTGGTGTTGCGGATCGTGCGTGAAGGTGGCGTGCAATCGAGCAAGTGAAGGAGCGAGTGACGAGTCGGCCCTCGGAGTCCTCCGTCGCGTCTACCAGAGCCGAAGTTAGCCGAAGGCGGCCGAGCCGGAGCGCCGGCACCGCTTCGGAACGTTCGGGTCAAAATATATTCAGTGTATTCTAAACAACCATGCGACGTGCTATCACGTTTTGTTTGCTCGAACGCCTCTGAGTATCATTGACGGTTGATACGGGCGTCTTTCGCGTCTCCTCCTCGTCTCGCGGAGGTTTTTCCGGCGTGTCCTACGTGCTTCGAGCTCCCCGGCCGTCGCGACCCTCCCGACCCTCTCGGACATCGCGAACCTCGCGGACCTCGGGGTCAGTGTCTGGCTCAGTCTGCTTCCGAGGATCCTCGGCAGGAACCCTGCTCCGTGCCTCCAGGGATCCCGATCCTGACTGTTTTAGCGGGCTCAGACTTTAACGGGGATTCTTAAACGTGTTAGCTGTTAGCTGTTGGTTTACTTTGCTTCTTTTGCCTTTGTCGTTTGAATTTAACGTTTTTTTTATCTCATTGAAATCTCGTAAGATCGATTCTTACAATCGATACTCGCGTCTTTGGACTTGTGGCTTCTTATTCGGAAAAATGTGAACGTCGATACTTCACACGGTACATCCGCGACGGTTTTGTCGCGACTTACTGTGTTTTTCGGAGACTTTTAAAGAATTTCTGGTGATCCTTAGTCTCATCTTCCTCGTGGTGGATGAACCACTACGTACGTTCGTGACAGTGCCAGTGCGTGGACCAAGTTTGAAGAGAAATTGAATGCTAACTCGTGCTTGTTCCTGGCCTTGAGATTGCTTGATCTGTAAATCCGAGATTGTTCTGGCCTTCGTTCCTGTCAACTTCTTTTGACTCGAATATTTGTCGTTTGTCCTGCCACTTCCACTGTTTTGCCGTCCATTGAAAGCAGAAAGAACTGCATTCGTTGACACTGCAGAGATAGTAGAAGGCGAGGACGTCGAAAAAGTTTGTGCATTCAAATCAGTGCCTGACAGAAGGATCCAGCGATAATGCAGTTGCATCCAGTAAATTGGTGAGCGTATAATATATTTGTTAAAATAACGTTTGATTGACTTATTTTCAATTTCCAATATATATTTAGTCCCTTTGATCGTTTTTCGATAATGGCAGTGGTCTGGTTTTTCGAGCTCAAACCTGCTATTGATTTTCCTTATTTTTACAGTAAAATTGGCGTATCGAAAATTGAACACTGAATGGTTCGAGTGATGAGAGCAATTTCACGTGCTGTACAATTTCTATGCATTATTCAGAGTGGAAAAAGTGGAAAATAATATATTTAGCTGTAAAAGGTTATATTCATGCAAAAATTTTGAAATTCTCCTTAACCTTTGTCAGTATGATGAATTCATTCTGTGACAGGAATTGTCAACCTGTCACTTCTAGATTTTAACACCAGCGTCAAAGGGAAGTCAAGCGGCTCGATAGAAATAAGGAAGGCAGAGAAATGGAATTGCGAACGACGAAGTGCATATCTGAGTTTTGAGCGATGAAATAATTTATAGAGAATCCCCGAGAGAAGCATAGAGATAAAAATAGGAAAAGAGGAATAGCGAAGACACACAATAAAAAAAAAAAAAAAATGGAAGCATAGACATTTTCGGGAATCAAAAAGTAGAAAACTTTGGGGTCGAATCGACCCGTCGTAAAGTGCGTCCGGTAGGCCATAAGTGTCGTCGGCAAAAAGTTCACCGAGAAGGAGCGCCTCGACGCTTCCAAGTATCATCGATTTCCCAAGGCGCTTTATCAAAGAAAATGAAGGACTTGGGGTACGTTCACACGTCGATGCATCACACTTCTTATCGTTCAAGATTCTGGCTCGAGGTCGATCTCATCGCGCGGACGACCTTTTATTCATCTCATCCTTTATCGAATTCTGGTGATCGCTAATCTACCGGCACATACGAAATGAGATTAAGGCGCGTTCTCAACATCAATCTTCATCCACGCGATAAAAAGACTCCTGCGCATTCGGCTATCACGGAAACGCGAAAACGCGAACGTCGCGACCATCGACACGCGACGCGTCCACAAGACTCGGCAAGACGCCGGTCTTATTGAAACGTGGTACAATACATACACAGTCGATTAGTCCCATATGTCAATAATAATCGTAATTCGTAATGCCGACTGGTCTTATCCAAGAAAACACAAGGCACCAATATCAACGACCTGTAGATACCGACTGCTAGTATAAGAAGAACGTAATGAAAACCTTCGGCCGGCGTCGTTGCGCGTTTATCGTTAATTATTTAAGCGTCCATTTTGTCTCCATAGATCGAGGCGACGTCGTCATAAAAATTGTCTCTTTCCCTTCCCATTGAATCCATACCTGTCCCACCGTCGTTAAAGTTAGATAATATCTTTATCCAATGTCTTCGTCGCTGGACGTTCAAACCGGGTGTCGTTACGCGCGAATACGCCTTCATAAAATAGCACGTAATTCGCTTTAAAAGTTCCTTTTCACGTTTTTATTTCTCGTTGTTATTATTTTTCATCGCCTGCAATAAGATGGTTTAACTTTCTTTGGGCGCCTTTTTATTTCTCAATAAGAATCACGCTCTGACGCGAATATATCTCCAGTCGTCGCTCGTTGTGAACTGTCTCGCGCGCGTCACAGGCCACCGCGCTCGCTGTTGTCCTTACGGCAAAAATGCCAACTGCAATCGGCACGTTAACGATCCCATGTACACATGGCTTTCCTGTCTCGTTTCTTCTTACCTGTTTCTCGATCGTCTCTCACTCGGAAGCAGATCATTTGCCGCGACGCGAATCTTCAACCTCACAACACGTTCCGCGACGCGAATCTCTGGCGGAGGCCAACTGCGATCATCGCAACTGCACCGTGCGACTATCTTGCGTCGCATCTGCATTCGATCTCGTCTCTACGATTTATGAACGATTCGAGATAATGATATATAGGATTTTGAAGGGTTGGGGGGGGGGAGGGGGAGGGCAGATAAATATTATCAAAATATCAGTTACACAAGATTAGAGAATTTTTGTTATACATATATATATATATTTGATATGAGAGCTTTGATCAGCAGTTTCTGTATGTACCTGTGTGTATATATATATATATATATATTGAATTATCTACATATATGATTAATCGGCTCAAACGCCTCAACCCAAGTTCCCCCGTCCCTTGGATTCCTATAGTAGAATCAACTTGAGTTGCTGCGCTTCAACTGAATAGCTTTGCCATTTCGTACTAACTCGTTTAATTAGCTGTCGATCCAATTGACGCAAAGAGTGAAACTCCCCTGTCAAAACTGTGCAGAGCACGTGGACTCTTGTCGATTTTCGTGAGATTGACATTTAATAAAAGTCTCTTCGGTGAGAATCAGGGTAGCCGATACGGGGATCGTGTATGATAAGAAGAACGTAAAAAAGAAGGTTCTCCGACTTCTTGCAGGACGCTTCAATCTTCGCTCCTGGACCTTTCCCTATTCCGAATCGATTAATCAGCTGTTTTCCTCCCCCTTCGCTTCTTTCCCTTCCTCACGATCGTTCGCTTCGTGTCGTGTAAGATCGATTAACCTCTACGTTTGTCGGTATCGATAATTGTCGGGTTATCACGGGATCGATTATAATAATGTTAACAAGCTCGTACCGTAATTTTATCCTTTTGTCTAGATTGACGGACAAACCCCTTTCCTTCCCCGACTCACCTCACCACGTAAAGCTATACTGAAATTGAATAAATTCCTCTCTCCCTTGTTATTCACGCTAAAATCTTTCGAACTCGCCTTGTTGTTTAGACGCTGATCCTTCGTCGCTCGAGAATGTCTCCTGGTCGTCGCGTAAAGCCTCTGGGCGAATTTTCAAAGACTATTCTTTCGTTTAGCGTGCCCCATGAAGATATCCTCGGTCCGCGTTCGCTGCTTCGATAAAGGCGCACGCGCAGTGCGCGCACCAGTTTCCCTGCGCGTCGCTCATAATCGCCTCTAGTACGTAATTCGTTTTGATGAATCGCAACGCGTCTTTCCCGTCGCTACATTGAAAATGCTAATCGTTCCCATCGATGCATCGAATGGCTCGTGTGGTAATGAGGAGACGCGTTCGCATTTCTTATGTCGCCAATGACGATGGCGTCCTTTACGCGTTTCAACGTGCCGACGTCAATCAGACTCTTACGCCTCATGAAAAGGAGACCCGAGGATCGTCTGGCGAGACCCTCTTCCCCTGCTGTCTCGTGACTTCGTAATTTCGCTTGGATCGAATTCAGTCTTGAATATTTTTCTTTTTTTTTTTTTTTCTTATCGCTTTCTCTTTTGCTTCCTCCTTATCCTCGAGTCGGTACGGCAGGACGTACGAGATAAAGAGGTAGACGGGCTTCGCGAAGGAAGATGCTGCGGGGAATTTATCGCGCGATGGATTGCTCTCATAATTCTCCTGTCGCGCGGACAAACGAAAGGGAGACGCGCTCGACAGCCTGCACGAGGGACGTCGTAGCGTCGTCGCGTACTGGACTTTAATGGAAACGCTCGATGGCGTCTGTGACGAGAAGTTGCGGGAATCTTGAGTTTTCGTGAAAAACGTGGCTGGGTGGGTTAGCCACGATGACGGGGTTGGGCTTGAAAAAAAAGTCGAAAAAACAAAAACGAGAAAAAATGGTAATCAAGCGGGACGTCGTTGAGCACACGAGGTTGTGGAAAAGTTTTTGTAACAAGTGAAATCCCTGCGTCTCTCTTTCTGTATCTCTACGCTCTCGTCCATACACGCTCTCCTGAGATTTGTCTCCGCGTTCTGCTTCCTTCGCTCCTCGGTCTCTTGAACTTTTGTCTTGTCGGTCCGTCGCTTCGAAACGCTGCTGAACTTTGTGAAAATCCCACGGTAGCTCTCTCGTGGGAGAACCGGAAACTGCGCCGAAGTCCATTTGTCCGTCCGACTTCCGCCTAAGACTCGACGTGAACTTGACTGAGTTATCGGCGAACGACGTAGAGGCGATTCTGCCAGAAGGCAGTTGGAGTTACGTCAAATCGGGCTTTGCTCGCACGATGCGTAACAGTTGCGTCGTTGATTGGCGGGATTCGAGCGATCGACGCTCTTGGCTGGATCGACCAGACGCGCCCGTCGACCGCTTTTCTTTATCGAGTTAAGATTTGACCACCTTGGTTTTGCGAAATTTTGGAATTTTTTGGCTTTTTTGTTCCCACCTCTCTGGAAAAACGATTTCTCGAAATATAAGTCGTATTCGCCTCCTCACACCTCCCCCTTCCTTCGCCCGGCGCATACGGTCGCACGTCTCGCATCGCTTCTTTCCTGGGGTGGGCTTGGCCATTTAGATTCGTCTTATCGCCTTTCCTTGTCACGCTATCGCTGACACAGGATCCACGCGCGAGGGTCAATCGTCTAACGATAATTTTTTCAGTGACGCGAAAAAAATATTGAACTTAAAGATTCGGCTTCACGGTCATCGACTCTCGGCTGACGCGATGTAAGGCTGTCTGGACGGTCGGCGCTGCCTTCTCGCTTGTCGCTGGTCGCGAGTGCGCCTTTAGCTCGTAGTTCCCGTCGGTGTGGCCGGCGGCTAGCGGCAGGTCAATAAGCCTCACTTTCAGGCCAGATAACGCCCCTTCCTCTCGCGGGCCAGAGAGCACCAGAGTGGAGCACGCGGAGCACGAAGCACGGAGGAGCACGCTGGACCACTCTTCTTCTCACTCACACGCTCACTCTCCCTCGCGGCATCCCGTACAAGCGTCATCCACACTCCTCCTCACTCTCCATAGGCCCGGTCCAAACCGTCTCAGTTTGAGCTGAAGCCTCGAAGCAGGTGCGCCGGATGCATTCTACGCATACCACTCGACTCTGGTCCTCATCCAGCATCACACGTCGATCTCATCCTCCTCGTCTTCCTCTTCTCTCTGCTTGGTCTCCTTCTCCCTCCTTCCCCCTCTGCGTTCATCTCAATTCTTTCACTCTCCGCCGTGTACTACCCTTTCCCTTTCATTCACGGTACTCTCTCTCTCTCTCTCTCTCTCTCTCTCTCTCTCTCTCTCTCTCTCTCTCTCTCTCTCTCTCTCTCTCTGTCTCT
>JARQTH010000586.1:473955-485213 GCA_030142595.1 Trachelus iudaicus
TCTCTCTCTCTCTCTCTCTCTCTCTCTCTCTCTCTCTCTCTCTCTCTCTCTCTCTCTCTCTCTCTCACTGTCTCTCTTTTCGCTCCTTCCTTCGCGCTCTGTCGCACCCACATGACTTACTTCTCCCGAGGAAACAGATAGCAGCATCCGCCATCCTTAATTATTTTTATCAACGGTGTTCCACGTCTGGACCCCCCTCTCCGCCTGACTTGTCCCAGGAAATCACGGGCGACGACTAACCCGGGATACCCACGTCCCGACCAACTCGATCCTTGCCCTTCGAGGGTTGAGGGTGATCGGGTCAAGGTCGGGATTTGGCTCCCCTCGAACTTTGACCTCAGCAACCCTCGATCGTGCGGTTGCGTCACTTTTGAATCCCAGCACGCGGTACTGCCTTCTCCCTCCGCTCTTCGGATGCAAACAGTGTACTTTGTGTATCGGTACGGCGGACGAGATTTCGCGCGAATAATTCGACGTCCAAGCGGATTTTCCGTGCGTCGGTAGACCTTGTTACGTAATTTATATATCGAACGGCAAGGTCGTCGCCGGTTGCACTGGCCTTGTTGCCGCGCGCCTCGGAGATCGAGCGCGGCTCCTCTTAAAGCCAAGTCCACAGTCGGGAGACGGGACTCGTCGGGCGCAGGGCATCCCGGGATCGCATGACGTTCGCGAGTCAAGACGCAAGTAGCAGAAGCCCGTTATGACCAAACATGGACTATGGGGCTGCCGGTCCGGCTCGCCGGTCCGGTCGTTTGCGCCAGGAGGCGCCGCGACGCGAGAGCAGCGCTGGATGCACTGGAATCGTATATCGGAAGCTTACGTAGTCAATTCAAGAATGCGACGTTCCAGTTAAACGGCCGACAGGCCGTTTGGCTTCGGTCGGGCGAAGCCACCTCAGATTCTTCGTCACGGCTCTCCTTGTCTACTCGTTTGCCGTTTACTCGGGTAAGTCCGTCGATGGCGCGTGGAGGCGAAAGAAAAATTTTATCTTTTAAGTTTCATCTTTATTTTTCATCGATGCTTCGCGTCTACGCGATCGCGCCTTTCCTTCTCTGTCCACGTCTTGTCGCTGCCGTTGCGATAGTCACCCGTAATCCGGATCCATCGCGAATTGTATCCAAGTCCAGTAATTGCTCCGAGCAACTGGCAAGGCAGTTCAACATCCGCGCGGTGAGCCGTGGCGGTTCACTCTCGGCAACTCTGTAAATTGGTAGGGAGCTTCGACGCCGTCCGACGCCATCCGACGCCCTGCCGACGTCTCTCACGTCGACGGCCTCGCATTCGTCCCTGTCGTTACCTTCGACGTCCCTCGTCCACGTCACGGCAAGCAATTCGATAACAAATTTGGAACGAAACATTTTGTTATCAACCTCCTGGACGAATTCGTGTCACCCCCTCCTCTCCTCCTCCCCTCGCTTCCTCACACGTGCGATTGCCATTTCCTCCTTTCTTTTTTCTGCTTCTCTTTTCGCAACCTGGATGACCCATATCCCAACTTTATCCTGTATTTCTAAGTGTTTTCACTCTAATCGCAATGACGTCACTTCCTCTCGCTAGATCATTAAATTTACTGATAACGCGCACAACGACTTCTCGGTGGATTGGTACTTGATGTAATTGATCTTGTCGCGTTGACCTCATTCTGTTTCGAGATCTCGAACGGTCTTATCGGAAGTTTTTGGACGAGTCCTTATCGGTGGTGGGGGGTGGGGGGGGGGGGAGGAGAATTGAATTTTCCTGCCACGTGAAAATTTCAAAGATCTGTCTACAGAGGAGCTGGAGGAACAATGGCGGTTCGGGTACAACGATGCTGGTTCAGTGATTCAATTTCACAAAGCAAAATCAGTGCATAGAGAAATACGTTTGTGGTCGATGCTGGTTGCAATTTACTTTTCGCTGCAAATTTCAGGCTCGAATGTCAATTGACTGTTTTTTCGCAGTTGGCTCTCCTTCGGTCCGCGAATTCACCCTCGAATTTTTTTTTTTTTTTTTTTTTTTTTTTTTTTTTTTTTAATAAAACTCACTTGACCAGGAAAACTCGTCGTTTCCCGATATCGCGATCTCGCCCGTTTTCGAACGCCATTTATCGCACTGATTCGCACAATTCGCACAATTCCCTCGATACCCACGTTAAGCACGTTCCCATATCCGCTCTCGTACGTAAATCAGTATTCCGGCCTGTGCCCGTAAATACGTTTTATCCCGAAACTCCTAAATTTAATCCATGGAATTAACCGTTTGTACGAAAAAAAATGGTTATTTCTTTCTCTCCTTTTAATTCGCGTAAAATAATTTTCACTAAAAATATCACTGGAGTCTTCGCAATCGAACTGCGCCATTATAAATATCCACGCGCTCTCTTGGCGCTGCACGGTCTCCTCTGACGTATTTGTTTGCACTGCTCTGTGTGCTCTGCAAAGTGGCGTAATGGCGGACCCTCGGTATTCCTGGGCATCGTGGAAGGACGAAAGTAAACCTAAGATCCATCAGGGCGACAACCATGGCCGAGAGTGCAATCGGTCTTATTGATTATCCCATCAGGAACGGAGGCGTGGGTGCACCTTGGCGTGCGGCTAGGATCGCGTGAGAACGTGTATTGCAAAGTTACGAGATGATCCACCGGCCGCACTCTGCGATACGTAATACCATCCGGGGATACCAAGGTGAAAATAAATAGATAGCGTCCCAATTATTCACGAGAGCCCGATCCTTGAGTCTTTGCCAAAACGTTATGGCCGCCGGGGCGACGCGCTACGGTGTATCCATCTGGCGGAGCTTTTTTGCGTCAGACTTAATGCCCTTCCGATATCCGTGGGCGAGTGCCGCAAAAAATAACGATACTTATGACGCAAAACGATTTCTCGAAGGCAACGACGTTCGCTTTAAATAACAAAAAGGTCTTGGACCGTTTTTTCCGTGCTCTTTGGCCCGGAGGAAAGAGACGCGCGTATTGAAAAATTTTATTTCGCACACAAGTGCCGCCATCTAGTCCTTTGTCTTCGTCGTTCTGTGCCGTACTGATACTGTCGCTCTTGGGTGTCTGCTTTATTTTTTTTTCTGTGCTATATCCAGTCTTTTCGGTTAAGTACGTGACACGCGCTGGGAATACGGGAGGACCTTTTGCTCTTTCGTTGCTTCTGCTGCGATGCAGTTTGATGGCGCTTGGGGAATTTATGCGTACAGAGTCTACGGTTATGCTCGTATGACGTGATTGACTGTCGGTTTTACTTTTTACGTAGGAATTTCCCGATACGGCGAAGCTTTTATTTGACGCTGGGACACTTTCGAGGGTTGCGAAATAACGAGCTTTAAATTTCTCTCGGGTTTACGCATCGTTGCATTATTATTATACGGACGGGAGGAACGCTGCGTGCGAGTATCGATGACGCGTCGGCGTTCTGGATATTCAAAGGATTCGGACCTTTTTTATCAGTATTTTTCTCTTTTTCTTCTCTATTAACTCGGAAGAACAGCTGATTTCATTATTGTTTTTTTCTTTCTCTTGATTTTCTTTGTATCATTCGAATCTCCGTGAACTCTGCTATTTTTTTTTTTTCGAGCTCGAGCACTGCACCGGCAAATTGACGCGAAGTAAACTCGAGGAATTTGGCGAAACTGGACCAGCGCGAGTTAAACGGCAGGAACGTATAGTTGGAGAACTTGGGGCTCTTGCCTGTTGATTAATGAAAGTCTCACGAGTCTTCGGAGATTCGCCTAAGGAAGTTCTACGATGTAATTGGGATTTATGCTGCCACGGAGACGAAGCATCGTGGGACATTTTTTTTTTTTTTTTCTAAAAAATGAAAAAAACCTAAAATGCGATCCTTAATTTTGATTTGTCTTTTTACGATTCTCTTTTCCGGCGACGTTACCTAGAAGGACTTTCGGTCCTGTTTTCCTTGCTTTCCCTGTTCCTTCATTTCTATATACAATTCTCGTGCCTGGTACGGCCACGATTTCACGTCGGGAAGAAAATCAATACAGATGGCGAATCCAATCAATGGATGCTGCCCACGAACGCGGCTAATGAACAGACGCTAATTGAAATTTACTCGCAGACGGAATTGAAGTAGCCGCTTCATTTTTTTCCTTCCGATTATGTCCTTACGATTCGTTTCCAATGGACGAAAGATGCTCGACACTCGTGGATCTGAGTCTCGATGTTTTAAGTCTGATGAGTTTCGCTAATTTTTAAACATTGATTATACGCTGATTGGCTGATTGATCGATTAAGATCGATCGATCATCGGTTACGTGATGCGTTATCGTCCATCGTCACTCCAGTGAGCGTCGCGACGTCGTTTCACCAGCAGTGAATTTAGGCGTCCCTTGACGAAGCGTCGCGACGACCCTTCGACTCCCGTGAAAGATTTAATAATTTACGAAAGAGAAGCCGCAGCGTGGCTGCTCGGCTTCCTCCTTCCACAGGATTCGGAAGCCACGTGATCCTGAAGCCTGAAGACCCGTGGACTCGGGACGGGAGTTTTCCTCGGGTAATATTTACTTTAAAAATTTTAATTCGAATATGACAAAGTTTCGCGGAGGATACGATATCAAATACTTTTTTTTATCTTTGGGCAATTTTAAAATATTTTCTCTCTCTCTCTCTTGCTTCGTGCAATCTTTACCTACTCTCTTTATCTTTTTTTTTTTTTACTGCTACTCTATCATCCCATTTCTCGCCCTTCAAAACCTCGTCTCCCTTTGCCGCTGGAACTTGGTAAATTCATTAATGCTTTTTACTTGCTTATACTTGCCGACGCCGGGCGTCGTCGGCTCGTCAATGGACGCAGAAGCGGGTAGCTGAAACGACGCATTAATTTGAACTTCCGCGTCTCACCGAGGACCCTGCGAAGCCGGAAATTCACGATTAAACAAAGATTCTCCAGCTCAGAGGGACACGTTGCGTTCTTTCTCTTCAAATTAAAGAGAAAAAAAAAAGCACCAACGAAAGAAATCTCATGGAAAGAAAATTTTCTTCGGGTTTACGTACCGTATTGTCGTACCCGACTCAACTTTGTCTTTTTCACAATTTCCTTGTCTCCCTTCGGTCTTCACTTCTTCTGCACCTTTTCATCCTTCACCCTCTCCCTTGCTCAACCCTCTCTCCTCCTGCCGCTGGACCCAGGACCCTTTATTTTATTGTCCTGCAGCACGCGACACGTTAGACGACGATTTCAAGTTCACGAGAAGAATTTTTTCTTATACAAAGTCCTTCGTCAGGATCCCTCCCCCTCCCACCCTCTCGTCACGTCATCGGCGTTATTTCATTTTTTTTTTTTCTACCGACTGCTAATTCTCCGGCTATAGTTTCCAAATCGATCCTCCTTTCTCTCAATTGCATTGACACACCTCACAGAACGTAGAATCGACTTCGTGACTGTTGATAAAAAAAAATTTTCAATTTGGAATAAAAAAAATTCATCCCACGTACATTTTCCCCTTATCACCCACTCTTAACGGGCCTGCGACTAATTTCACACAGAATATTAACTACCGAGAGACAGTCTCATATTCCGTTTAACGGTTAGCACGGAAAGACGTTCTCCGTTACGTTACTTAAGAGAAATTTAATATCTGCGACAGCATCCCGGGAGACGTTGGAACGAGCGAGCTGGGGGACTTCGCGTGTCTGAAAATGAGAAACGCGGAAAATTCGCGTTTTCGCTTGAAATGCGAAATTAATCCTGACAACGATTGTATCGGGCTTTGATAGTCGTTTTGGCCGTTTCACGATTTTCGTGTACAAACAAATTTTTTTCCCTCGAATAAACGTCGACCATACGAATTCCTCTGATTTCACTCGCTTATCAGATAAGATATTTTTTTCCCAAGCAAACAACTCTCGCCCAAGTCACTATTGTAGTTTCCATCGAGCGATCGCTTTACGCCGAATCGCCAATCAAACGGCGTACATCGGCCTCGGGTCCCGGGCATACGTATTATCGGTAGAACGCGCATGCATATGCATCGAGCCTGTTATCAATAGCGACAGCAGGCAGTATTACGTAGCGCATCGGACGCCATTGATAAGGGGATCTTGAGGGAGGAACGGAGGAGCCGATCTGCGTTATCCAAGGTCTTATCGGTTCTGACGATTGGCATTAATGGGTAAGAGGGAGTTCTCAAAGGAGAAGCGTCGCGTATCGAATTCATCGCTCGTTGAAGGCAAACGTAAAACACCTCGTAAACGGTTTTCACGTTTACACTGGTCCGCTGACGTCGGTTTCCGATGACTAGGATAGTTCTGGATATCGTGGCTCACCGTTCCTGCGATACAGTTACAAACAAGACACCCGGTAGCCAGCGAATGGCAGCGAAGGTGCCGGCCGCTGCGAATTGATCGCATCGAAGTACATAAATATCAGCGACTACCTCACAAGCGGCGTCCTATACGCGATCACGCGTGACGTCGGGCCAGGGTATGAAGTCGCTGTCAGGACTCTGGACGTAAACCCCCTTTTCTCTTTTTCCTTCTCCATTTCCCCGAGGAAGCTGTCGGCTGGTTGACGGATATCCGGTCTTCTTGAAATTGGTCCTACTTTTTTTTTGCGATACCGGACAAAGGGAATGCTGGAATGGGAGCCAGTCCGAGGATTTTATTTGGGTCGAAGGACACTGTTTCTTTATTATTTTTTTTTCTTTCTTTCTTTCTTTCTTTCTTTCTCTTGGGCAACCAAGCCGAGTTCACTCACTCGTACGAGTTTCGCTTTGAGAGCGACTTCCGCAATTATCCTTTCATGCGTACAACAGACTTTTCACTGTCGTCGGTATATTTTATATTTTTACGTCTGTCCGTTTCGCCAATGGAAACCAGTCTTCGGAAAGACTGTGGCTTTTGATTGGTCGTCGGTATATTTTATTTTTACGTCTGTCCGTTTCGCCAATGGGAACCAGTCTTCGGAAAGACTGTGGCTTTTGATTGGTCGTCCGAGTAAGTCGTACTTGAACGAGCGCGGATGATAAGACGAAATTCTTTTTCATCCTTCTCGAAGGATCCCAACACGAGTTCTTTTTGTCGGGTAGCTTCCGGCCGGTATTCCAAATGACTTTTCTTCAAGTACACTTCAGCCAAGTTCTATCGGACTTCGAAATCGTGTCTGCCATCCGAAAGATAAGAACCGTCCTAAGGATCGTGAAAATTGCTCGAATATCAGCGAGAAAAGATGCGTCGCTGTTCGTCCCAGTGAGAAAGAAAACATAACGCGAGCAAGGCTGATAATAACGTGAAACTGCTGATAAAACGAAAAAACAATGTATAGATATACCGTTAACGAGGTGATACAGAAATCGGAAATTACGTATCGCGAAACCTCCTTCTCTCGCCCTCGTACTCAATTCCCACGACGGCGCAAGCGGTTACGGGGTTTCCGCCAATCCTCCGAAAGACGATATGCAAAAATTCGCTAACCTACATACGCCTCTAGGCTGATATGCATCGCAGGACCCAGTTCGCAGGTTGAACGTCGCCGCGCGTCCGGTTCGCCAAATCGTCGCAGCCATAGCCGATAGACTGAAAATCCCACAGAGACGGAGATAAGGGGGAAAAAAAAAAAACAATAGATATTCGAACTACGCCCAGGGCCGTGTCGTTAGGGTACCCTTTGAAAAATTTTCAATTATTTTCCCAGAAACTCATCGGACCCTTCCCGCTCCTCTCGGCCCTCGGGTACGCTCGGCAATAATCTGCTTGGCAAACTCCTACTTGAACTTTTTACGAGCTTTGCGTGAACTTACCATTCGTACGTGACCGACTGCGACCTCGGTTCGCTTTACGTGCTCGTAAAGTACGAGATTTCCTTCTAATACGATCGCTAAATAGACGTCAAGGGTTGTTTCGCGGAGGGCGCCCTCCCTACGTACTATACTCCGCACGTGGCAAAGAAGGGAAATTCCCGGCAGGCAAGAGGGATAATTAACAATGGCTTATCTGTTACGAGTATCAGCGCGGATTCCGTGAAATCCATAATTATTAAGTAATTAATATTTTATGGGAAATTGACGTAATCTCGTATCCAATTACCTATCCGCGATTACGTCTTTTAGCGTAATCGAGGGCGCCGATACATTTACGCGTGTGGCCTGTTTCGTACTAATCGCGCCCTGTTTCGCTGAAGCACCCTGGGGATACGCATCTGCGACTGGGGAATTATTTAAGGAAATAACAATTTACATAATGATATTCCACCCGGCATCCCTTGTGTCCCTGGTCCCTTATCACCGTGCACCCCTACCCATTAACTACGAAGCATCCCTCTCTCGAATTTCTTCATCCCTGTTATATACATATACATATATATATCACCGAGGCACTCGGATTATCCAAACACTTCTACGAGACGTCGCGGAGTCTCGCGTTTAATTTAACCATAAAAGATTCCCTAATGATATCTCTATAGTCTGTTCGCGATATCGTACTTTGATTTTGACGGATGGAGCGCAAGGGAATTCTTTGGAATTTCACCACGTGCTGTCTGGCAAGGAAAATAAATTGTATTGCTGCATTGCTCTATCGACCCTTTGACCTGCCGCTCGCGTAGCCGCCATGACCGCAGCACGATAACGGCGTGCGGCAGGTGTTGTCAAAGGGTTAAAAGGATATTCTACTGAACTTGCGTCGAGTAGACCATGGGCAAACGTGGCGATGTTAAACACTGTGTTTTTTGGGTTTTCTTATCGGTTAACCTCAAAATCTAATGTCGCGGTCTTTTCCGACTATACCTCGCGTTATCTATTTCTCGGGCTACTCCCAGATACGATCCCTTTATCGTGTCGCTTCCTCCTCTGTGACGCAAGATGATTGGTGCGAGTATCGATCTGTGAGCATACTGGCAGGGATTCTGGGCTCTATATTTGTGTATTGGATATACACCGTGTACGTACTGTGGTTACACGTGGATGAATATATACTAACCTGAAATGTCAAGAGGAAATCTTGACGCTGTACAATTTGGTGGGCGGGATGGGGGGGGGGGGAAGGGGGGTTGTTAATTTTCTAATTGATGTTCCTCGTTAATTATTGTCCGCTGGCCACGTGCGCGGACACTCTGCATTCAGTGTGTATATAGGTATACGTGTATAGGCTGGTAGGATTACGTAACAGCATCGGACATAGGAGAGAAAATTTACTACGAATTGGTCCATACGTGTCAGTAAATTTCGGATGCTGCATCTTGGTTCGAGGACGGACGCACCGAGAAGGGTGAAATTGTGGTAGAAAATTATTTGTGTATATAATATGGCTAATTTTTTATGAGACGAGGGAGGAACGGCCATTTATCTCGGAGATTGGTTTCTTATCTGTTCTCGCTATCGGCGCGATAACGGTGATCTCGATGTCGGAAAACCTTTGGACTTGCGCGTTTGGCTTAATCAGACTTTCAGTGGGTCGCGCGAAACTCTCACAAATTAACGTCTCGGGAATCGTGAATCTCGGAGGAGCAGGGAATTCGAATTTTCGTTCCGAGATAAAAATTTGACAATTTTTTTGGTTTTTCCTTTACGACGGTGAGATTTTGACTTTAGGCTTTACCCGGTATCGTATCACGATCCTTAGGGATTTTTATGTTCCATTGATAATCGTTGTCTATGGATATTTGTCTGTCCTGTGAACGGTGCTTAAGTTTACTGCACGATCGTGGGGTCGCTCCTTCGTGAATCCATTCGCATCGAGTTATTTCGGCTACGCGACCAAGTGGATCAGGCTTAATGGTCCTTCGGTGTGGATACACCATGAATTTCGTGGAATGTTCTCAAATCGAAGGACCCTCGGGAAACATCCCCTCGTAATCCATTTGATCGATGGACACATAGGGGCGCGTGGGACTGGACATTTTTTTTTTGCGAATATGCGAAATTTGTGCACGGCCCTTCGACACGTTAAAGGGATATTCTGTGTGGGGAAAACGGAGGGTGAAAGTTCAAGGGGACGACGGGATCGCACGAGGCTATTGTGCGAAATGGTGAAAAGAAGATGGGGATTAAAAAAAATTCCTAATGACTCATCGAAGGAGTTTTTTCTTCATCCCGACACTCGTCGGTATCGCGAATTCTTTCGGACGCGTCGTCCAGTGAAATTCAGCCTTGCTTCGAGAACCAGCTTAATTATCCGTAGAGAAAAAGTAATTTGCGAAGCGTTCCTTTGTGATCCAAGGAGGAAGTGCTGCTCCAGACTTCGCAATCACGTTTCCCGGGTCCAGCGTCGAAAGCTGCGAAAAGCCTCGAGACTTTATGGCGCCTTAATAATTTCCTTCCTTCCTTCGTACCTCAAACCTCCAGTGCGGGTTTCTATCACGCGAAATTCCTCCGGCGACTCGGCGATGGACGTCGCTCGCTTTACGTATCGAACGATCGCGACGTTGTCGATCATCCCGGGTGACTTTTACTCAAGAATCTTACATCGCGTAGTGTGACGTGCTTTTTGCGAAAAAAAATGTGTCATCTAAGATATGAAGATAATATTTTTCGATATGCTTCGAAGGATTTTGGAATTTTTTTTTTTTTTTTAATCTAACCAATTATCGTCTGTGATGATTATAGGCGCTTCACGTGGTGCAGCCTTCGATTGTTCAATGACGAAAGAGGCTCGATCAAATCGACGTGTATATTTCGATAATCACCTAGTATAGATTATAGTATATAACATATATATATATATATATATACACATATACTAGAATAAAATTATCACAGTAATACGTCAATATATACATATTTATATATAATCAGACTGATTCTCGCGCAAGATCTGCGAGACTCAGCTCGATTGATAATATCATTGTCATTAACCCGATTAGATTAGACGGTTAACGAGTTCAGCGATTTGAATCACACGTAACTCTTTAAGTATCGAAAAAAAACGTAACCAGCAGTCGAACTCATCGCCGGAGACGTAGCCGCGAAAAAGATAAGCGGCATTGGCCAGGTGTCGCACGATTAAGAGCAAGAACCTTGGCATCGGCAGGTCCGATGACCAAATTGTCAAAATTGAAAAAAAAAAAAAAAAGATGAAGAAATTAGAAAAACACAGACCCACCGCACTCCGTGCGAAATTTACTCAAGCAGCCACATTCGCACTGTAAGAAGTGAACGCCCGTCCAATCTGATGACACGTAATTATTTCAGATCTCGCACGATCGGGAAGAAAGAGACCGTGAAGAGACGACAAGATGAGAGGGAAAGATCGAGCATCCCTTGAATCTCTTGCCGACGCCCCCTTAGGGGGGGGGGGGGGCGGGGGGCGGGGGGGGGGGGGGGGG